>CM035167.1:26399255-26735029 GCA_020205615.1 Panax quinquefolius
AACCTTCATTCCATACCCCGACTCATACTCGCTATATTCTCGCCTCCCCGAGAAGAAAAATGGAACAAAAAGGAAAAGGGTGAGCTCAACTAGCCAAAAGAAGAATGTTATGACTAAGATAATATACAACAAATTATCGTTAGTCTTCAATGTGGAAAAACTGATGTATAATACAATAGACAACAAGTTTCAAATCAATATTTCGTAATGAAATAATAATTCATGTAAGAGTTACGTAGAGAATGAAATCTACTATAATCTATGAATTTAATACCCATCATCAATATTTTATCCCTCAGAACATCAATCAATATTCATCTCAAATCAAATATTCATCTTTGCACCATGTGCCAAAGATATTCATCAATTCCATTATGTTCATCTCAACACTGCTCATCTTTGCACTAAAGGCCAAAGATATTCATCACTTTGGCCATGTTCATTTAAACACTGCTCATCTTTGCACTACAAAGCCAAAGATATTCTTCAGAATCATTCATCTTGCACTACAAAAGCCAAAGATATTCTTCAGAAATCATTCATCTTGCACTACAGCCAAAGATATTCAATAATATCATCATTTAAGACCGAGGATGATGAAAATATTTTTAAAGAAACGAATCCAAAGGAAACAAAATGACAAGGATTAAGGATTAAGGATTCAGAACAATTTTATCCATGTCCAAAAATACTCAAAAATAATCATAGTGGTGTAAAATTCAAGAATGATCAAAACATGGATACAATCAAAGCTAGTATCCGTAATAGATATTTTAGATTTAAAAGAAAAATTTTCATTTTTCTATGAATAGTGCCGATTCGTGAATAAGTCAGATACGTGAATAAAGCCAGATACGTGAATAGTAAATCCGACACCAAAAGATAGAAATTCCACAAAAAACATCTTCACGCTTCATTAATAGTACTCGTGAATAAGAATCGTGAATAGTAACTCATGAATAGTGAACTCGTGAATAAGAACTCATGAATAGTAACTCCGACATGAAAAAGTTCCAAATTTGATAAAAGTACCAACCAATATTTCAAAGATAATGATATCAAGAAATAATATCATTTGAGAAGAAAATAACATCCCTTACCTCAAAGAATCAAGATTTCTAAGGAAAGGCTCAAGTGATGCCGAATGAAACTTCAGATCTAACAAAGAACTCTCAAAGTATCTAAATACTCACAAAATACGCTCAATAATATAGAGAGAGAAAGAGAGAAAACTTTGTTTCGTGTGATTTTCAATTCTAACTTAGCCCTCTATTTATAGAAAATGTTAATTACCAAGGCATTTTGACCGCCACCGATGGCTTTACTCGCTACTATTGCCACCCACCACATTTGAAATAAAATTCAGCACATTTTTTCACCAACCACAAGTGGGGCCCACTCAATTCTAGAATTTTCCACCAAAATCAATTATAAACCTAATTTCCAATCCGACACCTCTTAAAATTCACAACAAATCATTCGCGGCATTTTAACGGCTCAAAATTTGTGGACATATACTCAACTTATGTATGTATAATATATCCAAAAATTACAACGATCCAACTATTTGATTAAAAATTATAACCCGCAATATATCTCAAAACCCCGATTTGATTTTTAATACCTCCAATCCGATAAAATAATCGATAAAACACCTCAACATTAATTCCTTCATTAATAACCACATAAATAAATCCATCATTTATATTCATATAAAATAAATATTTCCTTATCATATGAATCAATAATTAATTATTCACAAATAATATTATGTAATCACATTTATGACAACCAGCCGCTCCTCAGAAAGAGGGGCTTTCCAATAAGGATCTCTCCTCATCGGCGCCGCAATTAGGTGACCAAACCTCTCCTTAGATGTAACTTTCTAGACATTGCCAATAATGTTATCTAATAATATTATTCAAATAATATGAATTATCGATCCGATAATGGGAAATATCGGCAAATGACAATTATTGAAACAACAATAATATAAAATATCAACGCAAAGAATTATCGAATCAATAAAATAAAATATCGAATAAAGAATTCATCGTGGAAAATTATCGAGTAAAGGCCATCTTCACGTAAGGATCAATAATTCAACAATATGCGGTAATACCGCAAAGCATCAGGCAACCACGCCAGACATCAGATTTTAACCAACCGGTATTCCAACAGCCTTAATCAGAATAACTACGCCGCTATTTTTAACCAACTTATATTTTTCGCTTTTCTCATCCAATCGCTCACATGGGCCCACACATACGGTCTACTGTCCGCATTTAATATTCCCCGACAAACATTTAATATTCCACCACCAAACTAATATTCCCCGACAAAATGAATATTTTATAACCACTGCTTATTTTGAAATATTTATGATTTAACCCTTAACTATCCACATTAATCAAATCAACCCTTACTATTTCAAAATAATAAATAAAGGAAATTCCTTTTTATTTAAAAAATTTTTGGTCTTACAACCTCCCTCCTTATGAAATTTCGCCTCTAAATCGACGACGCATTCGGTGTTTCAAAAGATGAGGATACCTCGCTTTCATTTTCGCTTCCAACCCCTGTGTCATTTCTCTATAGCATGATTCCTCCACAAAACTTTAACTTGTGGTATAACCTTTCACATAGGACATGTTCCTTCCTATCCAAAATCTTCGACAGTACCTCCTCACACGTTAAGTCTTCGCTATCTCGTCCGGCTTCTAACTCAATGACGTAGTTCGGTCGTCCACATATTTACGTAACATCGACACGTGAAAACGTTATGAACACGCCGCCATACTTTGGTGGTAAAACGAGTCTATAGGCCACGCTCCTATTCGATCGAGAATTTCAAATGGATTAATAAATCAAGGTTCGAGCTTTCTCACCTCACCGATTCTCGCTTTTAAAATAACAACTTCGCACCTCCTTCTTCAAATTCATCACCCGGTGCAGTAGCTTCGAATAAATTTTAACTTTATCGATTAAAGTCGATTATACTCAGATATCATCACGCATCAGATATCATCACGCGGGTACCTAGAGTTTTCATCTCCATCTCTATTATTTGTATATTATATGTAAATTAGTCTTTGACAACATCGACTCAGATTTCAGATAACGATCTTCTACTCAACACGCCACCTACCACGCTCGCTTTTCCAGATGGCATGGTCGTAACACGTGTGTCAAATGAGTCTCCTCGAAGTTCTTCAAGCTCTTCCCACATTCCTCGCTCCATTCAATTTTGTATCTCTACGAGTTAGCTACGTTAATGGAATAGCGATTCGAGAATATCCTTCAACGAATCTCCGATAATAACCAACTAAGCCTAGAAAGCTACGATTTCGACATCGATTTAGGTTGTTCTCAATCGTGACTCATATCCCAACCTTGATAAGACGTCACAATGACACCTATCGCTTTACTATCGCATCTAATATGACGCCCCTTACAGAGAGTTCGCTTTAGGTGAATTCCACAAAGGAAGTCACAAGATAAAGGCTCGTGTACCAAATTTATAGTTGAATTTTTAACTCCTCAAGTTCAATAGAGCCATTCGATATGAGATTTTAGAAATGAGTTTTCAGATCGGGTTCAAAGTCGATACAAAATTTAATATCGCTTTGGGAGTAAGCCAAGAAATTCTTCAGAAATACGCCAGAAAAATCAATAACAACAAGAATATTATTCAAATCGACGTGTCTTTATTCAAATCCATAACATGGACTAAGAAAACTCGACATCCGTAATAAACTAATGACTTCATGGCTTGATATGAAAATGTTTGACTACAATGGTTCGATCATTGAAGTTCAATAACAAAAGTTGTTTAGAATATGAAAACTAACAACCTTACAAAAGCAATCAATTTTGGCATGATGAGTAGTTAACCTTAAAATCACATCAAAAGCAAAGTATCTTTAAAGAAATAAGGTCAATGTGTAATGGTAATGGTGCCAACTGAATCAAACAAGATTTTTAAACAACTGATGTAATGAAAGTTTCTCCAAACGGAGTCTCCATAAACAGTCAAAGTCTAATTCTCCATAAATAGAGTCAAGTTCAGTTCAAACGCTGAGCGCAAGCAAGAGAGATAAAAGAATGGGTAGAACCCAGATTCAGTAAGGTATAAACTTCGCAAGAATTTATAATTAACTAACCCGTATAACTTCGCTCGTTCCTCGATTTTGACCACACACGACAAACGCCTTCCGTGAATCGCTGATTTTGACTTTTTCTCGACATCCTTTCGAGTCACCATTCCTCTACCGGACTGGTTTCGATATCGCATAATCTCGAGCGATATGTCCTTCTTTTCCACAATTATAGCATACCTTAAACTGCTAGGCGCTTCAATGATATGTCCTCTTTCCCAAGATTTGTAACATACGACCGGTGGTCGTTCTCCTCCCTTAAAACTAGTTACATCAAGCGCCGACGCCTTCAAATGGTCGTTGTTGAATCTCCTTTAAAATCTCCTCCCAACTCGCTTCTTCTATTTTCATGGCCACGATTACCACCAGAGTGGTTACCGCCTTTGTCCGTATTCTTCTTTCTCCACCGTTATCGCTATTCGATGATCGCTATCTTTGGTATGATCTCGTTATGGTCCCTCATTGAACGTATTTCGCTATCTCGCCTAACAATCGAGCCTCGCTTACAACATCCAATAGAGAGAAAATTTATGAGAAATGAGATATCGACGTACGCCGGGTTTCAAACCTCTCGTAAACATCCGCCATAACGCTCCTCATTCTCCACCAAATGAGGTAAACTCGATAACTCCGCAAACTTCGCCCGATCGGGACACCGCCATGTTATTCTCGCTTCCAATCTAATAAACTCCACTTCCTTCATACGATTTAATACTTTGTGGAAGTACTTGTCATTGAACTGCTTTTCAAACGCCTCCCACGATATGCCGAAAAAGTAATGGACGGGTACGCTTCACGATTCCCACCAAGAGAATCCGCTTCGCCATTTTAACATAAAAGTAGCGAATGGAACTTTCGTTCTTTCGCATCCCAAGACATCGAATATCTTGTAATTTGTTTGACCCATGTTTCCGCCATGATCGGATCCGCTTTCCTAAATTCTCGTGGTCCCAACTCTTCGAATCGCTTTGTCGTGGACCACCCGTGAATTGCTATCATTTCTCCTCAGATTTTGAACACGAAGTCTCCTCGTCCGATTTTGCATGAATCGCAAAAACTTCTAAACATCCCCTCGCTCATCATCTCGCCAATGGTGTTATTCATGGAGGAACATTGCCACTGCTGCACGCTCTCCTCGCTGTTAAGTACATGCATCTCCACTGGCCTCATTTACTCCACTATTAATATTCTCAACGACATTCTCAAACATCGCCATAAAACAAGGGTTAATTAATTAAATCAAAATCAATCACATAATATCCCTATATATCGACCAACTAACAAATAAGCTTTTAGTAGACACACTAGCAAAGGATTTACTCGCCTCCCTCCTAGTTCTATTCCCCGATCTCCGCCAGAGATCATATCCCTAAGCTCGATATTAACCGTGACGACCCCAAAATAGGTCCATTCCATCCAACCCATTCGAAGTCGCCAAATACATGGTATGTAAACAACTACAACTTTATTATTACAACAATAAAATGTGAGTTTAAATACAAATATTATCTTCTATAATATTTATACTCAAATAAATCCTCATCACATTTATTGATACATTATTTTACAAAAATGGTGAGGACTACTAAACAACTCTCTGTAACCTTCATTCCATACCCCGACTAGTACTCGCTACATTCTCGCCTCCCGAGAAGAAAAATGGAACAACAAGGAAAAGGGTGAGCTCAACTAGCCCAAGAAGAATGTTACGACTAAGATAATATACAACAAATTATCGTTAGTCTTCAACAGGAAAAATCTGATGTAATACAATAGACAACAAGTTTCAAATCAATATTCAATGGAAATAATAATTCATGTAAGAGTTACGTAGAGAATGAAATCTACTATAATCTATGAATTTAATACCATCATCAATATTTTATCCTCAGAACATCAATCAATATTCATCTCAAATCAAATATTCATCTTTGCACTATGTGCCAAAGATATTCATCAATCTGGCCATGTTCATCTCAACACTGCTCATCTTTGCACTAAAGGCCAAAGATATTCATCACTTGGCCATGTTCATTTAAACACTGCTCATCTGCTCATCTTGCACTTTGTGCCAAAGATACAAAGCCAAAGATATTCTTCAGAAATCATTCAATACACTACAAAGCCAAAGATATTCTTCAGAAATCATTCATTGCACTACACAGCCAAAGATATTCAATAATATCATCATTTAAGACCGAGGATGATGAAAATATTTTTAAAGAACGAATCCAAAGGAAACAAAATGACAAGGATTAAGGATTAAGGATTTCAGACTTTTGTTTTATCCATGTCCAAAAATACCTCAAAATAATCATAGTGGTGTAAAATTCAAGAATGATCAAAACATGGATACAATCAAAGCTAGTATCCGTAATAGATATTTTAGATTTAAAAGAAAAAATTTTCATTTTTCTATGAATAGTGCCGATTCGTGAATAGTGTCAGATACGTGAATAAGGCCGATACGTGAATAAGAATCCGACACCAAAAGATAGAAATTCCACAAAAAACATCTTCACGCTTCAGCTTAATAGTACTCGTGAATAAGAATCGTGAATAGTAACTCATGAATAGTAACTCGTGAATAAGAACTCATGAATAGTAACCCCGACATGAAAAAGTTCCAAATTTGATAAAAAGTTCCAACCAATATTTCAAAGATAATGATATCAAGAAATAATATCATTTGAGAAGAAAATAACATCCCTTACCTCAAAGAATCAAGATTTCTAAGGAAAGGCTCAAGTGATGTCGAATGAAACTTCAGATCAACAAAGAACTCTCAAAGTATCTAAATACTCACAAAATACGCCAATAATATAGAGAGAGAAAGAGAGAAAACTTTGTTTCGTGTGATTTTCAATTCTAACTTAAATTTCTATTTATAGAAAATGTTAGCTCTACCAAGGCATTTCGACAAGCACCGATGGCTTTTACTCGCTACTATTGCCACCCACCACATTTGAAATAAAATTCAGCACATTTTTTCACCAACCACAAGTGGGGCCCACTCAATTCTAGAATTTTCCACCAAAATCAATTATAAACCTAATTTCCTAATCCGACACCTCTTAAAATTCACAACAAATCATTCAGCATTTTTAATGGTTCAAAATTTGTGGACATATACTCAACTTATGTATGTATAATATATCCAAAATTACAACAATCCAACTATTTGATTAAAAATTATAACCCCGCAATATATCTCAAAACCCCGATTTGATTTTTAATACCTCCAATCCGATAAAATACCGATAAAACACCTCAACATTAATTCCTTCATTAATAACCACATAAATAAATCCATCATTTATATTCATATAAAATAAATATTTTCTTATCATATGAATCAATAATTAATTATTCACAAATAATATTACGTAATCACATTTATGACAACCAGTCGCTCCTCAGAAAGAGGGGCTTCCAATAAGGATCTCTCTCATCATCGGGCGCCGCAATTAGTGACCAAACCCTCCTTAGATGTAACTTTCTAGACATTGCCAATAATGTTATCTAATAATATTATTCAAATAATATGAATTATTGATCCGATAATGGGAAATATCAGGCAAAGGACAATTATCAAACAACAATAATATAAAATATCAACGCAAGAATTATCGAATCAATAAAATAAAATATCGAATAAAGAATTCATCGTGGAAAAATTATCGAGTAAGTGCCATCTTCACGTAAGGATCAATAATCAACAATAATATCGTAATACCGCAGTGCCATCGCGGCAACCACGCCAGACATCAGATTTTAACCACCGGTATGTATTCCAACAGCCTTAATTCAGAATAACTACGCCGCTATTTTTAACCAACTTATACTTTTGTCGCTTTTTCTCATCCAATCGCTTCCACATGGGCTCACACACACGGTCAGCGCATTTAATATTCCCGCATTTAATATTCCCCGACAGCATTTAATATTCCACCACCAAACTAATATTCCCCACAAAAATGAATATTTTATAACCACTTGCTTATTTTGAAATATTTATGATTTAACCCTTAACTATCCACATTAATCAAATCAACCCTTACTATTTCAAAATAATAAATAAAGGAAATTCCTTTTATTTAAAAAATTTTTTGGTCTTACAACCTCCCTCCTTATGAAATTTCGCCTCTAAATCGACGACGACGACTCGGTGTTTCAAAAGATGAGGATACTCGCTTTCATTTTCGCTTCCAATTCCTGTGTCATTTCCTCTATAAGATGGTTTCTCCACAAAACTTTAACTTGTGGTATAACCCTCAGACATAGGACATGTTCCTTCCTATCCAAAATCTTGACAGTACCTCCTCACACGTTAAGTCTTCGCTATCTCGTCCGGCTTCTAACTCAATGACGTAGTTTCGGTCGTCCACATATTTACGTAACATCGATACGTGAAAACGCTATGAACACACGCCATACATACTTGGTGGTAAAACGAGTCTATAGCCACAGCCCCTATTCGATCGATCGAATTTCAAATGGATTAATAAATCAAGGTTCGAGCTTTCTCACCTCACCGATTCTCGCTTTTAAAATAACAACTTCGCACCTCCTTCTTCAAATTCATCACCCGTGTAGCTTGAATCAAACTTTTAACTTTATCGATTAAAGTCGATTATACTCAGATATCATCACGCATCAGATATCATCACGCGGGTACCTAGAGTTTTCATCTCCATCTCTATTATTTGTATATTATACTTAAATTAGTCTTTGACAATATCAGATCAGATTCAGATACGATCTTCTACTCAACACGCCACTACCACGCTCGCTTTTCCAGATGGCATGGTCGTAACATGTGTTTAAATGAGTCTCCTCTCGAGTTCTTCAAGCTCTTCCCACATTCCTCGCTCCATTTGAATTTTGTATCTCTACGAAGTTACCACGTTAATGGAATAGCGATTCGAGAATATCCTTCAACGAATCTCCGATAATAACCAACTAAGCCTAGAAAGCTACGATTTCGACATCGACTTAGGTTGTTCTCAATCGTGACTCATATCCCAACCTTCGATAAGACGTCACAATGACACCTATCGCTTTACTATCGCATCTAATATGACGCCCCTACACAGAGAGTCTCGCTTAGTGAATTCCACAAAGGAAGTCACAAGATAAAGGCTCGTGTACCAAAATTTATAATTGAATTTTAACTCCTCAAGTTCAATAGAGCCATTCGATATGAGATTTTAGAAATGAGTTTTGTACCGGTTCAAAGTCGATACAAAATTTAATATCGTGCTTTGGGGGAGTAAGCCAAGAAATTCTTCAGAAATACGCCAGAAAAATCAATAACAACAAGAATATTATTCAAATCGACGTGTCTTTATTCAAATCCATAACATGGACTAAGAAAACTCGACATCCGTAATAAACGAACGACTTCATGGCTTGATATGAAAATGTTTGACTACAATGGTTTGATCGCTTGAAGTTCAATAACAAAAGTTGCTTAGAATATGAAAACTAACAACCTTACAAAAGCAATCAATTTTGGCATGATGAGTAGTTAACCTTAAAATCACATCAAAAGCAAGTATCTCTTAAAGAGATAAGGTCAATGTGTAATGTAATGGTGCCAACTGAATCAAACAAGATTTTTAAACAACGGATGTAATGAAAGTTTCTCCTAACGGAGTCTCCATAAATAGGTCAAAGTCTAATTTCTCCGTAGTCAAGTTCAAACGCTGAGCGCAAGCAAGAGAGATAAAAGAATGGGTAGAACCCAGATTCTAGTAAGGTATAAACTTCGCAAGAATTTATAATTAACTAACCTGCTAACTTCGTCTCGTTCCTCGTGATTTTGATTGGCCACGACAAACGCCTTCCAAGAATCGCTGACTTTGACTTTTTCGACATCCTTTCGAGTCACCGCTCATTCTCACCGGATCTGGTTTCATATCGCATAACTCGAGCGATATGTCCTTCTTTTTCCACAATTATAGCATACCTTAAATCTGCTAGGGCGCCAATGATATGTCCTCTCTTCCCAAGATTTGTAATATACGACCGGTGGTCTTTCTCCTCCTCGAAACTACCACATCGGCGCCGACGCCTTCATATGGTCGTTGTTGAATCTCCTCTTTAAAATCTCCTCCCAACTCGCTTCTTCTATTTTCATGGCCACGATTACTACACCAGAGTGGTTACCGCTTTTGTCCGTATTCTTCTTCTCCACCGGGTTATCGTTATTCGATGATCGCTATCTTTGGTATGATCCTCGTTATGGTCCCTCATTGAACGTATTTCGTTATCTCGCCTAACAACCGAGCCCTCTGCTTACAACATCTCAATAGAGAGAAAATTTATGAGAAATGAGATATCGACGTACGCCGGTTTCAAACCTCTCGTAAACATCCGCCATATGCTCCTCATTCTCCACCAAATGAGGTGCAAAACTCGATAACTCCGCAAACTTCGCCAGATCGGGACACCGCCATGTTATTTCGCTTCCAATCTAATAAACTCCACTTCCTTCATACGATTTAATACTTTCGTGGAAGTACTTGTTATTGAACTGCTTCAAACGCTCCCACGATATGCCGAAAAAATTGATGGGTACGCTCACACGATTCCCACCAAGAATCCGCTTCGCCATTTTAACATAAAAGTAGCGAATGGAACTTTTTCGTTTCTTCGCATCCCAAGACATCGAATATCTTGTAATTTGTTTGACCCATGTTTCCGCCATGATCGGATCTCGCTTTCCTGCAATTCGTGGTCCCAACTTTGAATCGCTTGGGTCGTGACCACCCGTGAATTGCTATCATCTCCTCCTCAGATTTTGAACACGAAGTCTCCTCGTCTCGATTTTGCATGAATCGCAAAAAACTTCTAAACATCCCCTCGCTCATCATCTCCGTCAATGGTGTTATTCACAGGAGGAACATTGCCACGTCAGACGCTCTCCTCGCTGTAAAGATGTGCATCTCCACTGGGCCTCATTTACTCCACTATTAATATTCTCAACGACATTCTCAACATCGCCATAAAATAAGGGTTAATTAAGGAAATCAATCATCATAATATCCCTATATATCGACCAACTAACAAATAAGTTTTAGTAGACACACTAGCAAAGGATTTACTCTGCTCTCCCTCCTAGTTCTATTCCCCGATCTCCGCCAGAGATCATATCCCTAAGCTCGATATTCAACCGTGATTTAACCCCAAAATAGGTCCATTCCATCCAACCCATTCGAGTCGCCAAATACATGGTATGTAAACAACTACAACTTTATTATTACAACAAAAAATCGTGAGTTTAAATACAAATATTATCTTCTGATAATATTTATACTCAAATAAATCCTCATCACATTTATTGATACATTATTTTACAAAATGGTGAGGACTACTAAACAACTCTCTGTAACCTTCATTCCATACCCCGACTAGTACTCGCTACATTCTCGCCTCCCCGAGAAGAAAAAAATGGAACAAAAAGGAAAAGGGTGAGCTCAACTAGCCCAAAGAAGAATGTTACGACTAAGATAATATACAACAAATTATCGTTAGTCTTCAACAGGAAAAATCTGATAGTAATACAATAGACAACAAGTTTCAAATCAATATTCATAATGAAATAATAATTCATGTAAGAGTTACGTAGAGAATGAAATCTACTATAATCTATGAATTTAAAAACCCATCATCAATATTTTATCCTCGTAACATCAATCAATATTCATCTCAAATCAAATATTCATCTTTGCACCATGTGCCAAAGATATTCATCAAATATGTTCATCATTCATTCATCATGTTCATTTAAACACTGCTCATCTTTGCACTAAAGGCCAAAGATATTCATCATGGCCATGTTCATTTAAACACTGCTCATCTTTGCACTAAAGGCCAAAGATATTCATCACCAAATCATGTTCATTTAAACACTGCTCATCTTTGCACTAAAGCCAAAGATATTCTTCAGAATCATTCATCTTTGCACTATGTGCCAAAGATATTCAATAATATCATCATTTAAGACCGAGGATGATGAAAAATATTTTTAAAGAAACGAATCCAAAGGAAACAAAATGACAAGGATTAAGGATTAAGGATTCGATTTTTGTTTTATCCATGTCCAAAAATACCTCAAAAATAATCATAGTGGTGTAAAATTCAAGAATGATCAAAACACGGATACAATCAAAGCTAGTATCCGTAATAGATATTTTAGACTTAAAAGAAAAATTTTCATTTTTCTATGAATAAAGGCCAGATTCGTGAATAAAGGTCAGATACGTGAATAAGGCCGACACGTGAATAAGAATCCGACACCAAAAGATAGAAATTCCACAAAAAACATCTTCACGCTTTCACTTAATAGTACTCGTGAATAAGAACTCGTGAATAAGAAACTCATGAATAAGAACTCGTGAATAAGAACTCGTGAATAAGAACTCATGAATAAGAACCCGACATGAAAAAGTTCCAAATTTGATAAAAAGTACCAACCAATATTTCAAAGATAATGATATCAAGAAATAATATCATTTGAGAAAAAAATAACATCCCTTACCTCAAAGAATCAAGATTTTTAAGGAAAGGCTCAAGTGATGTCGAATGAAACTCAGATCTAATAAAGAACTCTCAAAGTATCTAAATACTCACAAAATACGCCAATAATATAGAGAGAGAAAGAGAGAAAACTTTGTTTCGTGTGATTTTCAATTCTAACTTAGCCCTCTATTTATAGAAAATGTTAGTTCACCAAGGCATTTCGACCAAGCCACCGATGGCTTTACTCGCTACTATTGCCACCCACCACATTTGAAATAAAATTCAGCACATTTTTTCACCAACCACAAGTGGGGCCCACTCAATTCTAGAATTTTCCACCAAAATCAATTATAAACCTAATTTCAATCGACACCTCTTAAAATTCACAACAAATCATTCGCTGCATTTTTAATCTGGCTCAAAATTTGTGGACATATACTCAACTTATGTATGTATAACATATCCAAAATTACAACGATCCAACTATTTGATTAAAAATTATAACCCCGCAATATATCTCAAAACCCCGATTTGATTTTTTAATACTCCAATCCGATAAAATACCGATAAAACACTCAACATTAATTCCTTCATTAATAACCACATAAATAAATCCATCATTTATATTCATAAAATAAATATTTCCTTATCATATGAATCAATAATTAATTATTCACAAATAATATTACGTAATCACATTTATGACAACCAGTCGCTCCTCAGAAAGAGGGGCTTTCCAAGGATCTCTCTCATCGGCGCCGCAATTAATTAGTGACCAAACCTCTCCTTAGATGTAACTTTCTAGACATTGCCAATAATGTTATCTAATAATATTATTCAAATAATATGAATTATTGATCCGATAATGGGAAATATCGCGGCAAAGTTGACAATTATCGAACAACAATAATATAAAATATCAACGCAAAGAATTATCAATCAATAAAATAAAATATCAAAAAAGAATTCATCGTGAAAATTATCGAGTAGTGCCATCTTCACGTAAGGATCAATAATTCAACAATATCAGGTAATACCGCAGGTGCCATCGCGCAACCACGCCAGACATCAGATTTTAACCACCGGTATTCCAATGCCTTTAATTCAGAATAACTACGCCGTTATTTTTAACCAACTTATATTTGTCGCTTTTCCTCATCCAATCGCTTCACATGGGCCCATATACATCTACCTGGTCGCATTTAATATTCCCTCGACAAAATTTAATATTCCACCACCAAACTAATATTCCCCTAACAAAAATGAATATTTTATAACCACTTGCTTATTTTGAAATATTTTATGATTTAACCCTTAACTATCCACATTAATCAAATCAACCCTTATTTATTTCAAAATAATAAATAAAGGAAATTCCTTTTATTTAAAAAATTTGGGTCTTACAGGGAAAAACATCTCAATCAAGACATTAGATGTTCTATAGTTCATGCTATCCAAAGAGATAATGAAGGCAATCCCATCTTTGATGAAGATGTCGTATCGGGTCTTTCCGATGGAGTTAATGTAAGACCTCAAATTTTTAAATAAAAAGGAATTTCCTTTATTTATTATTTTGAAATAAGAAGGGTTGATTTGATTAATGTGGATAGTTAAGGGTTAAATATGCAAATATTTCAAATTAAGCAAGTGGTTATAAAATATTCATTATTGTTGGGGAATATTCGTTTGGTCGTGGAATATTCGTGACGATCTGGGAATATTCGTATTTACAGCCAAGCAGCATGTGTGGGCCCCATAACGGAAAGTTTATGGATGAAGAAAACGACAAATATAAGTTGTTTTTAAATAACACAGTAGTTGTTACAAGTATCATCGTTGAATACCCGTGGTTAAAACACACTAATACGCTGTTGTCGAACAAGAAGATACCAGATTGCACCAATTATTGATTCTTACGAAGAAGGCACTACTCAATAATGGTTACAAAGAATTATCGCTCAAAGATTTTATCGAGTTAATAATTGTCATATTGATATTTTATATCATCATTGTTTCAATAATGTCATTACACAAGATTTTTCATTATCGAAGCAATAATTCATATTATCCTAATAATATTATTAGATAACATTATTGGCAATGTCTAGAAAGTTCGCTCTAAGGAGAGGTTTGGTCACCTAATTGCGCCGCCAAGAAGAAGAAGAAATTTTATCGAAAGCCCTCTTTCCTGAACCGCCTCGTCATTCAATATTGTGGATTCTCGTAATATTATTTGTGAATAATTAATTATTGATTTATATGATGAGGAAAATATTGATTTTATGTGGATATAGATGGAGAAAATTTTAAAATGACAATTGTTGAAAATTAATATTTTATCTTTTCTCGATAAAATTATTCATTTAAATATATTATTTTAATAATATATTAATGGTGATATTTTTACAAACGAATGTGGGATATATGAGTATACGAGGAGGAAGAGTATTTTTGTTGCAATAAATGTTTAAAACATGTTAAACATGTTGGTGGACCCCATTTATCGATCGAAATTTGATTATAATTAAAAATCGCCTGCTTGTGGATTTTTTGGCCAATTTCTATTTGGAATTTGGAAAAACTTTCTTCTGTGCAAAGTTGTAGAGAATTGAATTTCCTATAAAAACTCGCGTGAGATTCGAATTTTCTGATGAAAGGGCTATTTATTATGAATTATTGAAGTTCAAGTTCAAATAATTAATTTTTGTAAGTTTTAATTATTTATTTTATGAAAAACGTTTTTTATCATTTCTTTCTAGAAGGTGGCATGTGGGAAATGCTAGGATCTGAATTCTAAGGTTGGCGATGAATTTGATATATATATATATATATATATTAATTTATTAAATTTTTCGCTTTTGTGTTCTAAGCAATTTCCTATAAATAGGTGCTTAGGTTAGAATTGAAAATCACACCGTAAATCAAGTTTTCTCTCTATATTATCGAGTTTATTCTTGTGAGTATTTTGAGTATACTTTGAGTATTGCTATACTGCAAGTCCAAGTCATAGCCTATATCCTAAGTTTTCAAATTTGTAAGATCGATCTTTCGAGGTAAGTGGATATTATTTTTTTCAGAATGATATTATTTCTTCAATATCATTATGTCGAAATGTTGATCCAAGTTTTTATCAAATTTGGAACTTTTTCATGCTCTGGGTTACTATTCATGGGTTACTATTCATGAGTTACTATTCACGAAGTTACTATTCATATTCACGAGTTACTATTCACGAAGTTACTATTCACGAGTACTATTCATGTAAGCGTGAAGATGTTTTTTGTGGAATTTCTATCTTTTGGTGTCTGAGTTACTATTCACGATCACGACTATTACGATATCAAGACTATTCACGATACAAGACTATTCACCTAAAAATAAAATTTCTTCTTTTCGTCCAAAATATCTATTCGGATACTAACTCGATCAGATCCATGTTTTGATCATTCTGAATTTTACACCACTATGATTATTTTTTTGAGGTATTTTTGGGCATGGATAAAACCAAGTACGTAATCCTTAATCCTTAATCCTTGTCATTTTGTTTCATCGGATTCGCTTTTAAAAATATTTTCATCATCCTCGCCTTAAATGATGATATTATTGAATATCTTTGGCCCAGAAGGCAAAGATGAATGATTTTTCAAGAATATCTTTCGCCCTCAGAAAGTAAAGATGAACAGTGTTGAGATGAACACGACCGATTGATTAATATCTTTGGCCTCAGAGTAAAAGATGAACAGTGTTTAAATGAATATGACTAATCGATGAATATCTTTCGCTCAGAGTGCAAAGATGAATATTTGATTCCGTATGTATATTAATTGATGTTATAGGATAAAATATTGATGATGGATCGTTAAATTCATAGATTATAGTAGATTTCATTCTACGTAACTCTTCTATGAATTATTATTTCGCCATGTAATATTGATCCAAACTTGTTGTCTATCAGTATTCTATCGATTTTTTCTCGTTGAAGACTAACGATAATTTGTTGTATATTATCTTAGTCATAATATTCTTTATCGGGCTAGTTGAGCTCACCCTTTTCCTTGTTGTTCCATTTTTCTTCTCGTGAGGCTAGAATGTAAGCGAAAGTACTAGCTCTGGGTATGGAATGAAGGTTCTAGAGAGAGTTGTTTAGTAGTCCTCACCATTTTTGTAAAATAATGAATCAATAATTATGATGGGGATTTATTTTCATGTGGATATTGTCTAGAAGACAATATTATATTTAAACTCACAAGATATATTGTCGTATTTCACGCTTTACATTTGTATTATTGAAGTTGTAGTTTGCTTTTTGTACCATGTATTCATGCACTTAGAATGGGTGTTGTGTATACCTATTTTGGGGGCGCCACAGCTTGGTATCGTAGCTTAGGGATATGATCTCCATGAGATCGGGAATAAAACTAGAGGGGAGAGACGAGTAAATCCTTCTTCGCTAGTGTGTCCTACCTAAGCTTATTTGTTAGTTGGTCAAGATATATAGGATATTATGTGATATATTGATTTCTTAATTAACCCTTATTTTACGACAAGATTTGAGAATGTCGATCGAGAATATTAACAAAGGAGTAAATGAGACCGTGGAGATGCCTCAGACTCACCAACGAGGAGAACGCGCAACAGTCGGGTAATGTTCCTCCCGTGAACAACACCACCGAGCGCAGATGATGAACGAGGGATGTTTAGAAGCTTTTTGCGCTCATGCAAAATCGCACGAGGAGACTCGTGTTCAAAAGCTGTGAGGAAATGATAGCAATTCACGAGTGGTCACAAATGCAAACAGCTTCAAAGAGTGGGACCACCGTAACTCTGGGAAAGCCGGATCCGATTAATATGAGACGTGGGTCAAACAAATTACCAAGATATTCGATGTCTGGGATGCACGGAGGAAATGAAAGTTCCATTCGCCACCTTTTATGTTCCGTGGCGCAGGCAGACATCGGTGGGAATTGTGAAGCGCATCCATCCACCGTGACTCAAAGATGTCATGGGAGACGCTTTCAGAAACAGCTCAATGACAAGTACTTCCCCGAAAGTATTCGGCTATACGAAGGAAGTGGAGTTTATTAGAATAGAGCGTAATAACACGACGTTGTCCCAAAGACGAGGCGTAAGTTCATGAGTTATCCAGTTTGCACCTCATTTGGTGGAGAATGAGGAACGATGACGCGGATGTTTCGAGAGGTTTGAAACCCGACATACGCCAAGATCTCATTTCTCATAAATTTTTCTCTATTCAGATGTTGTCAATGTGGCTCGCTTGTTAGAGCGAGATAACGAGTAACGCTCAACCGAGGGACCATAACCGTGGATCATATCAAGATAGCAGCCATCGTAATAACGATAACCACGGAGAAAGAAGAATACAGACAAAGGCTAGAACCACTCCGGTGGTAATCGTGACCATGAAAATAGAAGAAGTTTAGCCTGGGAGGAGATTTTAAAAAGAGGAGATTCAACAACCACCATGTGAAGACGCCGCCGCCAGAGAGCAACTAGTTTTAAGGGAGGAGAACACCACCGGTCGATGTTACAAATGCGGAAAGAGGGACATATCACCCAAACCGCCCACAACAGCTTTAAGGTATGCTATAATTGTGGAAAAGAAGGACATATCGCCGAGATCAGACGATATCGAAACCTAGTTCAATGGGACGGCGGACTCAAAAGATCGTCCCGTAAAAGTCAAAGTCAACGATTCCGGAAGAGCGTTTGTTGTGACCGGTCAAAATGCGAGGAACCCGAACGGTTAGCACACGGGTTAGTTAATTATAAATTTTGCAAGTATATACCTTACTAGATATCGGTTCTACCCATTCTTTATCTCTCTTACTTGCGCCAACGCTTGAACTTGACTACGGAGAAATTAAACTTTGACCTATCTGTGGAGACTCCATTAGAGAAACTTTCATTACATCCGTTGTTTAAAAATCTTGCTTGATTCAAGTTGGCACTATCACATTACCGTTAACCTTATTTCTATAGAGATATTTGCTTTTGATGTGATTTTAAGGTTAACTACTCATCATGCCAAATTGATTGCTTTTGTAAGGTTGTTAGTTTTCATATCCCTAAGCAACCTATTATTCAATTCAAGCAATCAAACCATTGTAGTCAAACATTTTCATATCAAGCCATGAAGTCATTCGCTTATTACGGATGTCAAGTTTTCTTAGTCCATGTTATGGATTTGAATAAAGACACGCCGATTTGAATAATATTCCCGTTGTTATTGATTTTTCCCGACGTATTTTCTCAAGAATTTCTTGGCTTACTCCCAAAGCTCGATATTAAATTTTGTATCGACTTTGAACCCTAAGACAAAACTCATTTCTAAAATATCATATCGAATGGCTCCTATTGAACTTCGTGAGTTAAAAATTCAACTATAGAATTTGGTACCGAGCCTTTATCTTGTGACTTGCTTTTGTGGAATTCACCAAGCGCACTCTCGTAGGGACGCCATATTCGTATGCGATAGTAAATCGATAGGTGTCATTGTGACGCGTTATCCAAGATTGGGATATGAGTCACAGCTTGAGAGCAACCTAAGTCATTATCGAAAGACGAGCTTTCAGGCTTAGTTGGTTATTATCGGAGATTCGTTCAAGGATATTCTCGAATCGCTATTCCATTAACGCAAATTGACTCGTAGAGATACAAAATTCGAATGGAGCAAGGAATGTGGGAAGAGCTTCAAGAACTCAAGAGGAGACTCATTTCAAAGACATGTTTCGATCATGCCATCCCGAAAAGTTTAACGTGGTAGCCGACGCGGTGAGAGTAGAAGATTATATGCGGAACGAAAAGCGATGATGTCAAGTATACGACAGAGCCAACTTTAATAGAAAAGTTAAGGTTGCTCAAGCCACCGACCCTTGAGTTGATGCGTATGAAGAAGAAAGTACAAGAAGGAGCTATTCCTAAGTTTAGAATTGATACTTTGAGTCCACTCTAGACTTTCAGGTTCCTAACGACTCGATTTGAAGTACAAGATTATGATGGAGGCACACAATACGCCATTTGCAATCCATCTCGGAAGTACTAAAATGTATCGTGATCTTCGACATACATTTTGGTGGAACAATATGAAAGAGAGAGATTGCAAAGTTTATCTCGATGTGTTTAACTTGCCAACGCGTGTAAAGGCGAGCATCTTGTACCTAAGGGTCCGTTGCAACCACTTGAGATTCCTAATGGAAGTGGGAACACATTACTATGGATTTCGATTCACGGGTCTTCCTACGGTTTCTCAAGGCATCAATGCTATTTGGGTTATTGTTGATAGATTAACCAAGTCTCCGCTTCATTTTTTACCGATACGAGAGACTTATTCCTTGAACGCCTTTTCTCATATGTACGTAAATGAGATTGTGAGATTGCATGGCATGCCAAGATCCATAGTTTTAGATCGTGACCCAAGATTCACTTCATGATTTTGGGTTAGAAAGCTATGGGCACGAATTTATTGATTCGGTTTGGCATACCATCCTCAAACGGATGGGCAATCGAAAGGACTACTCAAACTCTTGAAGATATATTAAAACTCGTGTCCTAGATTTCAAAGGAAGTTGGGATAAGTACTTGCCATTGGTGGAATCCTCATACAACAATAGTTATTAAACAAATATAGGCATGGTTCCATTCAAGCATTATATGGACGAAAATGTCGCTTCCAATATGTTGGGATGAGGTGGGTGAAGCAACATTGTTGGGACCCGAGTTAGTACATTATGACTAATGATTCGACAACGATACAAACCGGCACAAGATCGACAAAAGAGTTATGCGGATCTTCATCGAAAGGACGTGGAATTTAATGTAGGGGATCATGTATTGTTCATGAAGTTGCCCCATGGAAGGGTGTTACAAGATTTGGGAAGAGAGGAAAGCTCAATCCATGATTTATTGGTCCATTTCAAATTCTTGACCGAGTAGGAAATGTAGCTATAGACTTGCGTTACCTCGAGTATGTCTCGTGTTCATAATGTGTTTCACATATCTGCATTTTAGAATATGTGAAAGACCCAAACCACGCTATAGAGTTAGAACCGACGAGATACCAAGACTTAACGTATGAGGAGGTACCTGTCAAGATTTTGGATAGGAAGGAGCATGTCCTACGCGCAAAGGTTATACCACAAGTTAAAGTTTTGTGGAGGAATCATGCTATAGAGGAAATGACCTAGGAGTTGGAAACGAAAATGAAAGCGAGGTATCCTCACCTTTTCAAAACACCAGGTACGTACGTTAATTTCG
The DNA here is from genome assembly GCA_020205615.1 of Panax quinquefolius. Taxonomy (NCBI): domain Eukaryota; kingdom Viridiplantae; phylum Streptophyta; class Magnoliopsida; order Apiales; family Araliaceae; genus Panax; species Panax quinquefolius. The sequence continues at coordinate 26,420,213 of CM035167.1, forward strand.
AGGACGAAATTTCATAAGGAGGGGAGGTTGTAAGACCCCAAAATTTTTAAATAAAAAGGAATTTCCTTTATTTATTATTTTGAAATAGTAAGGGTTGATTTGATTAATGTGGATAGTTAAGGGTTAAATATGCAAATATTTCAAATTAAGCAAGTGGTTATAAAATATTCATTGTTGTTGGGGAATATTCGTTTGGTCGTGGAATATTCGTGATGCGGTCGGGAATATTCGTACGACGGCGCAGCCATGTGTGGGCCCCATAACGGAAAGCGATTGGATGAAGAAAACGACAAATATAAGTTGTTTTTAAATAACTACAGTAGTTGTTAACGTTAATCTTGTTGGAATACCGTTGGTTAAAACACACAATATCGCCGCGTTGTCAACAAAGAAGATTACCAGATTGCACCAATTATTGATTCTTACGTAAGAAGGCACTACTCAATAATGGTTATGAGAATTATCGCTCAAAGATTTTATCGAGTTAATAATTGCGTTGATATTTTATATTCTTTCGTTGTTTCAATAATTGTCATTACACAAGATCTTTCATTATCGAAGCAATAATTCATATTATCCTAATAATATTATTAGATAACATTATTGGCAATGTCTAGAAAGTTCGTCTAAAGGAGAGGTTTGGTCACCTAATCATGCCGCCAAGAAGAAGAAATTCTTATTGAAAGCCCTCTCTTCCCCAGAACCGCCGGTTGTCAATATTGTGATTCTCGTAATATTATTTGTGAATAATTAATTATTGATTTATATGAGGAAAATATTGATTTTATGTGGATATAGATGGAGAAAATTTTAAAATGACAATTGTTGAAAATTAATATTTTATCTTTTTCTCGATAAAATAATTCATTTAAATATATTATTTTAATAATATATTAACGGTGATATTTTTACAAACTAATGTGGGATATATGAGTATACGAGGAGGAAGAGTTTTTTTGTTGCAATAAATGTTTAAAACATGTTAAACATGTCGGTGGACCCCATTTATCGATCGAAATTTGATTATATAATGTAAAATCGCTTCTGTTTGTGGATTTGGCCAATTTCTATTTGAAATTTGGAAAAACTTTCTTCGCAAAGTTGTAGAGAATTGAATTTACTATAAAAAACCGCGAGATTCGAATTTTCTGATGAAAGGGCTATTTATTATGAATTATTGAAGTTCAAGTTCAAATAATTAATTTTGTAAGTTTTAATTATTTATTTTATGAAAAACGTTTTTATCATTTCTTTCTAGAAGGTGGCATGTGGGAAATGCTAGGATCTGAATTCTAAGGTTGGCGTATGAATTTGATATATATATATATATTAATTTATTAAATTTTTCGCTTTGGTGTTCTAAGCAATTTCTATAAATAGGGTGCTTAGGTTAGAATTGAAAATCACACCGTAAATCAAGTTTTTCTCTCTATATTATCGAGCGTATTCTTGTGAGTATTTTGAGTATACTTTGAGTATTGCTATACTGATTGCAAGTCCAAGTCATAGCTTTATATCCTGTTTCAAATTAAATCGATCTTTCGAGGTAAGGAATATTATTTTTTTTCGTAATGATATTATTTCTTCAATATCATTATATGTCAAATGTTGATCCAAGTTTTTATCAAATTTGGAACTTTTTTTCATGTGGGTTACTATTCATGGGTTACTATTCATGAGTTACTATTCACGAAGTTACTATTCATGAGTTATTTATTCACGAAAGTTACTATTCACGAAAGTACTATTCATGAAGCGTGAAGATGTTTTTGTGGAATTTCTATCTTTTGGTGTGAGTTACTATTCACGATACTCAAGACTATTCACGATATCTGAGACTATTCACCTAAAAATAAAATTTTTCTTTTTTTTGTCCAAAATATCTATTCTCGGATACTAACTCGATTGTATCCATGTTTTGATCATTCTTGAATTTTACACCACTATGATTATTTTTGAGGTATTTTGGGCATGGATAAAACCAAGTACCTAATCCTTAATCCTTAATCCTTGTCATTTTGTTTCATTGGATTCGTTTCTTTAAAATATTTTTCATCATCCTCGGCCTTAAATGATGATATTATTGAATATCTTTGGCCCGTAGTAAAAGATGAATGATTTCTCAAGAATATCTTTGGCCTCAGTAGTGCAAAGATGAACAGTGTTGAGAGGAACATGACCGATTGATTAATATCTTTGGCTCAGAGTGCAAAGATGAACATGTGTTTAAATGAACATGATTAATCGATGAATATCTTTGGCCCAGAAGTGCAAAGATGAATATTTGATTCGGATGTATATTGATTGATGTTACAGGATAAAATATTGATGATGGATCGTTAAATTCATAGATTATAGTAGATTTCATTCTCTACGTAACTCTTCTATGAATTATTATTTCACATGCGAATATTGATCCGAAACTTGTTGTCTATTGTATTCTATCGATTTTTCCTCGTTGAAGACTAACGATAATTTGTTGTATATTATCTTAGTCATAATATTCTTTATCGGGCTAGTTGAGCTCACCCTTTTCCTTGTTGTTCCATTTTTCTTCTCGTGGAGGCGAGAATGTAGCGAAAGTACTAGTCTGGGGTATGGAATGAAGGTTCTAGAGAGGTTGTTTAGTAGTCCTCACCATTTTGTAAAATAATGAATCAATAATTATGATGGGGATTTATTTGCATGTGGATATTGTCTAGAAGACAATATTATATTTAAACTCATTAAGATATATTGTCGTATTTCACACTACGACATTTGTATTATTGAAGTTGTAGTTTGCTTTTTTGTACCATGTATTTGGCTAATTCGAATGGGTGTTGTGTATACCTATTTTGGGGGGCGCCACGCTTAATACTTTAATATTTATTATAATTAAACATTTTGTTGAACTCCTAGTAATATCACTTGAAAGAATCCATGATCAATTATAATCTTACATGTCCCACTCTAAGTGATTTTAGATGGTACAAAGATGTATTTACTTCCAGAGTTATGATGAGAAATGACAGTAACAAACCATTTTGGAAAGAGAAATTTGTTAATGGTTTACCATCTTTATTTGCTCACAAGGTTAGGGAAGAATTAAGTAAAAATTTAGGATATATAAATTATGATAGTTTGACTTATGGTGATATTATTAGTTATATTCAAAAAATCGGATTAAAAATGTGTATTGACTTTAAGTTAGCTAAACACAAGCAGAATGACTCATTTGATTCGAGCGGGACTTAGAAGATTGAGTTCCTTCTCGATAAATCTTTAGCCTCAACCATCGATTAAGTTTCTATTCGACCCTTTTCATCTATGTTCTTATTTGAAGAACTTTTGTTAAAACCATCTGTAATCTTTGATTCTTTGTATCATAAATAAAAATGAAAGGGCGGAAGGAGACTGTTTATGAATGAGATGAGAAGAACAAGTGCGCATACAAACACAGTTACTAAAATAAATTTTTATTTATGATACAAAGAATCAAAGATTACAGATGGTTTTAACTTATAAGTTTACTGAAATAAGAACATTAGATGAAGGGGGTTTAGTAGGCTTAATCAGCGGTTGAGGCTAAAGATTTATCAGAGAAGGAACTCTGAGTCTTTCTAAGTCTGCCTTAACCAAATGAATTCGAATTCCTTTTATAGAACAAGGAAAATGAATTATTACATTGTTACTATTACAACAACTGGGGTAAAGTAAAAGTAAGAAACATTTAATCAAGTAAAAGTATTGTGTAAAATCATTTTACTAAAGTAAAAGTACAGTAAAAGAAAAAGAATCGCTTTGGTGTGGAAGCGCGACGTCTTCTTTTGACTAATGCGGCCATGGGGCCAGATGCTTGAATGATTGTCACATTGGTAAAAAAGCGTAAGATGTTCTTGACTAGGTCACGGAGGCAAAGTCTTGGCCGATCGAGGTCGGTGACAGAGGTCACGCTTGAGCAGTCTTGATGTCACATCACACTTTGATTGATTCTCGCGAGAAAGAAAATGGATCTTGAGCATCTTGAAGACCGATTGTGCCGTAAGGATCACAATTACCATCGTCTCCAAGCTCTTGACTAGAAGTTTTGGACTGAGAAGAAGCCTTGTCAGACTCTTCATGTAATTGATCAAGTCTCAAATGAATAGCATCTGCAAGACGCCTTAATTGAGAATTAGAGTAACTAGAAACATTAGTAACTACATCGTAATCGGTAGAACGACAGTGATTTTTCTTTTTGACTTATCATTGTTTTTCTTGATCGATTTATTGGGAGATGCAATGGCAGAGGTAGTAGGATGAAGGGGTGTTAATCGGAGGAGTCGATAGAGGAGAAGGCGGAAATTCTTTCGAACTTGGCCAACTATTCTATCAACGCCTTTAATTTATCCCACCATTTAATGAAAAAAACCACGAGACGCAAGAAATAGGGGAAAGGTAAGTCTGAAAATTCTCGATTCCTATGGATGACTGAGACCTGAAATCTTGTGACTTCTTGGGTAAAGTCAAACGATATATTGCCATTTCAGAATCCAATGGATTTTGTATTTACTACAGAATATAAGGAAGACTTGAATTTCCTCATATTTTGAATGATAATTACTATAATGACAAAAATGTTCTAACTGGGCAAGGAGAGGTTTGTGGAATATATCATGGCACAAACCGTACCTTGTCAACCAAAGGATAAACCATTTGGGAAATTGACTCTTGAATTTGTGCTCACACTGAAAAAACCACGAATGACTATGATCTTCATTTTGATGAAGCATAATTCTTTGTAATAAGTATCTTGTTAAATTGTTAACTATGCTCTGATACCATCAGAGGGCGGAAGGAGACTGTTTATGAATGAGATGAGAAGAACAAGTGCGCATACAAACACAGTTACCAAAATAAAAAAATATTTATGATACAAAGAATCAAAGATTACAGATGGTTTTAACTTACAAGTTTACTGAAATAAGAACATTAGATGAAGGGGGTTGAGTAGAAGCTTAATCGTGCCGGTTGAGGCTAAAGATTTATCGAGAGAAGGAACTCGAGTCTTTCTAAGTCCGCTTTAACCAAATGAATTGAATTCCTTTTTATAGAACAAGGAAAATGAATTATTACATTGTTACTATTACAATCGGGTAAAGTAAAAGTAAGAAACATTTAAGCTGAAGTAAAAGTATTGTGTAAAAACATTTTACTAAAGTAAAAAGTACAGTAAAAAGAAAAGAATATGCTTTCGGTGGAAAAGGTACGTCTTCTTTGACTAATGCGCCATGGGGCCGATGCTTGAATGATTCTTGTCATGGTGAAAAGCGTAAGATGTCTTGACTAGGTCGCCGGAGTGTGTGATGGCCGATCGAGGTGGTGACAGAGGTCGCCAGAGCAGTCTTGATGTCACATCACACTTTGATTGATTCTACCGCGGAAAGAAAATGGATCTTGAGCATCTTGAAGACCGATTGTGCCGTAAGGATCACAATTACCATCGTCTCCAAGCTCTTGACTAGAAGTTTTGGACTGAGAAGAAGCCTTGTCAGACTCTTCATGTAACTGATCAAGTCTCAAATGAATACCATCTGCAAGACGCCTTAATTGAGAATTAGAGTAACTAGAAACATTAGTAACTTCATCCGAATTCCAGAGGAACGAGTGATTTTTTTTTTTGACTTATCAGTTGTTTTACTGACTGATTTATTGGGAGATGCAACGGCAGAGGCCGTAGTGACTGAAGGGGTGTTAACTGGAGGAGTCAATAGAGGAGAAGGCGGAAATTCTTTCTGAACTTGGCCAACTATTCTATCAACACCGAATTTATCCCACCATTTAATGAAAAAATGGCGAGAGACGCAAGAAATAGGGGAAAGGTAAGTCTGAGCAGTCCTAATTCCTATGGACGATGGAGACTGAAAAACTGTGACTTCTTGGGTAGCTGAAACGATATATTGCCATTTCAGAATCCAAGGGATTTTGTATTTACTACAAAATATAAGGAAGACTGGAATTTCCTCATATTTTGAATGATAATTACTATAATGACAAAAAATGTTCTAACTGGGCAAGGAGATGTTTGGGGAATATATCATGGCACAAACCGTACCTTGTCCACCAAATGATAAACCATTTGGGAAATTGACTCTTGAATTTGTGGTCAAACTGAAAAAACCACGAATGACTATGATCTTCATTTTGATGAAGCATAATTTTATGCCAAGCTTCAATATAATCATAATAGCAGAAAGAGCTAGTGTGATTAGAAAGTGACTTGAGATCGGAAGGATGACTACCCCAATCGGACAGATTGAGAACTTACTTAATATATATCGAATGATAAAGAAGCTTGGATTTATCATCGTTGGCATAAATTGGTTTAATAAAGACTGACTATGTTTCAATAAGAATGTCCCTATAATACACTAAGGATTTATAAGGAGCTAAAGGAAGAAAATGCCATCCAGTAGGAAAATACTGGGCAGCTAACTGAATTGGGTCATTTTTAGGTTTCATTTGTAACTCGATATGAAATAAGTGTTGATCGAAGATCTGAAGATAATCAGACATTTGCTGACTAGATTTTGTAGAAGTAGCAGGGGTTTGACTAGCGAAAATATCAAAAGGTTTGGGTTGACTAGAGAGAACTGAGGAATATGGCTTGGGGACTGTACCAAGCACCTGAAATTTATTGTGGGTTTGGGTAACTGGATGAGGAACAACAGTTCCTTTTGATTGATTAACTAGACCGGCAGAGCGGCCATGACCACGAGAAGATGAACCTTCTCGTACACTCATAATGCTGTAATTGTACCTGTGTTAATAAATTCACGAGTGAGAAAATCTGGAACTGAGTTGTTACTACCTTTAATATATTCAATATCGAATTCAAAAATACTTAAAATTACTTGCCATCTAGCGAATGAATGCTTACAAGTGACATTCTCAACATCCTTTTCAAGGATAAATTTTGCTGACTTGCAATCTATTCTAACTAGAAATTTTTGGTTCAATAAATCATCAGGTGCTAAAGATTCTAACCTCTTTATTCAAGGTCTCTCCCTTAAAAGAATTAAAGATATTACTATTCAAAAATGGTATATCTCTATTAATTTAGTTATCGATAAACGCGTTTTCTGTCTGACTCCCCCGCATTTTAGTTGACATCTTGAGTGTGATTTGAAGCTGTATTTAAGAAGGTATTATCCCCACACGATATTATAAGAAAACTAGTGAAAAACTAAATTCAGCTAACGGAAGTCAGATGGAAATAAAATATAAATTACCTAATGTACATATTTGTCAAGACAGTATGTGTTTTAAGACCTCATTTGTCTTAGTTCACAATCTTACTGACAAAATCATTTTAGGATTACCGTTTATCTATTTATTATACCCATTTACTACTAGTAATAAAGGTTTAAGTTGCGAACACTTAGGAAAAAGGATTACATTTAGTTTCCTAATCAAACCAAAAGAAAGAGATTTAAAATTTATTCAAGAAGAATCAATTTCTAAATCATTGAATCATAAACCAAAGTTACTCATTTAAATTTCCTTAAAGAAGAAGTTAAGTATCGCAAGTTGAAGAACAACTTAAGAGTAACAGAGTCCAAGAAAAATAAAAGAATTAAAAGATTATTTACTAAAAAATTATGTTCGATTCTCCCAATGCTTTTGGCATAGGAAGAAGCACCTGATTAGGTTACCCTATGCTAAGGAATTTAAAGAACATTTAATTCCCACTAAAGCTAGACCTATTCAAATTATATATATATATATATATATATATATATATATATACTGACTTTTATATATTTATACCGCCATCGCTTTCATACAAATTGCAGCATTTTGTGCGCCTAGGAATCATGTGATCACAGATTCATCCCATTGGATCTAGATTTGGTTCCCGTGATGGAAATTTTCAGCTATAAGCAGGTTGTAAATTATTCTGCGGTGTCTGAATTTCCTCAGATGGTTTCCATACCCATGAGGAAGTTAGCATTATTTTTGTTCATTATTTTTATACGGATGCCTCGCATCCATCAAATAAAATCAATCAAGCCGATCACTTAATAAAAATGAGAGTGTAAAAGGTCTCAATTCCTATTGAGCATCAGGGTTTGTAAAACCTCTTTTATAAAACATCACTGCCATATCTTGCTAAAAACTGAATTTTTACAAAAATTCAAACCCTATGTATATAGGTTCGAACGAGGCCTCACACAACTTCCATATAATAGCACATTGACCCACACACACACACTCAGATAATATTTTCTTGAAAAGAGGCGGTCACCGTGGTAACACGGATGTCGGGGGGTGCCTAACACCTTCCACCGGCATAACCAAGTCCCCGGACCCTAAACGAATCTCGGTTTCACCGACCCGTATATCAGTGTCACATCATTGGGTCAATGTGCAAACCTTTTCTCGGTTGTGTTGGTACAACCATTTACAAAACCAACTGGCAACTCTTAACAGTCCCATCGTCAGCATTATACATGTCGGACCTTTTTCACTTGTTATTTCAAACAAATCTCACCTAAAATGAGAACACCAAAGAACAAGTAACGGAAAGGGACACCCAAAAATCCCGACGTCGACAATGGTCATGACTTTCATAGACATACAAGAAGCGCCCTTTCTATGAAAGAGTTTTAGCCGGCATAAGCAAACCATTTTCTGAAAGGGTCAAACATGAGGAGATGGCTGAGATGGGATTGAAGTCTGGAAAAATTCAAGACCTAGCTACACTCAAAGCTGTTGCTGATCACATCCAATCCGAAAATTATGGGAACAACCCCCAGAGGGTCCATAGAAAGAAAGAGGAAGATGTTTCCCTGATACTACAGGGTCAAAAAGGCAATCAAAACAAGTCTGTTCAAAGGAGAAACTACACTCCCTTTCAAGCATAGTCTACGAACCCTCAAATACCAAAAGGTGGAGAAGTCAATCGCCCTCGAGTGTTTACACCCTTAGGGGATACCCTCGAAAATATTCTCACTCTTCTGACAACACAGAAGAAAATTACGCATCTTCTTCCACCAGCAAGCCCTAATGGACGGGGTTTCAATGTTGCTTAGAAATGTGCTTATCATGCCGGAGCACCTGGACATGATACTCAGGATTGTTGGGCCTTAAAGCATAAGATCCAAGACCTGATAGACAACGGTGAGATCGTGGTCACTAAACAAGATCAGCCTCACTTTCAAGACAGTCCTCTTCCTCAACACAAAGAAGAAGAGGTCAACATGATAAATTGGAGTAATGGACCGAATTCCAATTTCAACTGTGAATCCTCCCAGACCCTCAAAGATGGTGATGACAAATGGGACTACGCCAAGTTCTAGTTCACAATGGAATGAAAGATGAAAGCTCTATGCAAGCAAATTGAGCAATTTGCGGAACTGGTGACTTATCAGCATCAAGTGACACGTCAATTAATCAGCCAAGAGCATGCTAGTCTTCTACCTCTTGTCATGAATATTCCCTCGTCACTTTTAGAAAATGAAATGCTATAAGACAAAGTGACAAAGAGAGCAAATGCCAAGGCCCGTCGGGATTTTGCCAACAAAAGGGAATTCACCTATTTGGGCCAACCTATGGAGGAAATCCTTCATATGTTAATCATTGAAGGAAGGATCAGTTCCCTTCTACCTCCAATCAACACCCGTTCAGTGCAGTACAACTCTGATGGAGTATGTCAATATCACTCCCAATCTCGCGGTCACAACACAGAAGAATGATGGACACTCCGCCACCTTATCCAAAATTTAATTGACAGTGGTGTCCTGCACTTAGCAGAAGATGATACTGTGTTACGTGCAAGTGAGAATTCAGGTCCTACTAAGTGGAAGAGTGTAGTAGCAGTCATATCCACTGAAACTGATGGGGTTAACACATTACTCACAATGCCAACAATTCAACTCAAGGGAAACAACAATCCTTTGAAAGAGGCCGCTCCCGAGCCAATCAACTTGTCGTGCAGAGCACAATATCCTATTGTTAGCTTGTGCAAAGTACCGTGGAATTATGAATGAAGGTGAATGATCCACCTCAAATACCACTGCTACAGTGTCGAAGGAAAATCCACTATTTCTTCCCCAACGGGTTATGAAGCCTACCATCAAATCAAAGGGGAAAATACCCATGGAGAAGATTGAAAAATTCCCCCGCACTATGGGTCATAACGAAGCCACGGTGGTTTTAAGCTTAAAAGAAGCTCCACAACAAATATCAATTCTGGACTTGGTCCAAACTTCTGAGAATCACCGGAAGATCTTGCTAAAGATTTTAGAAGAAGCCTATCAACCAACATCAGTAGATTCAGAAAATTTTCAACATCTGGTTGATCACATTTTCAACAACAATGTGATATCCTTCACTGATGATGACATACTGCCCAAGGGGACCGGTCATTGCAAGCTGTTGCACATTGCGGTCTTGTCCTCTGGATTCATGCTGTGACGCTCCCAAATCCTGGTTCCCTAACCTCGGGTTTGGTGCTCACGATCCATCATATCTATCACATCTAACTACTCATTCATTAATGAAAAATATCATTCATAATATTCCTTAATACAACTTATAACAAATATCCCAGGTTAACTAACCTTGACATAACTTACATACCCTTATATAACCAAAAGGTTTACATAAATAATTACATAATAAAACATAACCATTAAAAGTTGACACTAACTACTCCTGAACCTTGCCTTTGCCTTTGTCCCTGTTAGAACCTACGCTACATCAAATAATAGTGAAATGTTTTATTTAAGCAAGGGTGAGCAACGAGTTTGCCCAGCAAGTTAAAATATACAATAAATGATATATATCATGAATAGAAGAGTCTAGCTTCTATAGAACTTCAACAATAATCAAAAGATTTCAAAGTAGCTGAATAATAATACAATCTCAATAATAAAACTTTTTTCCCATTTCCTACTGAATAACATATCAGAGGTGAAAGAGTAAAATTCTTTCAAAGATTCAATAATATTCAATTCAATAAGAAGAATTAACAATACTGCAACAATATTCAATAAAGTGGGATATACCCAGATTTCATGATGAGTGATCACAAAAGGATCATGAACTAATAGAGGAATCATTTAGTTATTAAAACTAAATTTTCACATGAATATAAATTAGTTATAAAAACTAAACTATATAAATTAGTTATAAAAACTAAACTAAACTATACTCTTCTGCAAGTACCTGGAGCGGCCAACTCTTTTGTACCCTATATTCTGCATAATACTCAATAATAGCGCATAGGTCGATTTACGACATTAAAAATTTGTTCATCTCAGTCTTACATCACGAGTCCGTACCACAACAATATGGTTTGGATTACTTTCAAAGAAATACTATGATTTCAATAATTAATAACAATACTAATCTAGCCGAAACCAATGGCATAGATCTTCAAATAACAATTCAGTTCATAATTAATAGAACATTTCATGCTTTAACAAATATTAGTCTTGCCAAAACAATTAGCTGAGACATGATTTATAAATAGTTCAAATAATAGAACAAGAATCAATTGCACAACGTGCGAATTACTTCAATCATTATAGAGGTGAATAACTATCATTAAATATTCACTACCATGCTTGAAAAATAGTAACTCAAGTTGAGTTAGGAACTTGCCTGATTTGTTGACAACTGCTACAGAATTTGTGACGCCCCCAAAATTAGGTATACATCACCCATCTTGGGTTGCCAGATACATGGTACAGAATTCAAATACAACTTACTAATACAACTATCGTGTACAATACGACAAAACATAAACTATGAGTTTGAATACTAATATTGTCTACTAGAGAGTATACAAATTCAAAAGGAGTCCTCATTACAATTATTATCACACTATTTCACAGAATAGTGAGGACTACTAATGCTATCCTCTGGACCATCACTCCGTTCCCTGACTCATCCCAGCTATATTCTCATTTCCTGAAGAGAACAGTGAAAGAAAGGGTGAGCTCAACTAGCCCAGTAAGAAATATTATGACTAAGATAATGCAGAATAAATTATCATTAGTCTCCAACGATGTTAAACTGATAAAATACAATAGACATCAAGTTTAACTGCAGCGGAATAAGCAATCTATTAAAAGAGTCAAGTAGAAAATAAAATCTACTATATTTTATGATTTAAAAGATTTTTCATCACTGTTATCGCCGAGACTCAGCTTAAAAAAATATTCCACATCATTGAATCACCCCTGCACTACGGCCAAGGATTTTCTTTAGTATCACGACCACAATTATCCATGCACTACACGGCCAAGAATATTTGTGTATTCATTAATGGTCATGATCATGCCAACAATCGCCCATCAATGCACTACGGGCCAATGAGGACTTTTTCCACATCATTTGTAACATTACGGCCATGATTACAATCAATAATCCCTCGGTCATAATCATACCAAGTCCATCTATGCACTACAGGCCACAGATGACTTTCAACATAATATAAACATGAGGATGATGACAATGATATAAGAATTCAATAAAACAACTTCAAGAATTAATTTATCTATGAACTAATAATGTCTAAATTGTCAACATGCTACTGCTTTGTAGAGTAAAATTCAAGAATGCTCAGAAGAATATTTCCATAAAAAGATACTGGATGAAGCGCAAATATCAAGGATATTCCACTAATTTCATGGGGTATAGAAGTCAAAACTTTAACCAACTGAGTATAATAACGAATGGAATAACAAAAGAAATCACCATGCATGCGGTAGATCGCAGACAGATAAAGTTATTCCAATGTAATAATAAATAACGGAACTAGGTCGTGAAATTCGCACCGGATGTGATGTTCCAATGTAATAATAAAGAATGGAATAACAATTAAAACCAGTCCCATGCAGAAATGCATGTAGATAGTGATATTCCAACATAATAATAATAAAGATTTTAATCTGTGTCCCAGCGTGAAACGCATACATCTGAGGATATTCCAATGTAATAATAATAAAGATTTTAACCAGTCCCGGTGTAAAATGCATGCATGTGATATTTCAAATGTAATAATAATAAAGACTTTAATAATAGAAGAATGTCACCAAGTATAGGGTAGTCTCACAGATCTTTGGTTATTCCAAAGATAATAATAAAGAATGGAATAATAAAGTTCTCTTTATGAATATAAAAGAAATAATATCCCTTATCGTAAAAAGAACTGAATATAAGAGTAGTTAAGTAGCAGAAAACTTTTCTTCTTTCTCTCTATAATTTTCTCTCTCTAGAGTTTCAGTGAATTCGTAAGAAATAATGAAGGAATGAGCTTCTATTTATAGGAGAATGGAAGGGCACTGTTCAAGTATGAAATAATTTTGCAGAATTATTTCTTCAATCAACTAACAACTAAGTCAAACAACTAACCAATAAGATTTCAACAAAAATTAAAATATAATACATATATATAAACACATGTTTTCAATTTATATATATCAATATTATATATACCACTAGATTTTTTTTATCCGACCATATCCAACATCGATCCCCCACCCTCCCAAAAATCAATTTCACTACACTCTTATATATCACTATCACACTACCACTTTTCCACCATTTTCCCACACACACACACATCACACACCTATCACTTTCACATATCCTTACTTTCTCCCACCATATACTCAATACATACATATACTTCCATACGATACTCTTCCATTTCCAAAATCATTTTTTCAACACACATATGGCCCCTACATGGGCCCCACCTTTAAATAATTTTCACCGATTATTTTGAAAAATGGGTAAATAGAATCCATAAAATAAGCAAACTTCATAAAAATCACCTTAATAATTTTAACAACATTTATCATCTTTATTACAATTCACAATATTAATCGACTGTGTCGCTCCTCAGAAAGAGGGTCTTTCAATAAGGATTTCTCCCTCATCATAGCGCAATTAGGTGACCAAACCTCTCCTCGATGTAACTTCTAGACATCGTTAATATTGCAAATAATAATATTAATAATTTTGTCGTCTCAATTATTGATTTTAACAATATAATAAATATCGACAATAATTGAATCAAATAACATGAGATACTATGCAACAATTACTATAGCAATAATTGAACAAAACTGAATGACTTCTCACGTAAGCATCAATAATCAATACCGTGTGCTACTATGCAACCACATGTATTATAGTACTTTTACTACCGAGTAGTTCAACAGTATCAATGGTAAAACTTCTGCCGTTATTTTCATAAAAATATTTTTGTCGTTTTCTCAATCCGATAATAATAATTACATTGTGGGGTCCACCAATGATTATGCTATTGCATTTAATATTCCCCGCTAAAACGAATATTCCCCGACCAATCGAATATAATATAACAACTTGCATACTATGCAAAATTTATAAATATTACCCATAACTATAATATTATATCAATTTCACTCCATAATATTCAAAAATAATATTTATAGAAAATTCATCTTTATTCAAAAAGTTGGGGTTTTACAATCTCCCCTTCTTATGAAATTTCGCCCTCAAAATTAGGGTACGTACCTGGTATGTCGAAGAGATAAGGATACCTTGATTTTATTTCAGATTCTAACTCCCAAGTCATTTCCTCAACATCGTGGTTTCTCCACAAAACTTTGACTTGAGGTATAACCTTGGTGCGTAGAATATGTTCTTTCTTATCCAAGATTTGAACAGGAACCTCTTCATACGTCAAATCTTCCGCTATTTCATTCGATTCTAACTCAATAATGTGGTTCGGGTCTTCCACATATTTACGTAACATGGATATGTGAAAAACATTATGAACACGAGACATACTTGGCGGTAAAATGAGTCTATAGGCCACAGTTCCTACTCTATCAAGGATTAAAAATGGGCCGATGAATCGAGGATTGAGCTTTCCTCTCTTTCCAAATCTCGTAACTCCTTTCCATGGAGCAACACGTAACAACACATGATCTCCTATATCTAATTCCACGTCCTTTCGATGAAGATCAGCATAACTATTTTGTCGATCTTGTGAGGTTTTTATACGTTGCCGGATCGTTTGAATCTTTTTCGTAGTCATACGTACCAACTTCGGTCCCAATAACGTTGCTTCACCCACCTCATCCCAGAATACTGGAGAACAACATTTTCTTCCATACAACGCTTCGAATGGAGCCATGCCAATACTTGCTTGATAACTGTTGTTATAGGAAAACTCCACCAATGGTAAGAACTTGTCCCAACGTCCCTTGAAATCAAGGACACAAAGTCTTCATAGATCTTCAAGAATTTGAATAGTCCTCTCCGACTGTCCGTCCGTTTGAGGATGATATGCCGAGCTAAATGGTAAATCTGTGCCCATAGCTTTCTGCAAACTAACCCAAAATCGTGAAGTGAATCTTGGGTCTCGATCAGAAACTATGGATACTGGCATACCATGCAGTCTTACAATCTCGTTTATGTACATACGAGCAAGACGTTCAAGTGTATAAGTTTCTCAGACGCAGAAGAAATGAGCAGACTTGGTCAATCTATCAACAATGACCCAAATCGCATCTATACCTAGAAAACCTTAGGAAGACCGGTAACGAAATCCATGGTAATGTGCTCCCACTTCCATTTTGGAATTTCAAGTGGTTGCAATGGACTTTTGGTACTTGATGCTCACTTGACTCGTTGACACGTTAGACACCTTGAGATAAACAAATGTTATCTCTCTCTTCATATTGCCCCACCAAAATGTATGTCAAGATCATTATACATTTTGGTACTCCTGTGATGGATTGCAAAATGTGTGTTGTGCGCTCCATCATGATTTTATACTTTAAATTAGGGTCGTTATGAACACAAAGTCCGGAGTTGACTCAAGTATTCCTTCTTCATCGATTCTTGCTTCCTAAGATAGCACCTTCTTGCACTTTCTTCCTCATACTCATCACTCCGTGTCTCAGTAGCTTGAGCAACTTTTTAACTATATCAATTAAAGTCGGTTCTACTCAGATATTCGCCCATCATCACATGGGTCCCTGGAGTCTTTAACTCTATCTCCATCCTTTGTAAGTCACACAAAATGGGCCTTTGTGTTGACAATATCGTACTCGTACTTGCATATGATCTTCTACTCAATGCGTCAGCTACCACGTTTGCTTTTCCAGGATGGTATTGGATGGTATGATCGTAATCTTTTAACAATTCAAGCCAACGTCCTTGTCGCATGTTGAGTTCCTTTTGAGTGAAGTAATATTTGAGGCTTTTATGATCCGTAAAGATCTCCACCTTCTCCCCATACAAGTAATGCCTACAAATTTTAAGTGCAAAGACCACAGCTGCCAACTCTAGATCATGAGTAGGATAATTCCTCTCATATTCTTTGAGTTGTCGTGAGGCATGGGCTATGACTTTCCCATGTTGCATGAGAACACATCCTAACCCTTTGCCCAAAGCATCAATGTAGATGATAAATCCCTCCGAACCAGATGGTATTGTCAGAACAGGTGCTGAAATGAGTCTCCTCTTGAGTTCTTGAAAACTCTTCTCACATTCCTCGCTCCAACCAAACTTTGTATCTTTTCAAGTCAGCTGAGTTAATGGAGTAGCGATTCGAGAAAACCCTTCTATGAATATCCGATAATAACCAGCTAAGCCGAGAAAGCTACATACTTCTGTCACTAATTTAGGTTGCTCCCAGCTTTGAATAGCTTCAATCTTTGCTGGGTCAACAGATATTCCATGACTTGATACCACGTGCCCAAGGAATGCTACTTCCTCAAGCTAGAACTCGCATTTCTTCAACTTGGCATAAAGCTTATATTCACGAAGCTTTTGGAGTATCAGCCTCAAGTGTTGCTCATGATCTTCACGGCTTTTGGAATAAATAAGGATGTCATCAGTAAAGACGACCACAAAGTGATCCAAATATTCATTGAATACTTGGTTCATCATATCCATGAAGGCAGCAGGAGCATTAGTCAATCCAAAGGACATGACTAGGAATTCATAATGCCCGTACCGAGTTCTGAAAGCCGTCTTTGGAATGTCATCGGTTCTAATCTTCAATTGGTGATATCCGGAACGAAGATCAATCTTTGAAAAGAATTTGGCTCCTTGCAACTGGTCAAACATGTCATCAATACGTGGCAATGGGTACCTATTTTTGATGGTGACATGATTCAACTCCCGATAATCAATACAAAGTCGTATACTCCCATCTTTCTTCTTCACGAATAGAACAAGAGCACCCCAAGGAGAAGTACTAGGACGAATAAAGCCAATGTCTAACAATTCCTGCAGTTAAGTCTTTAACTCCTGAAGTTCAATAGGAGCCATTCGATATAGGGCTTTAAAAATGGGTTTTGTACCAGGTTCAAGGTCGATACAAAATTCAATTTCAGGCTCTGGGGGTAGGCCAGGAAGTTCTTCAGGGAATACGTCAGGAAATTCATTAACAATAGAAATATTATTCAAAATTGACGTATTTTTGTTTAGATCTGTGACATGAGCTAAGAAAGCTTGACATCCATTTTTCAATAAACGAATAGCTTTATAGCTTGAGATGACAGATTGATTTTAATGGTTTGGTTACTTGAATTCGCATAATAGGTCGATTAGGAATATGAAAGCTAACAACCTTACGAAAACAATCAATTTTTTCATGATGAGTAGTTAACCAATCAATCCCTAGAATTACATCAAATGCAAGTATTTTTAATGAAATAAGATCGACAGGTAATGTGTGGGTACCAACTTGAACCAAACAAGACTTATAAACCATGGATGTAATGAAGGCTTCTCCCAACGGAGTTTCCACAGATAAGTCAAAGTCTAATTTCTCTATAGTCAAATTTAATCGTTGAGCGCAAGTAGGAGAAATAAAAGAATGGGTAGAACTGGTATCAAATAAGGTATAGACTTCGCTAGAGTTTATGATAAGCTTACCCATGATGACCTCATTCGGGTTCCGCTTTCGGGAGGTCATTACAAACGCCTCCTCAGACCATCGGATTTGACTTTTTTCGGGACTACCTTTGGTGCCTCCATCCTAGCTGAACTTGTCTTCGGTGAACGACAAAATCGGGCAAGGTTACCTTCTCTTCCACAATTATAACATGCTTTGGACGGCATCGCGCAGTTTGGACTGATGTGTCCCTCTCCTCCGCATTTGAAGCATATGATAGGTGGTCATTCTCCTTCCTTAACAATGGGTGTTGGTGCAGATGTCTTTCCATCATTGTTGAATCTCCTCTTCTTGAAATGTCCATTTTATTGCTTCGCCATGATTACCACCAAGTGGTTACCATTTTCGCATGTTGATTCCTCCACGCTTGTTGTCGCTGTTTTGATGACCGATACCACTGGTATTTTCATGTCACTTTTACCGCTTCTCTTAGTTGCGTTGACTCGTTATCGCGCTCCAATAATCGAGCCCTATTTATAACATCCGAGTACAAACACGCTTTATGAGAAATAAGATATTGACATATCTCTCGGTTTCAAACCTCTAAAAACATTCGCCATTATTCTCCTCATTATCGACCAAATGGGACGCAAACCGGATAACTCGCAAATTTAGCCTCTCGATTGCGATTACGGACATATTATTTTGTTCCAATTTGATAAACTCCACTTCTTTCATGTGACGAATACTCTCAGGAAAGTACTTGTTGTTGAATAGCTCTTGGAACTTCTCCCAAGACATCTTGAGTGCTTCAGGCTGGGTACGTTTTACAGATTCCCACCAGTAATCTGCCTCTTCACGCAACATGAAGGTGACGAAGGGAACCTTTTGCTCCTTGGAGCATCCCAAGACATCAAATATCTTGGTGATCTGATTTATCCATGCTTCCGCCTTAAGTGGTTTTGGCTCTCCTATAAACTCTGGTGGTCCCAGCTCCTTGAACTGTTTAGCAGTGATCGTCCGAGAGTTTCCAGTGTTTCCACCTACATTTTGGACAGGAGCCGCTCTCGCCTGATGTTGCATGAATTGTATAAAGCCTCTGAACAGTCCATCATTCATCATTTGGTCAGTGTTGTTGTTTGCATGAGGATTGTCGCCTTCCTGATGCACATTCTCCTAATTATTGATATGTGGAGACTCAACGGTCTCTTGTGCTCCATTGCTATTTTCAACATTCTCGGATGTCATTTTCAGATACTGCCACAAAACAAAGGTTCATTAACATATAACATATTATCCATATACTTTGACCGACCAATTAAATACCAAATAAACTTAGGTAGGTCTAGTAGGAATTCCCCGTCTCTCCCCTCCAAGTTCTAGTCTCACATCTTAGCCAGGGATCATATCCCTAAGCTTTGATACTAACTGTGACGCCCCCAAAATTAGGTATACATCACCCATCTTGGGTCGCCAGATACATGGTACAGAATTCAAATACAACTGTCATGTACAATACGACAAAACATAAACTATGAGTTTGAATACAAATATTGTCTACTAGAGAGTATACAAATCAAAAGGAGTCCTCATTACAACTATTATCACACTATTTCACAGAATAGTAAGGACTACTAATGCTATCCTCTGGACCATCACTCCGTTCCCCAACTCATCCCAGCTATATTCTCATTTCCTGAAGAGAACAGTGAAAGAAAGGGTGAGCTCAACTAGCCCAGTAAGAAATATTATGACTAAGATAATGCATAATAAATTATCATTAGTCTCCAACAATGTTAAACTGATAAAATATAATAGACATCAAGTTTAACTATAACGGAATAAGGAATCCATTAAAAGAGTCAAGTAGAAAATAAAATCTACTATCTTTTATGATTTAAAAGGTTTTTCATCACTGTTATCGCTGAGACTCAGCTTAAAAAAATATTCCACATCATTGAATCACCCTTGCACTACGGCCAAGGATATTATTTAGTATCACGCCACAATTATCCATGCACTACGGGCCAAGAATATTTGTGTATTCATTAATGGTCATGATCATGCCAACAACTGTCCATCAATTCACTACGGGCCAATGAGGACTTTTTCCACATCATTTGTAACATTACTACCATGATTACACCGAATAATCCTCGGTCATAATCATACCAAGTCCATCTATGCACTACAAAGCCACAGATGACTTTCAACATAATATAAACATGAGGGATGATGACAATGATATAAGAATTCAATAAAATAAGTTCAAGAATTAATATATCTAGAACTAATAACGCCCAAATTGTCAACACGATATCGCTTTGTAGAGTAAAATTCAAGAATACTCGTAAGAATATTTCCATGAAAAGATATTGGATGAAGCACAAATATCAAGGATATTCCACTAATTTCATGGGGTATAGAAGTCAAAACTTTAACCAACCGAGTATAATAAAGAATGGAATAACAAAAGAAATCACCATGTATGAGGTACTTCAGATGACAGACAAAGTTATTCCAACAGAATAATAATAATCGGAAACCAGTCAAAGTGAAATTGCACCGATGTGCGAGGATGTTCCAAGAATAATCTGAGACGGAACCAGTTAGGCGCGAAACGCATATGCATACATGGATATTCCAACATAATAATAATAAAAAGACGGAATCAGTCCGGCGTAAAACGCATGCATGTGATATTCTATTGAATAATAATAATAAAAAGACGAAACCAGTCCACAAAAGCAGAAACGCATGCAACGATGATATTCCAAATGAATAATAATAATAAAGACGGAATAATTGAAGAATGTCACCAAGTATAGGGTAGTCACAGATATCTTTGGTTATTCCAAGCAGTAATAATAAAGAATGGAATAACAAGAGGTTTTCTTCATGAATACAAAAGAAATAATATCCCTTACCGTAAAAAGAACCTGAATATAAGAGTAGTTAAGAAGTAGTAAAACTTTTCTTCTTTTCTCTATAATTTTTCTCTCTAGAGTTTCAAAGATTGAATTAAGTAAGAAATAATGAAGGAATGAGCTTCTATTTATAGGAGAATGGAAGGGCACTGTTCAAGTATGAAATAATTTTGCAGAATTATTTCTTCAATCAACTAACAACTAAGTCAAACAACTAACCAATAAGATTTCAACAAAAATTAAAATATAATACATATATATAAACACATGTTTTCAATTTATATATATCAATATTATATATACCACTAGATTTTTTTTATCCGACCATATCCAACATCGATCCCCCACCCTCCCAAAAATCAATTTCACTACACTCTTATATATCACTATCACACTACCACTTTTCCACCATTTTCCACTCACACACACATCACACACCTATCACTTTCACATATCACTTTCTCCCACCATATACTCAATACATACATATACTTCCATACGATACTCTTCCATTTCCAAAATCATTTTTCCAACACATATGGGCCCCACATGTGGTCCCCACCTTTAAATAATTTTCTACCGATTATTTTAAAAAATGGGTAAATAGGAATCCATAAAATAAGCAAACTTCATAAAAATCACCTTAATAATTTTAACAACATTTATCATCTTTATTACAATTCACAATATTAATCGACCAGGTCGTTCCCAGGAAAGAGGGGTCTTTCCAATACGGATTTCTCCCAATTGGCACGCAATTAGGTAACCAAACCTCTCCTTGACAGAACTTCTAGACATCGTTAATATTGCAAATAATAATATTAATAATTTTGTAGTCTCAATTATTGATTTTAACAATATAATAAATATCGACAATAATTGAATCAAATAACGTGAGATACTATACAACAATTACTATAGCAATAATTGAACAAAACTGAATGACTTCTCACGTAAGCATCAATAATCAATACCGTGTGCTACTATGCAACCACGCATAGACATCGTATACTTTTACTACCGAAGTAGTTCAACAAAGATCAACGGTAAAACTTCGCCGTTATTTTCATAAAAATATTTTTGTCATTTTCTCAATCCGATAATAATTTTTGTAGGGTCCACCAATGATTGCGCCGTTGTATATAATATTCCCTTGCTAAAATGAATATTCCCCGACCAATCGAATATAATATAACAACTTGCATACTATGCAAAATTTATAAATATTACCCACAACTATAACATTATATCAATTCCACTCCATAATATTCAAAATTAATATTTATAGAAAATTCATCTTTATTCAAAAAGTTGGGGTTTTACACAATTTAAGTTAACTTCTTTTGTAATACCTATCATTAATAAGATTGGTCTTTTAATCAGCATATCATACTTTGTATCATAGTACAATTACTTTATCAATCAATTATCTAACACTAAATTACATAATTAAATATTAGATAACACCTTACAATATTAGTATTATTATCATCCTTTGCTAATTCTTTAATCTCTATATCATATACATTATGTTTTAACACTCTAATCTCATATATTATAAGTTCTTCTTTAATATCTCATAAGTCAATTACTAATCCAGCAACCTGGATTCCAAATCCAGCAACCTAGATTTCAAATCTAGCAATCCAAAGTGCAATCCAGCAAACTGGATTCCAAATCCAACAACTAGATTGCAATCCAACAAGATGGATTCAACATATTTTCAATTCAGTAAACTTCTTTTCAATTTAGCAAGCTGGATTCATCTGATTTTTCAATCTAGCAAGCTGGATTCCATATCCTTTTCACGAAAACACCAAATCAGCTTATTATTTTTCTATCCTTTGTCCAAACATATATACATATATTTCATACACAAAAAGTATTTTTCCATAATTTTCAAACTTCCTTAAGTATTTTTTTAAAAATCATTCTTAGTTAATTCCTTAAGAAATTAGCTACCTCGTGCTTAACTCTAGAAATTCTCATCTCTTGACACAATCTTATACGTGTTAACATGAGCCTCTAGTTTAAATTTCGTGGCCATCGAAGTTATAGAACTCTGGTTATAGCAATTTTCGTCAAAAAAACCCAAATATTGAATTGGTCATAACTTGGTAATTTTAAGTCGGAATGAGCTCATTTTTGGACACAACCTACTTTATCCCATATATTTACATCCCCCAAAAGGCCCTGGATTTTATCTCATTCAATAAGTGAGCGAAATAGCCCTTGCAAAATATTGGGCAGTATACTTTTATCATTTTTCTATTTTTGACTCCTTTGCTAAAATCAGTCCACATGACAATCTACAACACCTTTTCCAGTTATTCCACTTGAATATGTTAGAAAACCCATAGATCTAACTCTAGGACTTTACCACACTCAAAAATTCAAAATATAAAAGGAGATATGGTCATTTGAATTTCATGTTTCGTTTTCATAAAAATCTGATTTTAAACCATTTGTGGTTTCTAAGAAAATTCTATGTTCTCACAGAATAACCAACAAAACTCATCATAATACTTAATAATACTTCATATACCCATGAATCTATCATAATACATGATTTATTTCATCAAACAAGCATCAAACACAAGGTTAATCACAATCAAGGCTAATAAAAAATTTAGGTTTTCTATCTTTTGAAAAACCTAGTTTCTATTTCATACTTTAGATCTAACTTTTGATTCTCAAAAGGGTTAGATCTAAACATGAAATACTTATATACACATAGATCTAAGGTTTTAAACCTCAAGATCAAAACTTCATATTATCAAAAATCAAATCAAACTAAAAAAGAAATAATACTATATTAAGGTTAAAAATTTATACCTTTGCTTACTCTTCTCTTTTCTCCTTCTTGCTAACTTTGATTAAAAAGCTTTGAAGCTTTCAAAAACCCTCCCTCTCTCCTCTCTCTCTATTGCCGAACTCCTAGACTTTTCTCTCTCTCTCTTCTCTAGTCTCTCTCTTTCTTTCTTTGTTTATGCTAGATAATAAAATGAAAAGAACAAGATAAGACTTCGACTTTTTTCTTGTTTGTTGGAAAAGTAAGTATAGATATATTTGGTATATGTATCTCTAATCTACCAACATATCTAACTCTTCTCTCTCCCACTCAATTACCAAGTGGTTGCTTGCAAGTTTAGATAAAGTGTTAGTCAAATGAAAATTGGACACTTGTTGGAAGTTGTCCACCTATTAAAGTAAGCAATCATTACATTCTTCCCCCCTTTCTCTCCTCTCTAAATTTCGGCCAAGTGGCCTTTCTATTGCCCAAAATTGTTTTCATTTTATGCTTTAATTAACTTACTAAATGTCCAACATGTCCCCTCCCACTTGGGCTAAAGGTTGGGCCACTCTTTTAATTCTTTGGGCTAGTAATTTTAATTCTATGGACTTGCAAATCAACATAGTTCTATACTTATTAATTTATCCATTCCCCACTATTTAATTAGGGTTCCATTACACACATTAGCAAGTTAATTTCTTACTCATATATTTTAAATTTAATAACCCAATTAGACTTGCTATTCTTTAGGTTATAAGATTAATTAATTGAGATGCATCAAATAAATCTCTTAAGATTAGTATATATTTTTTAATACTATCATTCTCTTAAATTATAACACATTAGGTTATTTAATTATCATACCTAATATATGTATTAGGTTACATAACTTTATTCTTCATCTCTTTACAAAATAAATGTATACACATTATATAATACATATTTACTCAATCACGCATATAACTCACATATGTCCTAACATATTTCCCTAGTTTATTAACTTATTAGCCCAAATTGACTTAATAAGTTATAAACACATACATACTCATATCAATCATCAATTACTTAAAGATTGTAAATCCTTTTAATTTAATAATCAAGGCTAACATTCAAGCTATGTTAATTTCTTACATAACTCTCATTACTCTTCCTTGAGAATGATTAACTATACTTCTTAGTTAATATATTAAATATCTAGCTTAATTATCATATACACTTATATGATCCAAGTACTTTCTTTCCTTTTTCTTTTCTTTTTTTTTTTAAAAAAAAAATTTATTCAAAAATTCTGAATTATGTGAAATTCTGGGTTCTCATATTCTCCCCTCCTTATAAGGATTCCGTCCTCAGAATCACCGCTTTCTTACCCTCTAATATCTTTTAAAGTTGTATCAACAATTCATTTATATTAACACAATATTAATTTGTGTTTTATATACTAATTTGTGACCTGGGATCTATAAAAGAAAACCATTCACATCTATATCTACCCAATATTTCTCGCGTAATTCATTTACTCAACTAAATCATTACCTGTCACCACCTCCCGGGCAGCTACAACATCTTGTAATGTCATGTTGAACGTGCGCTCTGTAAGTTTTTCGGGCTGAGCAGGTCCTTTGATTGCCAGTGTTCCACTGTTGTTTCCTCTATTGTTGCTTCCTCTTTCTGCATTCTTCATTGGACAAGTACGAATTTGATGTTCTAGCGATCCACATGAAAAACAACATGGTATCTTCTTTGGACTTGGACAATTTGGAGAGATGTGTCCCTCTTGTCCACAGTTAAAACATACTCCTTTTCCATTCAAACATACTCCCGAATATTTTTTACTGCAATTTGCACATGCCTCACCTTTCTTCCTATTATCTCCTGACTCGTCTCCAGATTCAGTATTGTCCTTCCACTTACGCTTATTAGAGTTACTTCCTCCACTGCTACCTCCTTCATTCGTCTTTTTCTTCTTCTCTTGATGATACCTCGACACAGCTTCACTTCCTCCTTCTGCGATGATTGTTTTTTCCAACAGGGCCAAAAATGTCTTAATCTGCAACACAACTACCTTGCTATATATCCCTGGCTTCAGTCCATTCTCAAACATTCGCTCTTTTTGTACCTCAGTGTCCACCTGATGCGAAGCAAATCTTGCTAGTTCGTTAAATTTGGCGGCATATTCTGCAACCGACATATTCTCCTGCTTCAACTCCAAAAAGTTTACTTCCATTCTTGCTTGCATACTTTCTGAGAAATAATTTTCGAAAAATAATTCCTTAAACCTTGTCCAGGTTACTACTTCTGTACCATCTCTAGCTTTGTTTGTCTCCCACCAGTAATTCACCTCACCCTTCATCAAATAGGTAGAAAAATTTATCTTTTGCTCCTCCGCTACTCTAGCAATAACAAAAGCTTTCTATATCTCCTTTACCCATGTCTGGGCTTCTATAGGGTCAGTGGTCCCCTTGAATTCTGGCGGTCCTACGGCCTTAAAGTCTTTAAAGTTAGCCAATGGATTAGCTAGTCGATTTCTTGCTGCTGGGGCTCTAGTTTGCATAGCTTGAGCTAGCATGTCTGTGAAGTTCTGCATTGGATCAACTTGATCTCCTTCATTATTCATAGACCGCTCCTCCCTTTGGTTACGATTTAGTCGTCTTGGCGGCATTATCTGATGAAATAAAGACTTACATTAATACTTTATCTTTATGCCACATCTTATTAGTAGTATACAAAATTTCAAACGTAAACTAATTTCAGCTTTCTGGATTATTTAATCCAACTTACTGAATTATCAAATTCTTTAGATAATCATCTTAATAATTAAATTCTTAGAATTTAATTGCTTATTCAAACATATAATCATATCATTGCATTTATATTCATGCAAATAGTACATAGTACTTTTCAGTACAAAGCGCAAACTACTACAAACGATTACTAGACCTATGTGACAAAAGTCGGGATTCATTAATACAACTTTACACAAAAAAGTTGAGACATACAAAAGTTATCTTGATATTCATACCAAAGCGAATAATATACTCCAAAAGATTATACTACTCACACTTAATTTTTCTTACATCCACTTCCTCCATCAGTCTTCTTTTTAGGACAAGTCTTAACCCTATGACCCGTTCCACCACATGCAAAACATCCTCCTTTCTTTGGTTTAGGGCAATTTGGTGATAGATGTCCTTCTTGACCACAATTGTAACACACATTCTTACCCCACATACATTCCCCCGAATGGTTCTTTCCACACTTGGCACATACTTGTTTCTTCTTTGAATGCGAATTCTGTGAGTTGTTGTCACTGTCGTTGTTCTTTTTCCTTTTATTACCCTTCTTTTTCTCACTTACATCTTTAGATGATACATTACACTTAACCCTCATTCTATCGACTTGTGCCTTCAAATTATTTCGTTCTTCTGTCATCTCACGTAATGCTCTTTCTTTCTTCCATAATTCCTCTAGGAGAAGTACTTTAGTCCTTAAATCTTGAACTTCTGCAGATGCTTGACCTTCTTCGATTTCTACTTTGCCTTCTTCCCCATCTTTGATCTTTATTTCTAGCTCCACCTTAGTTTCATTGGAATATACTTTTTCCTATTCATCCAGCTCCATCTCGGGGTACTCGTCATGATCGCTTGCTAGATTTACCGCAGGTTCGTCTCTTAAAACATCCTCAACTGACTCACTCTGAGCTGGCACCTCGGCTAATGGCATTGGTGCAGCTGCTAACATTTTCGTAATCATCTTATCATCTCCTGACATCCTGTTACCAGTTTTAAATAACTTCATTAGTACATCACTATCAAACATAATCCATAAACACTGAGTGTCCCCATATATTACTATTGATGAATTTTCCTAATCCATCACTTAGAACTCTAAACAAGTTTTCTCTATCATGTTTATGGTTATATTCCTAAGGCTTTCCCCCCACCTAAGGTTTATAACCTACAGCTTTGATACCAACTTGTGACGCCCCCAAATCCGGGTTCCCTAACCTCGGGTTTGGTGCTCACGATCCATCATATCTATCACATCTAACTTCTCATACATTAATGAAAAACATCATTCATAATATTCCTTAATACAACTTATAACAAATATCCCAGGTTAACTAACCTTGACATAACTTACATACCCTTATATAGCCAAAAGGTTTACATAAATAATTACATAATAAAACATAACCATTAAAAGTTAACACTAACTACTCCTGAACCTTGCCTTTGCCTTTGTCCCTGTTAAAACCTTACGCTACACATCAAGAATAATGAAATGTTTTATTTAAGCAAGGGTGAGCAACGAGTTTGCCCAGCAAGTTAAAATATACAATAAATGATATATATATCATGAAAAGAAGAGTCTAGCTTCTATAGAACTTCAACAATAATCAAAAGATTTCAAAGTAGCTGAATAATAATAGAATCTCAATAATAAAACTTTTTTCCTATTTCCTACTGAATAACATATCAGAGATGAAAGAGTAAAATTCTTTCAAAAATTCAATAATATTCAATTCAATAAGAAGAATTAACAATACTGCAACAATATTTAATAAAGTGGGATATACCCTGATTTCATGCTGAGTGATCACAAAAGGATCATGAACTAATAGAGGAATCATTTAGTTATTAAAACTAAATTTCCACAAGAATATAAATTAGTTATAAAAACTAAACTATACTCTTCTGCAAGTACATGGAGCGGCCAGCTCCTTTGTTCCCTATATTATGCATAATACTCAATAATAGCGCATAGGTCTATTTACGACATTAAAAATTTGTTCATCTCAGTCTTACATCACTAGTCCGTACCACAACAATATGGTTTGGATTACTTTCAAAGAAATACTATGATTTCAATAATTAATAACAATACTAATCTAGCATAAACCAATGGCATAGATCTTCCAATAACAATTCAGTTCATAATTAATAGAACATTTCATGCTTTAACAAATATTAGTCTTGCCAAAACAATTAATTAAGACATGATTTATAAATAGTTCAAATAATAGAACAAGAATCAATTGCACTACGTGCGAATTACAACAATCATTATAGAGGTGAATAACTATCAATAATTATTCACTACCATGCTTGAAAAATAGTAACTCAAGTTGAGTTAGGAACTTGCCTGATTTGTTGACTACTGCTACGCAATTTAAGTTAACTTCTTTTATAATACCTATCATTAATAAGATTGGTCTTTTAATCAGCATATCATACTTTGTATCATAGTACAATTACTTTATCAATCAATTATCTAACACTAAATTACATAATTAAATATTAGATAACACCTTACAATAATAGTATTATTATCATCCTTTGCTAATTCTTTAATCTCTATATCATATACATTATGTTTTAACACTCTAATCTTATATATTATAAGTTCTTCTTTAATATCTCATAAGTCAATTACTAATCCAGCAACCTGGATTCCAAATCCAGCAACCTGGATTTCAAATCCAGCAATCCAAACTACAATCCAGCAAACTGGATTCCAATCCAACAACTAGATTTCAATCCAACAAGCTGGATTCAACATATTTTCAATTCAGTAAACTTTTTTTCAATTCAATAAGCTGGATTCATCCGATTTTTCAATCCGGCAAGCTGGATTCCATATCCTTTTCACGAAAATACCAAATCATCTTATTATTTTTCTATCCTTTGTCCAAACATATATACATATATTTCATACACAACAAGTATTTTTCCATAATTTTCCAACTTCCTTTCATATTTTTTAAAAAATCATTCTTAGTTAATTCCTTAAGAAATTAGCTACCTCGTGCATAACTCCAGAAATTCCCATCTCTTGACATAATCTTATACGTGTTAACGTGAGTCTTTAGTTTAAATTTTGTGGCCATCAGAGTTATAGAACTCCGGTTATAGCAATTTTTGTCAAAAAAACCCAAATATTGAATTGGTCATAACTTGGTCATTTTAAGTCAGAATGAGCTCATTTTTGGACACAACCTACTTTATCCCATATATTTTCATCTCCCAAAAGGCTGGATTTTATCGCACTAAATAAGTGGGCAAACCAGCCCTTGCAAAATATTGGGCAGTATACTTTTGTCATTTTTCTGTTTTTGACTACTTTGCTAAAATTAGTCCACACGACAATCTACAACATCTTTTCCAGTTATTCCACTTGAATATGTTAGAAAACCCATAGATCTAACTCTATGACTTGACCACACCCAAAAATTCGAAATATAAAAGGAGATATGATCATTTGAATTTCTTGTTTTGTTTTCATAAAAATCTGGTTTTAAACCCTTTGTGGTTTCCAAGAAAACTTATATGTTCTCACAAAATAACTAACATAACTCATCATAATACTTACTAATACTTCATATACCCATGAATCTATCATAATACATGATTTATTTCATCAAACAAGCATCAAACACATGGTTAAACACAATCAAGGCTAATAAAAAATTTAGGTTTTCTATCTTTTGAAAAACCTAGTTTCTATTTCATACTTTAGATCTAACTTTTGATTCTCAAAAGGGTTAGATCTAAACATGAAAAACTTATATACACATAGATCTAAGGTTTTAAACCTCAAGATCAAAACTTCATATTATAAAAAAATCAAATCAAACTAAAAAGAAATAATACTATATTAATTAGAAAAATTTATACCTTTGCTTGACTTTTCTTTTTCTCCTTCTTGCTAAACTTTGATTAAAAGCAAGAAGCTTTCAAAAACCCTCCTCTCTCTCTCTCTCTCTCTATTGTCGAACTCCTAGACTTTCTCTCTCTCTCTTCTCTAGTCTCTGTCTTTCTTTCTTAGTTTATGCTAGATAATAAAATGAAAAGAACAAGATAAGACTTCGACTTTTTTCTTGTTTGTTGGAAAAGTAAGTATAGATATATTTGGTATATGTATCTCTAATCTACCAACATATCTAACTCTTCTCTCTCCCACTCAATTACCAAGTGGTTTCTTGCAAGTTTAGATAAAGTGTTAGTCAAATGAAAATTGGACACTTGTTGGAAGTTGTCCACCTATTAAAGTAAGCAATCATTACATTCTTCCCCCCTTTCTCTCCTCTCTAAATTTCGGCCAAGTGGCCTTTCTATTGCCCAAAATTGTTTTCATTTTATGCTTTAATTAACTTACTAATTGTCCAACATGTCCCCTCCCACTTGGGCTAAAGGTTGGGCCACTCTTTTAATTCTTTGGGCTAGTAATTTTAATTCTATGGACTTGCAAATCAACATAGTTCTATACTTATTAATTTATCCATTCCCCACTATTTAATTAGGGTTCCATTACACACATTAGCAAGTTAATTTCTTACTCATATATTTTTAATTTCATAACCCAATTAGACTTGCTATTCTTTAGGTTATAAGATTAATTAATTGAGATGCATCAAATAAATCTCTTAGGATTAGTATATATTTTTAAATACTATCATTCTCTTAAATTATAACACATTAGGTTATTTAATTATCATACCTAATATATGTATTAGGTTACATAACTTTATTCTTCATCTCTTTACAAAATAAATGTATACACATTATATAATACATATTTACTCAATCACGTATATAACTCACATATGTCCTAACATATTTAGCCTAGTTTATTAACTTATTAGCCCAAATTGACTTAATAAGTTATAAACACATACATACTCATATCAATCATCAATTACTTAAGGATTGTAAATCCTTTTAATTTAATTATCAAGGCTAACATTCAAGCTATGTTAATTTCTTACATAACTTTCATTACTCTTCCTTGAGAATGATTAACTATACTTCTTAGTTAATATATTAACTATCTAGCTTAATTATCATATACACTTATATGATCCAAGTACTTTCTTTTCTTTTCTTTTTTTTTTTAAAAAACAAAATTTGAAAATTCTGAATTATATGAAATTATGGGTTCTCACACATGCTAGCTGGAGTCTTGACACATGGAGGTTCATCCCTAAATATTTGTCCATACGCTACCTTGGTGAAGATGAATATCAATCTCAACCGAATTCGGAGTAGCCATACTATCATTAAAGCTTTTGATGGAGCCCGTCGGAATTCGGTCGGAGTAATTGAACTGCCAATCAAAATTGGTCCCCATACATTCTGCGTATCTTTCCACGTTCTCAAGATAGATTCGGGATACAACCTGCTCTTGGGACGACCATGGATTCATATGGCAGGAGTAGTCCCCTCCATCCTTCATCAACAGTTGAAATACATTATCAACAATAGCCTAGTCACGGTCAACGCTGAACCAGAGTTTCCTCAACACGGGGACATACCATTCATCAATGCCAATGCAGATGTTGAACCAGTCAGTTTTCATGCTTTGGAAGTAAGCAATACCCAATACCATGCTATTGGAATGCCATTACCTGAACCCAAGATTTATGTCGAGGTAATGTTGGCTAATCAAGAAATGATGTCATTGGGTCATAAACCGGGACAAGGGTTGGGTAAAGATTCCCAGGGTATCAAGTACCTAATTCGATTAACCAAGCAACCGGAGCAATTTGGACTAGGCTATTCGCCGATTCTAGTCATAGAAATCCTCATAAGCATCAAAGAAATTCCTTGACTTCAACCATGCGGCGTTTATCTTCGCCTTTCAAACTCGAAAGTCCGCACAACCTCACAGTAAAGGTGCCAGCCAATGTAATGGCTATGTTATTTCCCAAGCCGGTACCGATAAAGGAGAAAGAAGTCTTTGTTCCAAATCCCGTAGTGGAAGAAGAGGAATGAAGAATCAAGCAAGACATCATCCGAATGATGTCAGGCATACGCATCATTGTTCATGATGAACATACCAACAGATACACCCCAGAAGATGATTGTACAGATGTAATGGCCATCTTTCGGGACAGGGAGGATGATGACAATACCTCCATCACTGCGGTCCACCCGGACTTTGCCCTTGCCAATTGGAACAACATTCCATGCATTGGTCGTCAAGGGTAAAGCGGGCTGAAACTCTTTCTACCCTGTAGATATAATAAGCGCTTACTTTTACATGCAAGATTAGCGAGTTTATTTTGCCGAGATATGCTAACTTTGTGTATGATCAACACATTTCATATATACTAAGTGAAAGCATATTTTATTTCAGGACTCTGAATTTAGATGTGCCTGTACTTGCTGATACGATGCCTCTTCTCCACAAGGATAGTAACTTTGATGTAGAGATGAATTCAGCCTTGATGGATATACAGGATGACATTGAGGTGCCTCCTGAAATTCAAGAATGGGTCAAAGACAAACCTAAAGCCGTAAGTTAATCCAGATTGGTTCAGACCTTACCCCAAACCAACAGAATGACATGGTTACGCTATTAACCCAATTCCAGGATGTGTTTGCATGGCCTCATGAACACATGGTGGGTTTGTCCACTGACATTGTCCTTCATCGCCTTCCCATTAAAGAGGAATTCAAGCCAGTCAAGCAAAAGCTCAGGAGATTAAAACATGAGTGGAGTTTAAAGGTAAAAGAAGAAATTGTGAAACAATTTCAAGCTGGCATCATCATGGTGTCTACATATCCTGAGTGGATATCCAACATTGTTCCCGTGCCTAAACCCGGAGGGAAGGTGCGAGTTTGCGTGGATTACCGGGACTTGAATAAAGCTTGCTTAAAAGATAGCTTTCACGTGCCATTTATCCACATTCTCATTGACAATACTGCACAATACGACATGTACTTATTTGCTGATTGCTTTACGAGATATCATTAGATCATGGTTGCTGAGGAAGATCGTGAGAAAACGGCTTTCATCACGCCTTGGGGAACTTTTTGCTACAGACGGTTGTCATTCGGCCTCATCAATGCCGGAGCCACCTATCAACGAGCTGTGATGGCTCTCTTCCACGACTTAATGAACAAAGAGATAGAGATCTACGTGGATGACTTCATTGTCAAGTCCCAGAAGGAGGATGACCATCTAGACCATCTCAGAAAGTTGTTCAACAGGTTGCGTAAGTACAACTTGAAGTTGAATCCAGCTAAATGCGCCTTTGGCATTAAATCAGGCAAGTTGCTAGGATTTCTAGTCAGCCACAAGGGGATTAAGCTGGATCCTGCTAAAATCCAAGCCATCACGGAAATGCCCATTCCTCAGACAGAAAAGGAAATACAGGGATTTTTGGGAAGAATCAACTTCGTTAGAAGGTTTATCTCTCAACTCACAGCAACCTGTGAGCCAATCTTCAAGCTATTAAGGAAGAACTCCTCCATGAAATGGAATGATGAGTGTCAAAATGTCTTCCTTACAATCAAGAAACAGCTAGTCAAAGCTCCCGTTTTGGTACTACTCAGGGATGATGTTCCCCTGTTCATGTACATGTCCATAAGTGACAATGTCATGGGCTGCATGCTGGGACAGAAAGATGATAGAAGCCAAGAACGAGCTATCTATTACCTCAGCAAAAGGTTCAGCAGCAGTGAACACAAGTACACTCTGATCGAAAAGACGTGTTGTGCTTTAGCATGGGCTTCCATGAGGTTACAACATTACCTCCATGGTCAAAAAACCCATCTCATATCACGCGTGTATCCCCTCAAATACGTGTTCAATAAACCCATGTTAAATTGCCGGTTATCCAGATGGCAATTGATCCTACAACAATTTGACATCGTATATGTGACTCAAAAGTCCATCAAAAGTCAAGGAATTGCGGATCAAATGGCCGCCGCACCTTCAAGGGATTTCAAACCCTTGGAAATATACTTCCCCGATGAAGGAGTAATGATAGTGCAGCAACACCATCAGTACGATACGAGCCAATTATGGAAGATGTATTTTGATGGAGCTGTTAATCTGGAAGGTTCTGGAGCTAGAGCGAGCTCGGTATCCGCATGCGGGGAGCGATATCCGTCGTCAGTCAAATTACGGTTAAGCAAAGCACCAACAAACACAGTGAGTATGAAATCGTTTCGTGGGGCTAAAATGTAAGACCGGTTTTATAAATAAAGATGAATTTTCTATAAATATTATTTTTGAATATTATGGAATAAATTTGATATAATGTTATAGTTGTGGGTAATATTTATAAATTTTGCAAAGTAAGCAAGTTGTTATAAAATATTCGTTTGGTTGGGAATATTCATTTTGTTTCGGGGAATATTAAATACGACTACTCAATCATTAGTGGACCCATTAACGGAAGTATTGTCGTAGTTAGAAAAGCGACAAAATTATTTTTCTATAAAAATAACAGAGAGGTGTTATTATCAAAACCATTGAACTACCCGTTAGTAAAAAGTACGAAGAATATCGTAGTTGTATAGTAGCACACGATATTGATTCTCGATGCTTACGTGAGAAGTCAATCACTATGCTCAATTATTGCTATAGTAATTCACGCATCATATCTCTTATATTATTGATTCAATTATTGTCACAATTGTCATCTCAGTATAATATGTTATAGTATTAAATTATTAATTGAGACGACAAGTTATAAATGATTAATGATTGTTGAAAGATTAAATATGTGTTGATTAAAAATAAAATGATTTGTGGTAATATTTATTCAATCCTTGATGTATATAAAGAGTCTGCGTTATGAGACGTTTGTGGTAAGTTTGATTATTTTATGGGGGGGGTCCATATGTCATCATCTAAGAGTCCCTTCGTCAATAGTAATTACCTTTGTGAATAGTAATTACCTTTGTGAATAGTAATTACCTTCGTCAATAGTAATTACCTTTGTGAATAGTAATTACCTTTATGAATAGTAATTACCTTCGTCAATAGTATTTACCTTTGTGAATAGTAATTATCTTTGTGAATAGTAATTACCTTCGTCAATAGTATTTACCTTCATAAATAGTAGTTGTCCCTTCAATATTACCAAGAGTTAACTGCCTCTTCGGTGTTCCAAGGGTTAATTACCCCTTCGCAAATAGTAGTTGTCTCTTCAATATTACCAAGAGTCATTTTGACCCTTCGTTAAGACCAAGAGCCACCCTCAGTTTTTCTATAAATAGAAAGCTCATTCCTTCATTATTTCTTACGAATTCATTGAAACTCTAGAGAGAGAAACTATAGAGAGAAAGAAGAAAAGTATTCTGCTACTTCACTTTTCCAATATTCAGTTATTCTAAGGTAAGGGATATTATTTGTTGTATTCGTAAAGGGTGTTATTCTTTCTTATTCATGAAGAAAACTTCATTATTCCATTCTTTATTATTCGTTAGAATAACTTGTATACTGTGGCATACCCTATACATAATCAGATATCGTGGTTTACCCTATACTTGGTGACATTCTTCTATTATTACATTGGAACATCCACGTCGTGTGTTTTACAATGGGACACTGGTTAAAATCTTTATCATTCTCGTTGAAATATCCTATCGTGTGTTTTACACGGATCCGGGTTCCATCTTTATTATTCTCGTTAGAACATCCCGCTTGCGGTGTGAATTTCACGACGACCGGTTCCGTTATTTATTATTACATTGGAATAACCTGCTGTCTATGGCCTATCGCATGCATGGTGATTTCTTTTGTTATTCCATTCTTTATTATACCCGGTTGGTTAAAACTTTGACTTCTATACTCCATGAAATTAGTAGAATATCCTTGATAATTGCGTTTCATCCAAAGATCTTTTCATGGAAATATTCTTCCGATCATTCTTGAATTTTACTCTACAAAACAAGATCTTGTTGACAATTTGGACGTAAATAATTCCTAGATAAATTAATTCTTGAACTTATTTTATTGAATTCTTATATCATTGTCATCATCCTCATGTTTATATTATGTTGAAAGTTATCTTTGGCTTACGTGCATAGATGAACTTAGTATGATTATGACCGTGGTTCATTCGGTATAATCATGGCTTGATATAAATGATGTGACAAAAGTCCTCAAAGTGTCCTCAGAATGCGTTGATGGATAGTTTTTGGTATGATTATGACCGGGGTGATTCGGTATAGTCATGACCATTGATAATTTGATGAAAATCTTTGGACCGTGGTACGGGGATGATTAGATATTGTGGTTTATTCATTAAACCGAGTCTTAGTGATAAAATTGATGAAAACCTTTTAAAACCTAAAAGATAGTAGACTTTATTTTCTACTTGACTCTTTTAATGAATCAGATATTCCGGCTGCAGATTAAACCGGTTGTCTATTGTATTTTATCAGTTTAACATTGTTGAAGACTATTGATAATTTATTCTGCATTATCTTTGTTATAATATTTCTTACTGGGCTAGTTGAGCTCACCCTTTCTTTCACTGTTCTCTTCAGGAAATGAGAATATAACTGGGACGAGTCGGGGAAAAGAGTGATGGTCCCGAAGATAGCATTAGTAGTCCTCACTATTCTGTTAAATAGTGTGACAATAAATGTAATGAGGACTCCTTGAGTATGGATATTGTCTACATGACAATATTCCTATTAGAACTCTCAGTTTATGTATTGTCGTATGTTACACGACAGATGTATAATTAAGTTTGTATTTGTATTTTGTACCATATAAGTGGCGACCCAAGATGGGTGACGATACCTAATTTTGGGGGCGCCACGGTTGGTATCGAGAGCTTAGGATATGATCCCCGGCTAGAGATTGAGATAAGAACTAGGAGGGAGACGGGGGAATTTCTTCGCTTAGTATGACCTACCTAAGTTTATTTGTTATTTAATTGGTTCGGTCGTAGTATAGGGATAATATTTGATATATTAATTAACCCTTGTGTTGTGGCAAAGTGTTTGAAATGGCGGTGAAAATATTCACAATGGAGTGAATGTGACCGTTGTGACACCTTTAATCACTAATCAAAGTTAATGCAAATTGTCGGACGAGGAACAAGTTAGAGATATCCACGTAGTAAATGAAGAACTAATTGTTGCACCCGAGCTAGTTGCTGAGAGGTTAAAACCGAGAGAGTGAGGAAGAAGAGGAAGAAGAGGTACCGAGGAGAATTGGTTAGAAGAAGTTTATGATCAAAACTTAGAATTACAAAATCGTGTTCGTGAGCTAGAAGAACAGTTGAAGAACCGGCAAGCGATGTCGTGGAACAAAGGGATACAACAATTCAAAATTGGGTTACCCGATATGTGATGCTC
Organism: Panax quinquefolius; assembly: GCA_020205615.1. Lineage (NCBI taxonomy): Eukaryota > Viridiplantae > Streptophyta > Magnoliopsida > Apiales > Araliaceae > Panax > Panax quinquefolius. The sequence goes on from CM035167.1 coordinate 26,457,917, forward strand.
GAACAAAATCACGCTTTGTCATGGTGTAAGATATTAAAGTTGGAATCTGAGAATTTAAAAATCAAAGATCAGCTGAAAGAAGAAACAATCGAATGAAGGAGAATAGGCGATGCATGGGTAAAAGTCGCACAACGCGTTGATAGTGTAGAAAAGACGTCCAGATCCAATAAAGCCAAAATAGATGAAATGGACTTTGCTTTTGACAAAGAATTGGGAGAACCCAACATCAAATTCGGAATTACCACATGCATAGCGGCACAACCCGAATTTGATATGGATCGGAGAATAATGATTCAAATCATGGATCAGGAATATGAAGAAGCACTTAAGGGTGGAATGTACCCTATAGTAAAGTCAAACTCGGTAATTTAAGTGAGAGCGTTTGTCAAGAAACCCGAACGAAGTTATTACGGTAAATTAATTATAAATTATTGCGAAGTCTATACTTTATTCAATACAAGTTCTACCCACTCTTTTATTCTACCTAGTTGTGTTCAATGTTTAAATTTGACTCCGGAAAAATTAGACTTAGATTTATCTATTGAAACTTCGTTGGGAGAAACCTTCGTTACCTCCACTGTTTATTAATCTTGTTGTTTCAAATAAACACTTTCACGTTACCTGTCGATTTTATCTCTTTGAAAATACTTGCCTTTGAGGTAATTTTTGAAAACGATTGATTAACTACTCATTATTCTTTTTGTAAGGTTGTTAGCTTTCATATTCCTAACCAACCTGTTATACGAATTCAAAGTAACCAAACCCTAAAGTTAATCACTGTTATATCAAGCCATAAGTAAAGAGCCCCGATCCTTTTGTTGTTGACTTCCTTGTGTGGAATGCACCGAAGACAAATTTTCTGTAGGCGACGTCTTGAATGACGATGACAAGTTGATAGGTATCATTGTGAGGTGCTATCTAGGTTAAAGGATAGAAGTCACAGTTGGTATCAATGTAACGTACTATCCAAGTCTTGGATAAGAGTAGCAGTTTTGAATGATATTTCAATCATTAATAAATTTCTTGACGTATTCTTGAAGATTTCCTAGCCTACCCTAGAGCGTGAAATCGAATTTTGTATTGATTCAAAGATAAAAACCATTTCTTAAACCCTCAAATATTTCTTCAACTAAAATGAGCAGCTTTACGTGGTTTATGATGAAAGTCATAATAAAAGCATTGGACTAATGAAAATCATGGGTATACGTGGTATTAGTAAGTGTTATGATGAGTTATGTTGGTTAGTATGTGAAAACATGAAAGTTTCTTAAAAATCACAAGGAGTTAAAAACCAGATTTTGGTGAAAAACGTAACATGAAATTCAATTGACCAAATCTCTTATTATATTTTGAATTTTTGAGTGTGGTTAAGTCCTAGAGTAAGATCTATGAGTTACCTAACTAATCCAAGTGGAATCAATGAAAGAGGTGTTGTAGATTTTCGTGTGGACTGATTTTAGCAAAGGAGTCAAAACTTTAAAATGTCCAAAAAGCTGCTGCCACGTTTTTGTAAGGGCTGTTTTGGCCACTTAATTAGTGAGAAAAATTCAGGCCTTTTGGGACATAAAAGTATATGGTATAAAGAACATCGTGTCCAAAAATGAGCTCATTCCGACTTAAAATGAGCAAGTTATGACCATTTCAATATTTAGGTTTTTTGACGAAAAATGCTATAACTGGAGTTCTATAACTCCGATGACCATGAAATTTAAACTGGAGACTCACATTAACATGTGTAAGGTCCTGCCAAGATTTGGAAATTTTTGGAGTTAAACTTGAGGTAGCTAATTTCTTAAGGAATTAATTAGAAATTGATTTTTGAAAAATAGTAAATGAATTTTAAAAATTCCGAGAAAAATATATTTTCATTATGGGACTATATTATGCTAAATCCCAGAAAAGAAATATTTTTTGAACTGATTTGGTATTTTTCATGAAAATAGTTTAGTTACGAACATATGAGTTAAATATGTTATGTGAAGTAACAAAGTTGAAAATAGGATTTTATGGCTAGAGAATCCTATATAGAGTATATGCATATTTTTTTTGAGGGATTTGATAATTGCTGATGATATCTTATGAGTATGGCATTTTTGAATGATTAAATGCATTATATGGTAAAGCGTAAACAATTGAGATAAATTGTTTATAAATTTAAGAAGTTATTAAAATATTGTTGTAATATTAATGATATTAGATTATGAGATTATTAAGTGATTGATAACATGGGGATATTCTTGAATCCGGATAAATTATATTATAAATGTTTAATATTTATCCTTTATCTCATTTGATTGATTCTTTATATCATTATCCTCATGCTTATATTGTGTTGAAAGTCATACATGGCTTTACGTGAATAGATGGACTTGGTATGATTATGACCGAGGATTGTTCGAAAGATAATCATAACCGTAATTGAAAACACGATTATCTTTGGTCAGTAGTGCATGGATAATTCGTGGTCGTGATACTAATGAATACATGATTATCTTTGGTCAGTAGTCATGGATAATTCTTTCGTCATGATACTAATGAATACACGATTATCTTTGGTCAGTAGTGCATGGATTATTCGTGGTCGTGATACTAATGAATATCCTTGGCACAGAAAAGTGCGGGGATGATTCGATGATATGGATTAATTATTGAAATGAGTCTCAAAGAATGAAATATTAATTCATGGATGTGGTAAAAGTCATCTTTGGTCAGTAGTGCATTAATAGACTTGGTATGATTATGACCGAGGATTATTCGGTATAATCATGACCAGTAATTGAAAAACACGAATATCCTTGGCCAAGAGAGTGCATGTATAATTCAGTAGTCGTGATACTATTAAGTCGCATCTCAAAGATTATTGGTTTTATGATTGTATATCTGGCTTTTGTAGTGCAAAGATGAATTGTTAATGAATATCTTTGGCCGGATTGCAAAGATGAATTTAATATTTTTAACGATAAAGTTATTCAAGGTATCCTCACCTCTTTATCATATCAGTGCACGCATATTCTAATTTCGAGGGCTAAATTTCATAAGAATGGGAGGTTGTAAGACCCCAATTTTTATAAATAAAGATGAATTTTCTATAAATATTATTTTTGAATATTATGGAATAAATTTGATATAATGTTATAGTTGTGGGTAATATTTATAAATTTTGCAAAGTAAGCAAGTTGTTATAAAATATTCGTTTGGTGGGGAATATTCTTTGTTTGGGAATATTAAATTCGACGGCTCAATCATTAAGTGGACCCCACAACGGAAGTATTGTCGTAGTTAGAAAATGACAAAATTATTTTTCTATAAAAATAATAAGAGGTGTTACTCATTAAAACCGTTGAACTACCCAGTAGTAAAAGTACAAAGATGTCTGGCGTAGTCAGTATAGTAGCACACGATATTGATTATTGATGCTTACGTGAAAAGTCACTCATTTATGCTTTATTATTGCTACACGAGAATCACGCATCATATCTCTTATATTATTGATTCAATTATTGTCACAAAGATCATCTCAGATAATATGTTATAGTATTAAATTATTAATTGAGACGACAAGTTATAAATGATTAATAATTGTTGAAATATTAAATATGTGTTGATTAAAAATAAAATGATTTGTGGTAATATTTATTCAATCCTTGATGTATATAAAGAGTCTACATTTGAGACGCGTTTGTGGTAAGTTTGATTATTTTATGGGGGGGCATATGTCATCATCTAAGAGTCCCTTCGTCAATAGTAATTACCTTTGTGAATAGTAATTACCTTTGTGAATAGTAATTACCTTCGTCAATAGTAATTACCTTTGTGAATAGTAATTACCTTTGTGAATAGTAATTACCTTCATCAATAGTATTTACCTTTGTGAATAGTAATTACCTTTGTGAATAGTAATTACCTTCATCAATAGTATTTACCTTCGTAAATAGTAGTTGTCCCTTCAATATTACCAAGAGTTAAATGCCTCTTCGGTGTTCCAAGGTTTAATTAACCCTTCGCAAATAGTAGTTGTCTCTTCAATATTACCAAGAGTCATTTTGACCCTTCGTTAAGACCAAGAGCCACCCTCGCTTTTTCTATAAATAGAAAGCTCATTCCTTCATTATTTCTTATGAATTCATTGAAACTCAGAGAGAGAAACTATAGAGAAAGAAGAAAAGTATTCTCGCTACTTCACTTTTCCAATATTCAGGTTCTTCTAAGGTAAGGGATATTATTTGTTGTATTCGTAAGGGGTGTTATTCTTTCTTATTCATGAAGAAAACTTCACGTTATTCCATTCTTTATTATTCGTTAGAATAACTCAGATATCTGTGGCATACCCTATACATAATCTGATATCGTGGTTTACCCTATACTTGGTGACATTCTTCTATTATTCATTTGAACATCCTCGTCTCATGTGTTTTACAGGACGATTGGTTCCGCTCTTTATCATTCGTTGGAATATCCTATCTCGTGTGTTTTACACCGGATCCGGTTCCATCTTTATTATTCATTGGAACATCCTGCCGGTGTGAATTTCACACGACTCGGTTCCGTTATTTATTATTCTCATTGGAATAACTTTCGCTGTGCGGGCCTATCGCATGCATGGTGATTTCTTTTGTTATTCCATTCTTTATTATACCTAGTTGGTTAAAACTTTAACTTCTATACTCCACGAAATTAGTAGAATATCCTTGATAATTACGTTTCATCCAGTATCTTTTCATGGAAATATTTTTCTGATCATTCTTGAATTTTACTCTACAAAACAGTATCTTGTTGACAATTTGGACGTTAATAATTCCTAGATAAATTAATTCTTGAACTTGTTTTATTGAATTCTTATATCATTGTCATCATCCTCATGTTTATATTATGTTGAAAGTTATCTTTGGCTTACGTGCATAGATGAACTTAGTATGATTATGACCAGGGTTCATTCGGTATAATCATGGCTTGATATAAATGATGTGACAAAAGTCCTCGATATTCTGTAATGCACGGTTGATGGATAGTTTTTGGTATGATTATGACCAGGGGGTGATTCGGTATAGTCATGACCATTGATAATTTGATGAAAATCCTTGACCGTGGTATGTGGATGATTAGATATTGTGGTTTATTCATTAAACCGAGTCTTAGTGATAAAAATTGATGAAAACCTTTTAAAACCTAAAAGATAGTAGACTTTATTTTCTACTTGACTCTTTTAATGAATCAGATATTCCACCGCAGCTTAAACCTGGTTGTCTATTGTATTTTATCGGTTTAACATTGTTGAAGACTATTGATAATTTATTCGCATTATCTTAGTTATAATATTTCTTCTTGGGCTAGTTGAGCTCACCCTTTCTTTTTCATCTGTTCTCTTCGTGAAATGAGAATATATCTGGGACTTAGCCTCGGGAAAAGAGTGATGGTCCCGAAGATAGCATTAGTAGTCCTCACTATTCATTAAATAGTGTGACAATAAATGTAATGAGGACTCCTTGAGTATGGATATTGTCTAAATGACAATATTCCTATTAGAACTCTCAGTTTATGTATTGTCGTATGTTACACGACAGATGTATAATTAAGTTTGTATTTGTATTTTGTAGCATGTAAGTGGCGACCCAAGATGGGTGACGTATACCTAATTTTGGGGGCGTCACATAAAACTTGCCCATTCAATGGGCATCAGGCGGTTAACTATCTTTGGAGATTCAGAGTTGGTAATCAGACAGTCCACCGGAATCTATCAAACCAAGGAACTAGATTTGCTGCCCTACCATCGGCAAGTTTTACAGATGGTTGTGGAATTCAAAGAAATCTCCTTTCTACGCATTCTTCATAATAGGAATGACTTTGCGGACACGTTAGCAACTTTGGCCTCCTTGATTCCCATATCAGACAAGGAACACGTGCCAAGCGTCACAATTTCCCTACACAAGGCCCCAGCCTATAGGAATTATGTTGGAGAAGTATCGGATGAGCTACCTCCCATCCAACATCCTTGGTATCAGCATATCAAGGAATATCTAAAAGATGGATCTACACGCTGAAGCGAGCCTGACTGAGAAAAGGCGGATCCATCGACTTGCTATGAAATTCTACCTGAGTGGAGATGCACTTTATAAAAGAGATTCAGGACTAGGTCTCCTCAGATGTTTAGACAAAGATCAAGCCCAAAAACTTATGGATGAAATCCATGGTGGAGTTTGTGGTCCCCACATGAGTGGCCCCCTCCTTGTCAAGAAAGTCCTCAAGACAGGACATTATTGGCGATCTCTCAAAGCTGATTGCCATGACCACGTCAGGAGATGCTATCAGTGTCAGATTCATGGGAATGTTATGCACGCCCCTCCAAGGGATCTACACAACATGAGTTCACCTTGCCCCTTCTTAATGTGGGGAATGGACGTTATCGGGCCCATTGAGCCTAAAGCCAGTAATGGACATCGATTTATCTTCACCATGATTGACAACTTCACCAAATGGGTAGAGGCAGCCTCCTTCCCCAGGGTTACTAAAGAAGTCATCATTGCTTTCATCAGAAACAATGTCGTTTGTCGATACGGACAACCAGAGGTGATTGTGTCAGACAATGCTAAGAACCTCAACAACAAAATGATGGAGAAATTATGCAGTAAATTCCACATCAAACATCTTAACTCTGTCATCTATCTTCCGAAGATGAATGGTGATGTTGAAGCGGCTAACAAAAACATCAAGAAGATTATGTGAAAGATGTCCACCAACCACAAAGATTGGCCTGACCTATTGCCTCTTACTCTGTTAGCCTACAAAACCTCAATGCGCACTTCTACTGGGGCAACCCTCTACACCTTAACCTATGGGATGGAAGCAGTGCTCCCTATAGAAGTTGAAATGGAATCCCTCAGAGTGTTGATAGATGCTTGGCTGGATGAAGACAAATGGGTACAAGACAGGTATCACCAATTGTCTCTGATAGACGAAAGGCGAACCACGGCTATCTTACATGGTCAGTTATATCAGCAAAGGATCGCCAGATCCTAGAACAAAAAAGTTTGGCTATGGCAGTTGAAACAATATGACTTGGTTTTGAAGAAGATCCTTGACAACCAAGATCAATCCAAGGGAAAATTCACTCCTAACTGGGAAGGCCCATTTATTGTCAAGGAAGTATTGACAGGAGGCGCCCTCAGTTTACAAGAAATGGACTGTGATGAATTTCCACAACACATCAATTCGGACACCGTGAAACGGTACTATGTCTAAAGTTGCCCTCAAGCAAACACCCTGGTGTTGGACCATCGAATCACCAGTCATTTTGGTTCTTTAACCCTTTACCACATACAAATTTTCCACACTTTGCCCCTCAGGGAAACATACTTTTCAAGCCAACAACCTGGCTCTCCTTTGCGTTCCTATGACTTAGGTCATCCCACTACGGATTGAACCTCTTGCGTTTGCAGTTTGGCTACCCATGCATAGGATCAAACTTCTCTTAACTGCAGTTAATCCTTAACTTAGGATTAAACTTTCTCCTCCCCGCACTCTGACCTGTACATGGGATCACGCTTCTTACTTCGCCCTGAGGGGCGAACTACGTCGACCTGATCTCCTCTTCAATAGGAGTACGTAGGCAACCATTTCATATGGGCCGGTCGCAATAAAACAAAAACAACAAAAACATTTCTACCCTATTATCCTCACAAAAACAAATTCCTACACTATTTCTGCCATATACAGCGTTGGACCTCTTACACTAGGTTCAAACTACGCAGACCTGATCTCCTCTTCAATAGGAGTACGTAGGCAGCCATTCATGGTTCGGTTTCACCCCCTACCAAATCAAAAACCATTGTCAACTGGTACTGAGATCATCCTTCAAACACTACATTTCATTGGGCTTCAGACCAAAGGGATGGAATTACCTAAACTCCTCCCAAATAGGAGATTCGACGACCATCTAAGTTGCGGTCATACCTTGAAGAGCAACACCAATCCATAAGAGTTGGAATTAACTAGGCTTCTCTTGAATAGAAGTACTGGCGACCATCTATGGTGTGGTCAATCTCAGAGAAGAAAGCCACACTCCTCTCCACACTTCCATACAGAAACCAGTCCCAAGACACCAAAGATGGTAGGGATACATATAGATCGATGATCCATTCTAAAGTATCCAGAGACAACTCAATGTCCATCCACCCAGGAGGAATTCAGAATACATCAAGATCACAAGCCCTGAAGCAGCAGGCAAAATATCAAGCAAATAGCAAAGCATATCTAAAAGGGAAGTGATCCAAAAAATATATTTCCCGGTTATATATAATGTTGTTTGATATATACAATGTAAACTGTATATGAAAAAATGCCTAAGCTAGTCTGTGCAGAAAAATACAAGCTCATCTACAAGTCAGGGTATATACGAGCTAACAAGCCCAACATGGCATCCCTCTCAGAAGATGGAGGTGAAGTTGTGGTCTCCTGTACAAGAATATCCACACGACCTAACAGATCTACAGCCATCTGCATGGTGACCATATGCTCATCAATATATGCGCTCATCTCTGCGATCATGCCATTGGTAAGGGACCTCATGGCAGTACTATCTGTGACGGCTACATCACGGGCAGACATGGCGCTATCCCGCTCAACTATCACTTTATCTCTGGCGAATTTGGCCTCATCCCACTCAACAACAGCGATATCTCTGCGAGCTAATGCCTCGTCTCTCTCTAATAAAGCTGCGTCTCTCCCATCAAGGGTAGTCAACATCATAGATCGAGCTTGATCTCTCTCAAAGGTCATCAGATGAAGACTCTACTCAAGGCATCGTGGTCGAGTGTGAATCACAACAAAGATTGCATCTTGTGAGAATTGAAAAGAAATGTCGGCAACCCAAAGAACGGGCTCCCCTCGAGGTGGGAATCGATGTCCTCCATGGGCTCTACATCATCTGACTCGCTATCCGGTACTTTAGATACTGTTGCAGCCGATAAAATCTTTGTCTCCATCCATGCGGAATACTCTGCAGAACAACCCGGATGGCTCACAAAAAAAGCAGCTATCTCACGCTGATCCCAACAAGCGTACACACGGGATCGGTCCTCTGCTGAGAGATATCGAGAAGCTGAACGCTGACCTATCGCCCCCTTGAAAGGGTGAAAGTCCTTCAACTGGTCAAACTGTGATATAACGGCCAGTGGGTGATAAGTAGTCACACCCCTTAAACCAGCCAGAGGGAGGTAGTCCATGCCCGGAGCGTGAGTAATGAAGCTATATGGTGAGCTAAGCCCCGAACACGGCAATATGCTGAATGGATCTCTGATATCTACCAAAAATGTGGACCAGGACAGAGCATCTAGACACTCCGATGGCTAAAAGGAGTATGACATGGCTACATCATGGGAGAACCAATACCCATGCCATCTAAGAGTGCCAATCGGTCTCAAGTGTGATATAAACCACACATATAGCATAACCGAACTCCCCGTGAACACTCCTGTCAGATAAATGCAGCAGTAAGATGCTGACCGCAGGGTCTCTGCTACAATCATTGGTATAATGGTACAACCCTCCTTGAGAGCTCTCATCGCCATGATGACTCTGATGTCTATCTCATCTATGTACCATGGCATATAGACATACGACAGTACCCATAACAGCAGTACATCAACCCTGGCCAAATGACAATGATCCTCCGGTGTGGTGAAATCCCCGGAATGTCATGAATAGCTATCCTCCGAGCCAAATCTATCATACAGAAAATGTTGGGATATCACGTGGCCAGATGTCAGCTCATCCTGCACTACTCTGCACCGCAATCCAGTGAGAGTTATGAACCGTCTACTCATGTCTCCCAAAGCCATATTCACGCAAGGTCTGTCTAATGGCAGCATCATCAATCGTGCACACCCCTCCAGAGTAAGAGTCAACTCATGGGTTCTGAATCGGAACACCTGCCTATCCGGTATCCAATTCTCTAGCATCCCGTCCACAAACCCTGAGAGAACCTGAAACATCAATAAGGTCATGGTAAGCTGCAGCAAATGATCTACAGTCACCCTGTCTGGTGGTGACATGCTATCATACCACGATCGCATACCCAATGCCACCAATGATGGTGGGGGTATGATCTATACGGCTAACTATCGAGGAAGACATCTGTGTGGGCCGTGTCATAAGAACATCCAGGGGTCAATGCCGAATATCTCTGGACATATAAACATATTCATAACATGATACATACATAGCAGATAATAGATGGCAATATGATATAGGGAATGAAAAATTGTGCATACATTCGTAAGTATATCATCATCTAATACATCATCTCTGTACAGCTACAAATACAGGGAAATAGGGCACAGATGCCTTACTACTAACAGAGGCCTATCAAAAGATATAGCGAGAATGGGGTTTAGCCACCCAATATCTAGCAGAGGCCTATCAAAAGATATAACGAGAATACACATCAGAAGAAGACCATGGTGTCGATGTCCACATCATCAATCATGTCCACCTGATGTAACTCCTCCTGAGTCACTGGATCTCTATCAACAGGGATATCAGGCCTATATAGAGGAGGATCTATGCCGGCAAAACCAAATGGGTCATCTGAGGGGCCAGCACCTGAGCTGGAAGGATCAAATGAAGCTACCTCTGCCGGATCTCTACCCAAATGTCAGATAAATATATGTGCCTGGTCCAACTGTCGGGTCAAACTATCATTCTATGTCATATGAGTCGGATCTCGGACACAAGCTATCCAATCCGTCATCATCACGGATCCTAGAACCATATCCCCCATAAACTATGTGGCGCGGGACTGGGCTCCGATAGTATGAGGGAACCACCAATGCTAGAACATCTCCTGAGTGCAAGGACCCTCTGATAATGCAAAACTGTCAACCCCCAACAATGGAATATCAGTGACAGGTGACTGTGATACAGGCCAATGACGCCTGGCAGGAGGCAAGATCGGCATACGAATCTCCCATGTGGTGCTCCTAATAGCACGTTCTCCTAAATAGAGCTCCCAGCCTCCATCTGTGAAGAAAAGAACTCTCCTGGTGGAAATCACGTACTCGACTCCAGTCGAGTATCCATCCTCAAAGCCAATGGTCAAGTGTTCCCCTGAATAGGGAATCCATGTGATGGTATCACCGTCAAGAACTCCAATTTTGACATACTGCAGATGAGTGAAGCCCTCGATTCATGAGGACCTCCAAAGAAATGGAATGATGTCTTCGTCGTCCTCGTGGATAGGTATCTAAACCTAACACACTCACAAGACAAAAGCATGGGAGCCTCTCATAGGACCAAAACTGCCAACACAATGGCAAAACATCTGCTATCAGTAAACACTCTTAACCCATAAATAGGAAATGACAAGAGAAATACTCACCTGCAGAAACGAGTAAAAGCCTAGCCAAGCCTCAGTCAAACCCTGTGAGTGCATATGCATTCCCCGGAGGAAATAGGCAAAGGTGTAGGAGCCCTAATCATACTCTCTAATACGGTCCACGTCACGCGTGGCGCTGATTAAAGCGAAAGAAACCGTAAAAGAGTTATCTGCTATGAAGCAGCCTCTAATGATCATCAGGAATATTCACCGCAGAATGCGATCCCTGATTCTAACATCATCGGGCATGGGCTCACTCAAAAGCCCACTCATAGCATCTATGCTCAAAGGACCTGAACATATAGTCATGCCTTTGAGCGCCTCCGCCGAAACTCCTAACAAGGATCTGACGGTAGTAGGGGTAATATTCGCCATGCAAGGCACTGGCTCCCCTCCAAACTCCATACATATGATAAATTTCCAATCCATCGGCGTCATCATCACCTCGCAATCCAGCAGATGGAGTGACTAAGTCTGATGAAACCATCGCTCAGACAATGCCCTGAGGTAACCCCAGGGACAATGATGGGGAATGATGGAGAAGAATGCCCCGAATCCCCAATCATGCACTATAGCTCAATAATCAGGATGAAGAGCCTGATACATGGAGTGTATACTAAACCAATTCCCTTGAGGCTGTGTGAAGCCGGGAACCTGTATGAAATGCAGATCAACTTTAGAACCCTTTAATCCTCATCAATAGGAAAGAAGGAAGATCAAAGTCTAACGCCATACCTCGTTAGCATGCAAGTACATCAATGGATGTCTGCTCAAATCACCCAGAAGCTCTGGGTTTGCCACCTTAATACAAGGTAGCTCCCTACGAGGAACATGTGCAGCAGGAGCGGGATCCTCAATCGGAATATCCTCCTCCACGTCCTCAATGTCTGGAACGTCTACCCGGACTAGACGAATCACGACCTCCACCAATCGACGAGGCTGTATGACAAAACGAGGTCGAGGCACTTCAAAAGCCCTCCTCCGTATACCAGAAGTGGTCCTACGGGAACTGCTCGGCTGATCCGGATCCATAATATCTGGACATCAAGTGTGGTATTTCTTTACCTGGAGCTTTCTAGAATGCATTTTATGACTATATGCATGCATGCATTTACTTTAACAAACAATAGAGTTAAAATGCATGACTACCCAATGCCTACATTTGGAAAAATTTTGCCATAGTCCCCTTTGAAAATATGACTATCCACATGCACATAGGCATATCTAGGTGGCCATTCAGTAGCACACCTGCCACAAAGTCATATACATAATATATGCATTAAAAATCAAAATCATCCATGCATAAGGTTAACCTCAACATCAGGAGTACTTTTCCTTTCTACCTTTGCTCATTGGACCTCAAATAGGACAAAACAATAGCAGAAAAAGGTGCCAATTTGACTGTCTTAAAAGTCAAATTTTTTCACATCATTATGTTTAGCATGCTTTAATACTAACATTTACTATGTTGAATATTTTTTATCAAGTCATTTGTGCATACATAATCACTACTATGTGTTTAGATGCATTTCATGCGATAACTCAAAATCCAACGGATAAAAACTGGAAAAAATATATGCATAGGTTACCAGGATAGTGTAGAACACTTGTACAGTGACAGAATTTGCAGAAAATAGCCCGAACTCAGCAGATCTGAAGGAGGCACACGGATTTCTCTTCGCGCGACAAGTTAAAAATGACTTTTGAGACCAACCTGCTGGATTTTATCATCCACGATTGGTCGCAGGCTCATCTGCGGCTAAAGTAGGTGCACCTGCGGCACCCCTATGTGGGTCCCACCCCTCCAACTCAGTCCAGTTCGAGTTGCAAAGGAGTTCTTGCAGACTAGAAAGGTCAAATTGGGAATAAAAACGCCACGCGATTGAGCAAAATAGCATACAATCCTGGTCTTCTCAGATGAAACTTTGAGTCTATACATCACTGATTGGTAGTCACCCGAACACGAGGTATACCCTGCCAATGATCTCATTTGTTATAAATCACATCCGGTAATACCTTGTACAGGTCCGATGCCGCCAACTTCGGGTCATTACCCTAAAAGATCCCCGACGGGGGTTACAGCGTAGATCCCCGATGGGGGTTACAACGTAGATCCTCGATGGGGGTTATAACGTGGAGTCCCCGATGGGGGTTACAACGCATATCCTCGACGGGGGTTACAACGTGAAGCCCCAGCAGGGGATTACAACGCGAATTCAAGCTGTTGACACACATATCAACGAAGGTCAAGCAGCCTTGATGTTATCTCAGTCGATAGCGATTAAGCCTATCAGAGTTTTAGAGCTATTCGAGGATTTCATGCTCGATTACTCATATTCCCCGGCGGATCCCCGGCGGGGGTCACAACGCAATGATCTGTTGATTCACACGTCAGCGAGGGTCAAGCAACCTTGACAATCTATCTATAGAGTATCAGCCGTGTATTCACACATCAGCGAAGGTCAAGCAACCTTGACAATATATCCCACAGGATTTTTCAACCGTTGATTCACATGTTGGTGAAGTACACGTCAACGAAGGTCAAGCATCCCTGATAGCATTTGCTGTTGGCAGTAAATCCAACAGAATCTTGACATGACCTGGCGATACCAACCAGGGGAGGTCAACGTTATCAAGGAGGATCGATGATGGAATATGTTATACACATCCTCAAACAGGCTAAGCTTTATCCCCACAGATCTCTTACGCATGAGAGGTATATCTTCTGGATCAAGTCGTTATCAAGGATCCAGGAAGTTGGTGACAACTCCAACATCAACATCCTAACAGATTCGGATTACACATCAAATCTGGTCATCATTGCTAATCCCCAGTTGAAGCAACAGGGAGCCAGCAATCATCCCCAGCATGTTAGTCCACAACCCCGTACACATGCATCATACATTTGCATCATGTTGCTACATATAGTACCATGTTTGTCTTGGTGCGTTTCAAGTGTCTAGGATTCTTTATCCTACCCACGCATCGCCATGCATGAGTATGATAAAGAGGGGCATCTGTAGACACTCAAAATTTTCTGTACACATGTCACTAACATTGAATGAGGACAAATTCGTCTTTTAAGAGGGAACCCTAAAAGACAATCCATATCCAAACTGGATACTACCGGAAGTCCAGCATCAACCCCGGAGCACACTCTGGGAGTAACAATTCCAACCTCAGAGATGACCCCGAGGCGTGCAGATCCAATACCGGAACACACACCAGAGAAGACCGATTAATCTCGGAGATAACCCCGAGGTATCCAGTCTCAGTCCCAACCATGGGAATAGCCACCAAACTTGGTGATAACCCCAAGGAATGCAGTTTCGGCGATAACCCCAGAAATGCTTGTTTCAAATGCGACCAGCTTCAATCTTGGTGCTCACAACGAGATACTCTGTACCAACCCAAAGATAACACCGAGAGGACATGCCCAATCTCAGCGAAGCCATGAGAAACGTCTGCTTTATCAGCCCAAATCAGCGATAACACCGGTGAGGGGCACCATCGTCATCTAGCCAACGTAATGCCATGCCACGTCATCTTAACATCTCTACACAACGATTTCCCACAAAACTAACCAATCCCGAGTGACTATTGTGCGGGGTAACAGATAGAATTTGAAGCTTGAAGACCGGAGGGCATCGTCCCATCTTCAATGACGTCGTACAGACTCTAATCCCATGCCATTGTACAACTCTCGACAACGGCGGTCCAAAATAGGTCTTGTATACCTCAAACGGATGCCCAGATTACACTTCTGAAAGTTCGAGTGGACATTATAGTGTTCGAGTGCACGTACTAAGAGACGACCCGACCCGAGAAACCCGGGCCCACCCGGGTTGCCTCTGGTATACCTACGGCTCTGCCGTAAGTACACCTGCGGCTATATCTTCTATAAATAGAGGGCTTGGGGTGCCCATTTTGCAAGAGAAAATGGCGAGGAAGCCCTGCCCAATTTGCTCTGCACTCACCCCATACAGTGTACTTTCTCATTTTAAACACCTGTGAGCTCACATATAGCTTCTTTTGTACCTACAAAAGCCAGTGTTTACCCACTTTAAAGATATAGAAGTTGAAAGTATTATGCATACAAGCCAATCATGTATGATGATAAAGCATATACTGTGTAATCAATCTTATTTATTTATTAATAAAAGAATTATTTATTAAAGGCATTTATTATCTACATGGTGCTGTTTTAATAATATGTGATAAACCCATAGTTTTAAGCAACACTTTTAGAATAATGATGATGATCATTCTAATGAGATCTAAATTCTTAGAAAGCTTAAAACTAAAATAGTTCCCAATCATTGGATTACTAAATTGGGGATTAGTGAATCCGGATAGATTGGTACATACGTTGCTTGCTCATTGGATGAGGATGATTGATCTCATGATCATTTGTGTGGAGACACTAAAGCAAGTATGTAGGTGCTTATTAGAGAATAAGTTCACTGAACATGACTCGCTAAGGAATACCTAATGGAGTTTTACTTACCTGTCAATAGGAATTCCTGTAGTGATAGTAGTACAAATGATCTTTAGACTTGAGATCAACATAGTATCTTATATATAATGAATTGCACTTTGACTTATTCCTTAAGACTCTTAGAGTATATCAAAGGGTATGCTTGGGTGTAATAAGTTATATATGAAGATAATGAATGATCAATAAAGAATCTACCACTTCTAGTAAAAGGAGAAATGTCCTATGTGATTCGATAAATGACAACAAAATACTACAGATATATCTTGAAGAGGTTCAAGAACCACAAAATACTACAGATCAAAGTGAGGTACCTAACCAAGTAGAGATTCCTTCTGTACCACACCCTATTCAGAATCGGAAGAGTACCAAAGATACCAGATAGGTATGGACTTGTCATAGAAGATGACAATGAGGTACGCATCATAGATGATGATGATCCATTGAATTACGAACAGGCTATGAGTAGTAAAGACTCAGAGAAGTGGCAAGAAGCCATGAAATCCGAGATGGACTCCATATATGAGAACCAAGTGTTAGGTTTGTAATATTCATGAACGCAATCAAATTGCATAAAAGTGCGGAAACGTGTAAAATCAGAGTTTAAAAAATTTACAAACCATATACCCGGATCACCCTTTATGCACAATTATTAATTAAACGAAAAGATATGAAGAACAAACATACCCTTGAAGATCCGAGCTTCCTCAGGTACAAGTTCACCTCCAAATCCTTTCGCGTTCAACTTGAATCCACCGGGGTTTTGTTCCTTCCTTTGATCAACGTTAGCCACCCATATGTTTGGCCTCTAGAGGTGATCCACCAAGGATTTATAATGATTCAAGAAAAAGGGTATTTGGCTCAAACCCTAGTTTTCTATCTCTATAGAAAAGGGTACTCTCCAACAAATTGGAATTATGTCATTTTTAAAAGTCAACAACCCCCCACACCCATAATAAGACTCCTCTTATTTATAGATGTGGGCAACCCATCTTAACAATTAAGGAATTGGGTTTTATTTAATTAATTAAATTCTTTTAATTAATTAAGCTCCCTAATCTTATTAGGGATAATTAATTAAACTCCTTTAACTAATTTTCCTTCCTAATCCAATTAGGAATAAATGAGAGTACTTATATTAAATTAATTTCTAAACTCTTTTAGAAATTAAAATAATAATAATAATTGTAATAATATTAATAAGACTCCTCTTATTAATTTATATTTAATATTTCTAAAATATTAAATAATAAATATTAAGCTATTTAATTTATTCTATCACCATAGATTAAATTAAATATACATAATATATTATTACGATTATGCCATTAACTTCTTAAATAATTATTCTTCCTTTTATGGTGTGACCCTTTAGGTTCTCCATATTAAACCAGGTTGTGAATAAATCAATTAGAACAATTCTAATCTTATTTAAATAAATAAATTAAACAATTAATTTATTTAAATAAATAATATTTATTCTACAATAGGATAAGCCTCCCTAGCGATCAACGACTTTCCGGATAATATAGATTTCAACATTAATCATTAAAGAACCTTTGAGTAAATAGTTACCGTGACAATTCAATCCTTCCACCATACAATGTCCCAATTAAATATAAGACATGGAATTCTTGTCAAGTCTTATTTTATTTAATTATATGTATTTCGATCCTTAAATGTACAACTCAAATAATGCAAATTAGAAACTCCTTTCTAATTTCATTCTGCCGCCAAGGACCACTGGGTTGTCATTTATCGAATCACATAGGACATTTCTCTTCTTTTATTAGAAGTGGTAGATTCTTTATTGATCATACATTATCTCCATGTACAACTTATTATACCCAAGCATACCCTTTGATATACCCTAAGGGTCTTAAGGAATAAGTCAAAGTATAACTCATCATACACAAGATACTATGATGATCTCAAGTCCAAGGATTACTTGTACTACTATCACTCTGAGAATTCCTATGACAGCAAATAAAACTCCATTAGGTATTCCTTAGCTTGAGCCAATGCTCAAAGTGAACTTATTCTCTAATAAGCACCTACATACTTGCTTTAGTGTCTCCACACAAATGATCATGAGATCAATCATCCTCATCCAATGAAAGCAAGCAACGATGTACCAATCTACCCGGATTCACTAATCCCCAATTTAGAAATCCAATGATTGGGAACTATTTTAGTTTTAAGCTTTCTAAGAATTTAGATCTCATTAGAATGATCATCATCATTATTCTAAAAGCATTGCTTAAAACTATGGGTTTATCACATATTATAAAACAGCATCATGTAGATAATTAAAAGCCTTTAATAAATTAATACTTTTTATTAATAAATGAATAAGACTGTTACAAAGTATATGCTTTATCATCACACATGATTGGCTTGTGTGCATATTACTTTCACCAAGTATGGACTTTGGTCTCACCACCTGAAGGCATTAAGCCTATTGGGTGTAAATGGGTCTTTAAAAGAAAGACTGGAGCAGACGGCAAGGTAGAGACCTATAAGGCCCGATTGGTTGCAAAAGGTTTCAAACAAAGACAAGGAGTTGACTATGACGAAACCTTCTCACCAGTAGCAATGCTCAAGTCCATTCGGATTTTGCTTGCGATTGCGACTTACCATGACTACTTAAATCCGCAGATGGACGTGAAAACGGCCTTCCTCAATGGGAAACTTGAGGAGGATGTGTATATGACACAACCGGAGGGATTTGTTTCAAAGGTTGGAACAAATCAAGTCTCAGTAAGCTACAACGATCCATTTATGGATTAAAGCAAGCTTCTCAGGGTGGGACATCCGTTTTGATGAGACAATCAAAAGTTTGATTTTATCAAAATGAGGATGAACCATGTGTGTACAAGAAGGTAAGTGGGAGCTTATTTCATTCCTTGTATTATATGTTGATGATATATTACCGATAGGGAATGATATTCCTATGTCGCAAAACAATTAAAATCAAGTTATCTAAACACTTCTCCATGAAGGACTTGGGAGAAGCATCCTATATTTTGGGGATAAAGATCTATAGAGATAGATCTAATAGGATGCTTGGCTTGTCCCAAGGAACGTACATTGACTTGATGCTAAAAAGGTTTAGCATGGAAGATTCCAAAAGAGGTCTCATGCCGATGAGCCATGGAATACATCTCTCCAAAAACAAGCCCCAAAGACACCTGAGGAGATAAACTTTATGAGTAAGATTCCTTATACTTCAGCAATAGGATCTATCATGTACGGTATGATATGTACTAGACCAGATGTCGCTCATGCACTTAGTGTAACAAGCAGATATCAGTCGAATCCGAGAGAAGAACTTTGGAAGGCGTGAAAAATATCCTAAAGTACTTAAGAAGAACTAAGGATGTATTTCTTGTCACGGTGGGTCCGAATTAAAACTAGAAGGCTTCATGGACTCAAGTTTTCAAAGCAGACCAAGATGATGAAGAATCCGCTTTGAGGGTATGTGTTTACCTTAAACGGTGGCGTTGATGAGTTGGAAAAGTTCCAAGCAAGCAACGATTCTGTTGATTCAATGTGATGAGGCAGAGTACATAGTCGCAAGTGAAGCGCAAAGGAAGTCGTTTGGATGAAGAAGTTCATTATCGAACTTGGTGTGGTTCCTAGCATTAAAGGACCGGTGCCTTTATTTCGCGTGACAACTTTGGAGTCATTCATGCAAGCTAAGGAACCTGTGTCTCATCGTAAATCCAAACACGTGTTGCATGGCGATTTCATTTGATCGAGAGATCATTGAAAGAGGAGACGCCACCGGAGCGTGTGGACTCTCAAGACAATATTGAGATCCATTTACTAAAGCGTTAAACACAATGTTAGTTTGATCGTCACTTAGAAGATGGGTATGAGATACCACGGCGATTGGCTTTAGTGCAAGTGGGAGATTGAAAGTATTATGTATACAAGCCAATCATGTATGCTGATAAAACATATATTGTGTAATCAATCTTTCTTATTTATTAATAAAAGAATTATTTATTAAAGGCATTTATTATCTACATGGTGCTGTTTTAATAATATGTAATAAACCCATAGTTTTAAGCAACACTTTTAGAATAATGATGATGATCATTCTAATGAGATCTAAATTCTTCAAAAGCTTAAAACTAAAATAGTTCCCAATCATTGGATTACTAAATTGGGGATTAGTGAATCCGGATAGATTGGTACATACGTTGCTTGCTCATTGGATGAGGATGATTGATCTCATGATCATTTGTGTGGAGACACTAAAGCAAGTATGTAGGTGCTTATTATAGAATAAGTTCATCGAACGTGACTCGCTAAGGAATACCTAATGGAGTTTTACTTATACCGTCAATAGGAATTCTCTGTAGTGATAGTAGTACAAATGATCCTTAGACTTGAGATCATCATAGTATCTTATATATAATGAATTGCACTTTGACTTATTCCTTAAGACTCTTAGAGTATATCAAAGGGTATGCTTGGGTGTAATAAGTTATATATGAAGATAATGAATGATCAATAAACAATCTACCACTTCTAGTAAAAGGAGAAATGTCCTATGTGATTCGATAAATGACAACCCAGAATCCTTGGTTAAGGTGGAATGAAATTAGAAAGTAGTTTCTAATTTGCATTCATTAGAGTTGTTCATTTAGGAATCGAAATACATATAATTAAATAAAATAAGACTTGATAAAGAATTCTATGTCTTATATTTAATTGGGACATTGTATGGTGGAAGGATTGAATTTATTAAGTAACTATTTACTCAAAGGTTCTTTTATGATTAATGTTGAAATCTATATTATCCGAAAAGTCGTTGATCGCTAGGAGGCTTATCCCTATTGTAGAATAAATATTATTTATTTAAATAAATTATTTGTTTAATTTATTTATTTAAATGAGATTAGAATTGTTCTAATTGATTTATTCACAATAGGTTTAATATGGAGAACCTAAAGGGTCACACCATAAAAGGAAGAATAATTATTTAAGAAGTTAATGGCATAATTGTAATAATATATGTTAAGTATATTTAATTTAATCTATGGTGATAGAATAAATTAAATAGCTTAATATTTATTATTTAATATTTTAGAAATATTAAATATAAATTAATAAGAGGAGTCTTATTAATATTATTACAATTATTATTATTTTAATTTCTAAAAGGTTTAGGAATTAATTTAATATAAGTACTCTCATTTATTCCTAATTGGATTAGGAAGGAAAATTAGTTAAAGGAGTTTAATTAATTACCCTAATAGGATTAGGGAGCCCATTTAATTAAAAGAGTTTAATTAAATAAATAATACCTTATTTTAATTAAAATAGGGTTACATGATATCTTTATAAGAGGAGTCTTATATTAGATATCTAATATACGTAATTCCTAGAGTTGGAGAGTACGCCTCCTTTTCCTATATAGATAGGAAAAACTAGGGTTTGAGCCAATACCCATTCTTCTTGAAAATTCTTCTTCTTTGGTGGATTACCTATAGAGGCCATACACTTGGGTGGCTTACATTGATCAAAGGAAGGAATCAACTTAGGAGATTCAAGGAGATCATGGAGAAGTAGGAGGTGAACTCGCGTTACTAGAGAAAGCTCGTTTTACAAGGGTATGATTTCATAATTTCTTATTCTTCGTTTAATTAATAATATGCATAAAGGATGATCCGGGTAATTGGTTTGTGAAAAAATTTTAAAATCTGATTTTATCATGCTTCTGCTATATTTTGCAATTTGATTGCTACTTTGATTTTCACAAAACCTATCAGAAGTCTTCTTTGGCAATCAACTGTAAGCCTTTTCACACACTTTAGAGTCTTTCTCTTCATCTCTACACACACCTTTCTTCACGTTAAGAGTCGTGTTGCTCGCGTTTGCCCGGACTTCGGTCCGTGAATTTATTTTAGTTTGTATATACATATATATTATATATTATATATATATATATATGGACTAACATTATCGAGTTATGCCTCGATTGAGCCTAGACTTCGGTCTGGATCGTTTATTTGCTTTTATATATATATATATATATATATATATGAACTGTGTGTCAAACTTTGTTCGATGAGCCTATACTTCGGTCTAGTGTGTTTACTTCTTTAATATATATATACTTATATATATTGACTGTGTGTCGGACTTTGTTCGATGAGCCTGAATTTTACATCCGGTGCGTTTACTCTGCTTTTATATATATATATAATTATATATATGAACTGTTGTCGAACTCTATTCGATGAGCCTGGATTTTACATCCGGTGCATTTATCGCTTATATATATATATATATATATATATATATATATATATATATATATATATATATATATATTAAATCCCACCGGAGTTCTTTTTCATGGTGGTTGATCGCGTTTACCGCTTTCTTCACATTTCGTCCTGCCTGGAGTTTACTTCGTGACAGTTGATTGCTTTGTACAGTTTTATTTACATTTTCTCCCGCTTGGAGTTTTCTTCGTGGAGGTTGATTAGTGTTTCTGACTTTATTTACGTTTTGTCACTTTGGAGTTTCCTCCGTGGCGGTTGATAAGATTTCTGACTTTATTTACATTTATGATCCCCATGGAGGTGCTTCGTGGTTGGTGATCATGTCTCGTATATATATATTTCTGACTTTTATATATATACCGCCATCGCTTTCACACAAATTGCGGTATCATGTGCCCCTAGGAATCATGTGATCACAGATTTAGCTTATTAGATCTAGATTCGGTTCCCGTGATGGACATTTTTTAATCGTAAGCGACTTGTAAATTATTATGCTTGAGGTCTCCGAATTTCCTCGGATGGTTTCCATACCCACGAGGAAGTCGGCATTATTTTGTACATTATTTTCGTACGGATGCCTCGCATCTGTAAAATAAAAATCAATCAAGCAGAGCAATTAATAAAATGGGAGTGTAAAAGGTCTCAATTACTATTGAGCATCAGGGTTTGAAAAACCTCTTTTATAAAACATCACTGCCATATCTTGCTTAAAATTGAATTTTTACATAAAGTCAAACCATGTGTATATAGGTGCGAGCGAGGCCTCGCACTACTTCCAAATAACAGCACATTGATCCACACACACACACATTCAGATAATAGTTTCTTGAAAAGAAGCGGTCGTCGTGGTAACACGGATGTCGGGGGGTGCCTAACACCTTCCCTCCGCATAACCAAGTCCCCGGACCCTAATGAATCTTGGTTTCACCGAACCGTTTAGCAGTGTCACATCACTGGGTCAATGTGCAAACCTTTTCTCGGTTGTGTTGGTACAACCATTTAAAAAACCAACTAGCGACTCTTAACAGTCCCATCATCGACATTATACATGTCGGACCTTTTTCACTTATTTTTTCAAACAACTCTCACTTAAAATGAGAACACCAAAGAACAAGTAACGGAAAGGGACAATTAAAAATCCCGACGTCGACACTTACGATTAACAAGAAACCCTAAAATCGGTTCTGGAAACTCTAATTTTAGTTACGGGAATCTGAAACCCTAATTCAAAAATTGAAAACCCTAATCTGGGAACTTAACGGAGAATTATAATGCTTAAGTGCTATTAATTATAATATTAATTAGGGTAAAGCTTATTTAATTAGCAAACCCTAATTTTCAAATTTAGAAAACCCTAATTTTGGGATTTGAAACCCTAATTTATAGTTAGGGAAAACCTAAGTGTTAATTTAATAATTTTAATGTTAATTAGGAAATATTAATCCTAATTTTAAAGTTATAAGTAATTAGAAAACCCTAATCTAATTACGAAATCTAATTTCTAATTTAGGAAAATTATTTTTTCTAATTAAAACCCTAATTCGTGGCTTATAAACCCTAATGACCAATTTTGTCGTTAATTGCTTAATTAGAAATTTTAATTAGGATATATTAATCCTAATTAACAAGATTTAAGTTATGATTAGTAAATTTTTATATAATTAGAAAATCCTAATTATAATTCAGAAATATTAATTTTTGATTTTTAAAAATCGAAATTTAGAATGTTAGAAATTAAAATTTGCAAGTTAAGGGTTAAACCCTAAACCCTAAAATGGCTCAAACCTTAAACCCTAACCCAAACCCTAAACCCTAAGGGTTTGGGACAATATCCATTATGCCATTAAAATAAAATTCCAAATGACATTTTTGCCCTTAGTGCATTATTAATAAGGTTGCTTGTATATCTTGCCATATTGGGAGTGGGTGACCTAATATTGACCAGCCATGTGGGTTATATCACAACAATCAGTCATCTAGCTCAGCCAAAAACATTGCATTTGTACCATTATATAGATATAAAGAGAGAGAAAAGTTCACTTTATTTTTCATTTTTGTCATCCTTTCTCTCTCTCTAAAATTTGGGATTTAGAAAGATAAAGAGTGATGAGATAAGCCATGATCAAGTGTTAGCATTCCAAGATCAGATCACAAGGATCAGAAATCAAAATCCAAGCTAGAAAGGTATAAAACCCTAAAATTTAGAAATCCTATGATTTGATGTTATACTTGTAATTGATTGTTTAAAGTTGTGTATTAGGGTGTCTATAAGTGATCTGGGTTGATAGATCATGGATCTATAACATCTAGAGGCACGAAAATCAAATTATTAAAACTGGTCAAGAACCCTAATTTTGTTGTCTGACAAGCCAATGTCAGGGCTTTTAGATTCTTGTGTGTTAAGCGTTATGTATGTTTAAAGTTATATCTTTGTAGTCTGACATGAGGAGAGTAGACTGGAAGTGGAATCACATCTATAGAAAGTCTAGATCGCCAGATATGAAGGGTCAAAACCCGTTGACAGTTCACAAAAAAATGAATTCTGGGCAGCCCAGAATTCCAGTTACCACTGACAACGTTTTGCAGGCGCTAGATCTTGCTGTATATTAATGTTTTATCCATGTTGTTGTATTAAGGTTGTAGACGGACATGTACTCTACTCATACATGCCCTTATATCACTCCGATTGTGCATATAATTAAAGTAATGAGCAGTCAAACCATCGTTGACCACCAATTCTTAACGAAATCTAGAAAACCCAGATTTCTCAAGAACACATCTCTGACAAGCTTTTGACCGGCCTTGATCTCTCAGTTCTGATGTTGTTAGGTTGATGTAATGTATTATAACTATACCCTGTCATGTGGTCTACAATATTGAACCATGATATTACACAAATCAAACCCACAATTAACGGTATAAAGTTCGAAAGTAGCCTATCCGAACTGTTCTTCATTTCTGGGTAACCAAGAAATGAAGAACAGTTCCTGACAAGATCTTTGACGGCTTATATCTCTCTGATTTCATGTCGTATGGCCATGAACCTAGTTGTTAGTTGTTATATTACATTAGTACTACATTGTGCATGCTTGAGTTAGCCCAGAAACTTAAGGATCAAGAAGTTACAACCGGTCAAACGTAGTACCCTGCACTCTGGCTATGAAGGCTTGAGAACACTCAAGAACACCTATAGCGACGGTTCTGTCGCTATAGGGCCTTTTTGTAATTATTATTTTCTGGAAATTAATATTTTAATTAAATAAATTGAAATAAATAGTTTTTAATTATAAAATACATAATAAATTTCGAATAATTATTTTAAAGCCCGAAAAATAGTTTTTTATTATTTAGAGTATATTTCATAAATATTTAATATTTTTGGAATATAAATGGTATTTAATTTATTTTATTATAATATTAAATAAATTATTTAAAATGATTTTAATACATGAAAAATCGTGAAAATAATATTATGGTATAATAAAATATTTTAAGTTATTTTTAGTGACTTTTAATATTTTTGAATGAATTTCAATTAATAAATATTAATGATAATTAGTTTATTTAATAAATATATTAAATAAATTATGGGAAAATAGAATAAATGATTTATAAATCATATAAAAATGATGTAAGAATTATAAAAATATTTTAAGTTATAAGATATAACTTTTGATATTTTGTCATGAAAATATTAATATTTTAATATTAATAGTAATTCTTAGGATAATGAATTTAATCATTTAAAAATCATATAAATATGATTTTAAGGTATTAAAAATACTTTGTAATATTATAAATATAATATAATATTATGACATGTATTTCATTAATATTTGATAATAAATAGATATTAATGATAAAAGAATTATGAGGTATTTAATTCGTTTAAATACAATTTTAATGATTGAAAAATCAAGATAAATGCTAATAATTATTTAAAAATTATTGTGAGTTTATGAAAAATATTTCGACTGTTATTAAAATTATCTGAGATAATTGTTAAGTGTTAGGAAGAGTTTAATTGAACTTAGACTCGATAAAAGTCCGACTAGACCGTCGGGATGTTAGAATTTTGTCGGATTCAACTCGAACTTAAATAGTCTGATTTGATACCGAGTCTTATGTGTGTTATAGACTGATAGGGTTATGTGTTATGTGTTATTGGTTTAGGTTATTCTATGTATATCTATATATATATAATAGTATTATATTGTGATGATATTATTCTAATATTGGAGATCTATATTACTAATATTAGGTCTTCGAATAAAGCGTTATAAATTGTGTTGCGGTAATCAACGGTTCAGGCAAGTTTGTTTTTACTTAACTCTACTAAGAGTTGTTTCATTCGGATAAGTTTATGGTTAATCATTGTTGGTTGCTACTATGTACATATTGCATGTATAAGTCAGGTATGAAAGGCTGATCACCTTCATTACCAGTTGGTTCAGATATATTTGTTCATGTTCAATACTTGTTCAGTCATAAATTTACTCCTGCTAGTTCACAATTGTATTATTGAATTATAGCCAGCTTATTATTCATACTCTTTCAATCATGATATATCGTTATATTATTGAACTTAAACTTGCTGGGCAATCCTTATGCTCACCCTTGCTATATCATGATAAAACATTGCAGATTAAGACGAATGTGTCGGATACAAGGAAAGGTTAAAGACAGTTCCAGCTTAAAGTTATTGTGTGCGATTAGTTTTGTAACAGTATTGTATATTAATGTTATTGTAAGTTATATAAGTTATGTATTATGTACAAGTTAAGGTTACTCGACCTTGGGGAAAAGTGTGTAAGTTATTGTATAAACAATTTATGTTTATATCTTCCGCAAATATAGTAATAGTGGTAAAGAATGATCGAACCGGATCCGCGGTGATTCGGGACCTCGGATTCGGGGCCCTCACACCAGCCATATAAATCCACGGTCTTCCCAATAGCAGGTTGTATCTTGAATATATTTTGAGCACATGAAAAGATACGCAGAATTTATGGGGATAAATCTCGATTGGCAGCTCAATCTCTCCGATTGAATTTCAGGGGGATCCGTCAAAAGCTTTAATAATTGTATGGTTGCTTCGGATCCATTTGAGATTGACGTTCATCTTCAGCAATATAGTGTAAGGACAGATATTCAAATACGAACCTCCATCTATCAAGACTTCAGCTAGCATGTATCCGGAGGACAAAACCGCAATGTGTAACGGCTTGCAATGACCGGTCCCTTCGGGCGGTATGTCATCATCAATGAAAGATATCACATTGTTGTTAAAAATGTGATCAACCAAATGTTAAAAAATTTCAACATCCACTGATTTCGGCAAGTAGGCTTCTTCCAAAACCTTCAGTAAGATCTTCCGGTGATCCGTGGAAGTTAAAACCAAGTCCAGTATTGAAATTTTATGTGGAGATTCTCTTAAGCTTAAAACCACCTTGGCTTCATTATGGCCCATAGTACAGAGGAAGTTTTCAATTTTCTCCATGGAAACTTTCCCCTTTGATTTGATGGCAGGCTTCATCACCCGTTGGGGAAGATACAGTGGATTTTCCTTCGACACTACATCAGTTGTATGAGAGGTGGATCCTTCAGCTTCTCCATAATTCCATGGGACTTTTTATAAGCTAATAATAGGATATTGTGGTCTGAATGCCAAGTTAATTGGCTCTGGGGCAGCCACTTTCAAAGGATTCTCAACTCCTTTGAGTTAAATTGCTTGTATTGTGAAAGGTTTGACAGTCCCATCAGCCTCAGCGGATATAAATGCTACCAGTCCCTTCCATTTAGTAGGATAAGTATTCTCACTCTCAAATAGCACAGTATCGTCATCTTCCAGTTGCAGGACACCGCTGTCAATTAGATTCTGAATAAGGTGGCAGAGTGCCCAACATTCTTCTGTGCTGTGACCGCGAGAATGGGAGTGATATTGAAATACTCCATCAGAATTAAACCGTTCTGAATGGGGATTAATTGGAGGCTAAAGGGAAGTGATCCTTCCTTCATTGACCAACATCTAAAGTATCTCCTCTATAGGTTGGCCCAAGTATGTGAATTCCCTTCTATTGGCAAAATCCCGATGGGCTTTGGCACTTGCTCTCTTCATCACTTTGTCTTCCATTATTTCTTTCTCTGAAGGTGACGAGGGAGTATTCACAACAAAAGAGAGGAGACTAGTATGCTCCTGGCTGACTAATTGACGTGTGACTTGATGTTAATAGGTCACTAGTTCTGCCAATTGCTCAATCTGCTTACATAGAGATTTTATCTTTCGTTCCATCGTAAACTGAAACTTGGCATAATCCCATTTGTCAACGCCGTCTTTGATGGTCTGGGATGATTCATTGTTAAAATTGGAACTCTGTCCACTGCTCCAATTAATCTATGTTGACCTCCTCCTCTTTGTGTTGAGGAAGAGGGTTGTCTTGTACATGAGGTTGGTCCAGTTTGGTGACCACGATCTCACTGTTGTCTATCAAATCTTGGATCTTGTGTTTCAAGGCCCAACAATCTTGAGTATCATGTTCAGGTGCCCCAGCATGATAAGCACATTTTTGAGTAGCATTGAAACCCCTCCCATTAGGGTTGGCCGGTGGAAGTAGATGCGTGATTTTCTTCTGAGTCGTTAGAAGAGTGAGAATGTTCTCGAGTGAGTCCCCTAAGGGTGTGAACACTTGAGGGTATTTGACTTCTCCACCTTTTGGCAATGGAGGGTTTGAAGACTGTGCATGAAAGGGAGTGTAATTCCTCCTCTGGATAGGCAGATTCTGATTGCCTTTCTGACCTTGTAATATCAAGGAAACATCCTCATCTTTCTTTTTATGGACCCTCTGGGGGTTGTTTCCATAATTTCCAAACTGGATGTGCTCAGCAACAGCTTTAAGGGGAGCTAGGTCCTGAATCTTTCCTGACTTCAATCCCATCTCAGCCATCTCCCCATGTTTAATCATTTCAGAAAATGGTTTACCAATGCCAGCTAAGACTCTTTCTTAGAAAGGAGCTTCTTGTATGTCTATGAAGGTCATGACCATTTCTGACTCCATCATGGAAGGAACAACTTGAGCAGCAAGGCGGCTCCACCTTTGAGCATACTCTCTGAAAGACTCATTGGAATGTTTCTTGACCTTGGTAATCTGGTACCGGTCAGGTGCCATCTGAGACTGGAAGTTGTATTGTGTGAGGAAGGCATGAGCTAGCTAGCTCTTCCCAACTATGGATATTTGAGTTGTCTAATTTGGCATACCATTGTAGACACTCAAAATTTTTCATACTCATTATTATTAACATTGCGGAGAGGATGATTAAGCCTTTTTAAGAGAGAACCCTAAAAGACAATCCAAATCCATACTAGGATACTACCGGAAGTTCAAAGATCAACCATGGATCGTAACTCAGGAGTAAAATTTCAACCTCGGATGTAACCCCGAGGCCTGCAGATACAATACCGGCACCACCGGAGAAGATCGATTAATCTCGGACATAACCCCGAGGTATCCAGTCTCAATCCCAACCATGGAAATAGCCACCAACTTTGGTGATAACCCCAAGGAATGAAGTTTCGGAGATAACCCCAGAAATGCTTGTTTCAAATGCGACCAGCTTCAATCTCGGTGCTCACAATGAGATACACTGCACCAATCCGACAATAACATCGGGAAGACAGGTACACCTCAAAGATGACAATGAGGACCTTCAACAATTGCAGTAGTCCAATCTCAGCGAAGTCTGAGCAATGTCTACTTTATCAGCCCAATCCGGTGATAACACCGGTGAGGGGCAACATCGTCATCTTGTCAACACGATGCCACGTCATGTCTCTACGCAACAATGTCCCACAAGACTAACCAATCCCGAGTAACTATTGTGCGGAATAACGGATGAAAGTTGAAGCTTGAAGACCGGAGGGCATCGTCCCACCTTCAATGACTACGTACAAACTCTAGTCCCATGCCATCGTATGACTCTCGACAATGGCGGTCCGAAATAGGTCATGTATATCTCAAACAGATGCCCGAATTGAACTTCTGAAAGTTCGAGTGGACATTACAATGCCTGAGTGTACGTACTTTGAGACGACCCAACCCAAAAAACCATGGCCAACCTGGGTTGCCTCTGGTACACCTGCGGCTAATATGCCTATGAATAGAGGGCTTGGGATGCTGATTTTAGAGAGAAAAAAGACGGGGAAACCCTGCACAATTCGCTCTGCACTCGCCCTACAGTGTATTTTCCCACTTTTAAACACCTGTAAGCTCATATATAGCCTCTTTTGTACCCACAAAAGCCTAGTGTTTACCTACTCTAAAGATATAGAAGCCTTTTTTAGCAGTCAGCTGTAAGCCTTCTCACACACTTTAGAGTCTTTCTCTTCATCTTTGCACACACCCTTCTACACGTTGAGAGTCGTGTTGCTTGCTTTTGTCCGGATTTTGGTCCGTGGTTTCATTTCAGTCTATATATATATATTAAAGCAAATAAACGCTCCGCATCAAGTCTCAGCTCAGGATTTTTTTGATGCGAGCGTTTATTTGCTTTTAATATATATATATATATATATATATATATATATATATATGAATTGTATAGTGGACTTTGTTCGATGAGCCTAGACTTGATGCAGTGCGTTTACTCGCTTATATATATATATATATATATATATATATATATATATATATATATATAGGTCGTGGTCGAACTCGCATTCGATGAGCACAGATTTTATATCCAGAGTGCATTTACTCGCTTTTATATATATATTTATACTTATATATATGAAGCGTGGTGAACTACATTCAATGAGCACAATTTCACATCGGTGCGTTTATTGCTTTTTATGCTTATATATATATATATATATATATATATATATATATATTAAATCTCTGCTGGAGTTTCCTTCGTGGCAGTTGATCCCTCTTATGGCTTTATTTACGTTTCGTCCTGCCACGAGTTTCTTCCATGGCGGTTGATAGCTTTTAACAGCTTTATTTACAGTTCTGATCCCCCATGGAGGTGCTTCGTGGTTGGTGATCCCGTCTATATATATATATTTACAGCTTTTATATATATAAACCTGCTTACTACTTTCAAATAAACTACAGTATTTTGTAAGCCTAGGAATCATGTGATCACAGATTCATCCCATTGGATCTAGATTCGGTTCCCGTGATGGACATTTTCATCATGTAGCGACTTGTAAATTAATTATTCGTGGTGTCCGAATTTCCTCAGATGGTTTCCATACCCACGAGGAAGTCGGCATTATTTTTGTATTTTATTTTTCGTACGGATGCCTCGCATCCGTCAAATAAAATCAATCAAGCCGATCAGTTAATAAAAATGGGAGTGTAAAAGGTCTCAATTCCTATTGAGCATCAGGGTTTGAAAAACCTCTTTTATAAAACATCACTGCCATATCTTACTAAAAACTGAATTTTTAGATATATTCAAACCCTGTGTATATAGGTTCGAACGATGCCTTGCACAACTTCCATATAAAAGCACATTGACCCACACACACACACACATTCAGATAATAGTTTCTTGAAAAGAGGCGGTCACCGTGGTAACACGGATGTCGGGGGGTGCCTAACACCTTCCCTCCGCATAACCAAGTCCCTGGACCCTAAATAAATCTCGGTTTCATCGGCCCGTATATCAGTGTCACATCACTGGGTCAATGTGCAAACCTTTTCTCGGTTGTGTTGGTACAACCATTTAAAAAACCAACTGGCGACTCTTAACAGTCCCATCGTCGACATTATACATGTTGGACCTTTTTCACTTGTTTTTTCAAACAAATCTCACCTAAAATGAGAACACCAAAGAACAAGTAACGGAAAGGGACACCCAAAAATCCCGACGTCGACAGGTGGCGACTCTGCTGGGGAATCCAGTAAGAGGACTTAAGCCGCTATTACAATCTTTTTCAAAACTATTATCTGCTTATGTGTGGATGTTGCATTTACATTTAATGAATGTGTACGAATGCATTTCCTTATTGCACTTAGTGCTTCGCACCATAACTGCTTGTGATATTAGTGCTTCGCACCATATCTGCTTGTGATATTAGTGCTTCGCACATGTCACCATTTTTATACGGTGAGACGCAATGTATGTGAATGTATGTTGTGTGGTCCCTCCACCAGGTGGCTATCCCGTCGGTGTTTGATTACTGGACTCGTGAGAAGCCTGATTCTCCGAGGCTCAGGAAAGGAACCACCCAAATTTGCTCCAGTTGAAAGACCGGATTAACTTCCCATCCAGTAGATGGCGATGATTTGGGAACCTTCATGCCAAAAATCCGCGAGAGTAACCTAAGATAGGTCAGCCTCTAATAAACCCAAAACGAAGGAAAGTCTCTTCATGCTCTCATTTCAATTACTTGTAATTTCATTCCATATCTATCTCCATGTAATGAGAAATATGAAGAAATGTTTACACATGCATGCTACAAACAGCTGACATCCGTTGTACATGATAAAATTCCTAAAATGGACATATCACATAGCATGTTATTATATACATTCCCTAAAGACTAAACTATGCCAGTCTTTCGTAGGGAATCAATCGGACCTACTACCCGTTCAAAGTCCAAGAAGGCAACAGGCCTACAATCAATCATGTCGTCATCCGACCAGACTGAACTTAATCCAGTTTCTCGTAAAGAATTTGACGGATTAAGCAAAAAGATTACAGATTTGGCTATTCTACTCAAAGAATTACACCAGTCTACACAGGGTAAGAAAATACCCGTACATACTGAATCCTCCACACAAGGAGGAATCCAGGTCATTACCATACCTGAACCACAGTTGGATACGACCAACAAAACTCATGATCTTTGCCCATCCCACTGGAGACCCGAACCTTTGGTGACATCAAAAGAAAGTCCTCCAAATGGAAGAGACCCTTCGCGCTATCAAAGGAATTGGAACCCACGGGAGTGTTTCATATGCTGATCTGTGTATTTTCCCTGGTGTTCATTACCTAGAAAAATTTAAAACTCCCGACTTTGAAAAATATGACGGGTTAGGAGATCCTTACACACATCTAAAAGTGTTTATTTGAGAACTGGGATCTTATGCAGAGGACAAAAAACTCATAATGCAATTGTTCCAAAAGAGTCTAACTGGAGAAGCCCGTTCGTGGTACACAAGATTAGACAACTCCAAAATCCATAGCTGGGAAGAGCAAGCACATGCCTTCCTCACTCAATATAGCTTTCAAACTCAGATGGCTCCTGATCGGTATCAAATTACCAAGATCAAGAAATAGTCTAACGAGTCTTTCAGAGAGTATGCCCAGAGGTGGAGACGCCTGGCTGCCCAAGTTAGTCCTGCCATGACAGAATCAGAAATGGCCATGACTTTTATAGACATACAAGAAGCTCCCTTCTATAAGAGAGTTTTAGCTGGCATCGGCAAACCATTTTTTGAAATGGTCAAGCATGGGGAGATGGCTGATATGGGATTGAAGTCATGAAAGATTCAAGACCTAGCTGTACTCAAAGCTGTTGCGGATCACATCCAATCTGGAAATTATGGGAACAACCCCCGGAGGGTCCATAAAAAAAAAGAGGAAGATGTTTCCCTAATACTGCAGGGGCAAAAAGGCAATCAGAACATGCCTATTCAAAGGAGAAACTACACTCCCTTTCCATCACAGTCTTCAAACCCTCCAATACCAAAAGGTGGAGAAGTCAAATGCCCTCGAGTGTTTACACCCTTAGGGGATACCCTCGAGAACATTTTAAATCTTCTGACAACACAGAAGAAAATTACGCATCTTCTCCCACCAGCCAGCCCTAATGAACGGGGTTTCAATGCAGCTAGGAAATGCGCTTATCATGCCGGGGCACCTGGACATGATACTCAGGATTGTTGGGCTTTGAAACACAAGATCCAGGACCTGATAGACAATGGAGAGATTGTGGTTAACAAACCAGATTACCCTCACGTACAAGACAACCCTCTTCCTCAACACAAAGAAGAAGAGGTCAACCTGATTAATTGGAGCAGTGGACAGAGTTCCAATTTTAGTTGTGATTCCTCCCAGACCATCAAAGACGGTGATAACAAATGGGATTATGTTAAGTTCCAATTCACAATGGAACGAAAGATGAAAGCTCTTTGCAAACAAATTGAACAATTAGCGGAATTGGTGATTTATCAGCATTAAGTGACTCGTCAGTTAATCAGCCAGGAGCATGCCAGTCTCCTACCTCTTGTCATGAATATTCCCTCGTCACTCTCAGCAAATGAAATGCTAGAAGACAAAGTGACGAAGAGAGTAAATGACAAAGCCCGTCAAGATTTCGCCAACAAAAGGGAATTCACCTATCTGGGCCAACCTTTGGAGGAAATCCTTCATATGTTAATCAATGAAGGAAGGATCAGCTCCCTTCTACCTCCAATCAACCCTCGTTCAGGATGGTACAACTCTGATGGAGTGTGCCAATATCACTCCCAGTCCCGTGGTCACAACACAGAAGAATGTTGGGCACTCCGCCACCTTATTCAAAATCTAATCGACAGTGGTGTCCTGCGCCTAGCAGACAACGATACTGTGTTGTGTGCAAGTGAGAATGTAGGCCCTACCAAGTGGAAGAGTGTGGTAGCAGTCATATCCACTGAAACTGATGGGATTAATACCTTACTCACAACGCCAACAATTCAACTCAAGGGAGGAAACAATCCTTTGAAAGTGGCCGCTCTCGAGGCAATCAACTTTGCCATCGCAGAGCACAATATCCTATTGTTAGCTTGCTTGAGGATCCGTGGAATTATGGAGAAGGTGAAGCATCCACCTCACATACAACCGCCTGCTGCGATCTTTGAAGGAAAATCCATTTGTATCTCTCTATCGGGTGATGAAGCCCACCACCAAATCAAAGGGGAAAATACTCATGGAGAAGATTGAAAAATTCCTCCGCGCTATGGGTCATAATGAAGCTACGGTGGTTTTAAGCTTGAAAGAAGCTCCACAACAAATATCAATTTTGGACTTCGTCCTAACTTTCAAAAATCACCGGAAGGTCTTGTTAAAGGTTCTAGAAGAAGCCTATCTCCCGACATCAGTGGATACGGAAAAGTTTCAACATATGGTTGATCACATTTTCAACAACAATGTGATATCCTTCACTGATGATAACATACCGCCCGAAGGGATCGGTCATTGCAAACCGTTGCACATTGCGGTCTTGTCCTCCGGATATATGGTAGCTGGAGTCTTAATAGATGGAGGTTCTTCTCTGAATATGTGCCTATATGCTACCTTGGTGAAGATGAACATTAATCTCAACCGAATTCGGAGTAGCCATACTATCATCAAAGCTTTTGATGGAGCCCGTCGTAACTCGGTCGGAGTAATTGAGCTGCCAATCGAAATTAGTCCGCACACATTCTGCGTGTCTTTCCATGTACTCAAGATAGACTCGGGATACAACCTGCTCCTGGGATGACCATGGATTCATATGGCTGGGGCAGTCCCCTCCACTCTTCACCAACAGTTGAAATACATTATCAACAATAGCTTGGTCACAGTCAACGTTGAACCAGAGATTCCTCAGCACGGAGACATGTCGTTCATCAATGCCAATGAGGATGTTGAGCCAATTAGTTTTCATAATTTGGAAATAAGCAATGCCCAATACCATGCTATTGGAGCGCCATTGCCCGAACCCAAGATTTCTGCCGAGGTAATGTCTACCACCACTCAAGAAATGATGTCGTTGGGTCATAAGCGGGACAAGGGTTGGGTAAAGATTGCGAGGTATCAAGTACCCAATTCGATTAACTAACTAAGCAATTTGGAGCAGCTAGGCTGAAGCTATTTTGCCGATTCTAGTAACGGGAATCCTCATAAACATCAGTGATTCCTTCGCGCTTCAACCATGTGGCGTTTATCTTACGCGCTTTCAAACTCGAGTCCAAATGTAATGTAATGGCTATGTTATGTTATGTCCCAATAAGTTAGGTAAAAGGAAAAGAAATCTTTGTTCCAAATCTCACAGTGGAAGAAGAGGAACGAAGAATCAAGCAAGACGTCATCTGAATGATGTCAGGCATACGCATCATCGTTCATGATGAACATACCAACAGATACACCCCAGACGATAATTGCCCAGATGTGGTGGCCATCATTAGAGATAGGGAGGATGATTACAATCCCTCCATCACTGCGGTCCACCCGGACTTTGCCCTTGCCAATTGGAACAAAGCATTCCTTGCATTGGTCGTCGAGGTAAAAGCAGGCGAAACTCTTTTCGCCTGTAGATCTAATAAGCGCTTACTTTTACGTACAATATTAGCAGTTTATTTTGCCAGTATATGCTAACACTGTGTATGATCAACGCATTTCATATATACTAAGTGAAAGCATATTTTGTTTCAGGACTCTGAATTTAGTTGTGTCTGTACTTGCGGACACGATGCCTCTCCTACACAAGGATTGTACCTTTGATGTAGAGATGAATTCAACCTTGGTGGATATACAAGATGACATTGAGGTGCCTCCAGAAATTCAAGAATGGGTCAAAGACAAACCCAAACCCAACCTTGATCAAACCACTTCTTTCAATCTCAGAACCTTAGAAAGCCCTAAGTTAATCCAGATTGGTTCAGACCTTACCCCAAACCAGCGGAATGACATGGTTACGCTATTAACCCAATTCTAGGATGTGTTTGCATGGTCTCATAAAGACATGGTGGGTTTGTCCACTGACATTGTCCTTCATCGCCTTCCCATTAAAGAGGGATTTAAGCCAGTCAAGCAGAAACTCAGACGATTGAAACCTGAGTGGAGTTTAAAGGTAAAAGAAGAAATTGTGAAACAATTTCAAGCTGGCATCATCATGGTGTCAACATATCCTGAGTGGATATCAAACATCGTGCCCGTAACTAAACCTGGAGGGAAGGTGCGAGTTTGAGTGGATTACCGGGACTTGAATAAAGCTTGCTTAAAAGACATCTTTCCCGTGCCATTTATCCACATTCTCATTGACAATACTGCGCAATACGACATGTACTCCTTTGTTGATTGCTTTGCGGGGTATCACCAGATTATGGTTGCCGAGGAAGATCGTGAAAAGACTGCTTTCATCACTGCTTGGGGAACTTTTTGCTATAGACGGTTGTCATTCGGCCTCATCAATGCCAGAGCTACCTATCAACGATCTATGATGGCTCTTTTCCATGACTTAATGTACAAAGAGATTGAGATCTACGTGGATGACATCATTGTCAAATCCCGGAAGGAGGATGACCATATAGACCATCTCAGAAAGTTGTTCAACAGTTGCATGTAAGTACAACTTGAAGTTGAATCCATTCGTCGCGCCTTTGGCGTTAAATCAGGCAAGTTGCTTGGATTTCTAGTCAGCCACAAAAGGGATTGAGCTGGATCCTGCCAAAATCTAAGCCATCACAGAAATGCCCATTCCTCAGATAGAGAAGGAAATACGGGGATTTTTGGGAAGAATAAACTTCATCAGCAGGTTTATCTCCCAACTCACAGCAACCTGTGAGCCAATCTTCAAGCTATTAAGGAAGAACTCCTCCATGAAATGGAATGACGAGTGTCAGAAGGCCTTCATTACAATCAAGAAACAGCTAGTCAAAGCTCCCGTCTCGGTGCCACCCAGGGATGATGTTCCCCTATTTATGTACCTGTGCATATGTGATAATGCCATGGGCTGCATGCTAGGACAGAAGGACGATAGAGGCCAAGAACGAGTTATCTATTACCTCAGCAAAAGGTTCAGCAGCAGTGAACACAAGTATACTCTAATCAAAAAGACGTATTGTGCTTTGGCGTGGGCCTCCATGAGGTTACAGCATTACCTCCATGGTCACACAACCCATCTCATATCCCGCATGGATCCTCTAAAATATGTGTTCAGCAAATTCATGTTAAATTGTCGGCTGTCCAGATGGCAGTTGATCCTAAAACAATTTGACATCGTATATATGACTCAAAAGTCCATCAAAGGTCAAGGAATCGCGGATCAACTGGCCGCCGCACCTTCAGGGGATTTTAAACCCTTGGAAACATATTTCCACGATGAAGGAGTAATGTGCAATGCAAACAACACCATCAAGACAATCGCGCCAATCATGGAAGATGTATTTTGATGGAGTCATTAATATGGAAGGTTACGAGCTGAGCAGTTCTAGTATCGTCACGGGGAAGCGGTATCCGTTGCCATCAAATTACGATTTATCGGCACCAATAATACTGGTGAGTATGAAAGGTCATCTCATGGGGCTAAAACTTCCCCGTTCAATGGGCATTAGGCGGTTAACTGTCCTTGGAGATTCAGAGCTGGTAATCAGACAATCCACCAGAATCTATCAAACCAAGGAACTACATTTGTTGCCTTACCATTGGCAGGTTTTGAGGATGGCTTTGGAGTTCAAAGAAATCTCCTTTCTACGCGTTCCTCGTAATAGGAATGACTTTGCGGACGCATTAGC
Organism: Panax quinquefolius; assembly: GCA_020205615.1. Taxonomy (NCBI): domain Eukaryota; kingdom Viridiplantae; phylum Streptophyta; class Magnoliopsida; order Apiales; family Araliaceae; genus Panax; species Panax quinquefolius. The sequence goes on from CM035167.1 coordinate 26,496,569, forward strand.
AACTTTAGCCTCCTTGATTCGCATATCAGATAAGGAACATTTGCCAAGCGTCACAATTTCCCTGCACAAGGCCCCAGCCTATGGGAATTACATTGGAGAAGTATAGGATGAGCTACCTCCCATCCATCATCCTTGGTATCAGCATATCAAGAAATATCTACGAGATGGATCTATACCCGCTGAGGCGAGCCTGACTGAGAAAAGGCGGATCCATCGACTTGCTATGAAATTCTATCTGAGTGGAGATGCGCTCTACAAAAGAGATGCAGGATTAGATCTTGTCAGATGTTTAGACAAAGATCAAGCCCAAAGGCTTATGGATGAAATCCATGGCGGAGTCTGTGGCCCCCACATGAGTGGCTCCCTCCTTGTCAAGAAAGTCCTCAGGACGGGACATTATTGGTTATCCCTCAAAGCTGATTGCAACGACCACGTGAAAAGATGCTATCAATGCCAAATTTCTGGGAATGCTATACACGCCCCTCCACGGGAACTCCACAATATGAGTTCGCCTTGGCCCTTCTCAATGTGGGGAATGGACGTTATCGGGCCCATTGAGCCAAAAGCCAGTAATGGTCATCGGTTTATCTTCACCATGATCGACTACTTTACCAAGTGGGTAGAAGTAGCCTCCTTCCCCAGGGTTACTAAAGAACTCATCATTGCTTTCATCAGAAACAATGTCGTTTGTCGATATGGACAACCAGAGGTGATTGTGTCAGACAATGCCAAAAACCTCAACAACAAAATGATGGAGGAATTATGCAGTAAATTCCACATAAACATCTTAACTCTGTCATCTATCGTCCGAAGATGAACGGTGCTGTTGAAGCGGCTAACAACAATATCAAGAAGATTATGCAAAAGATATCCGCCAACCACAAAGATTGGCATGACCTATTGCTTCTGACTCTGTTAGCCTACAAAACCTCGATGCGCACTTCAACTGGGGCAACCCCCTACGCTTTAACCTATGGGATTGAAGCAGTGCTCCCCATAGAAGTTGAGATGGAATCCCTCAGAGTGTTGATCGATGCTCAGCTGGATGAAGACCAATGCATACAAGACAGGAATCACCAATTATCTCTAATAGACGAAAGGCGAACCGCGGCTATCTTCCATGGTCAGTTATATTAGCAAAGGATTGCCAGATCCTACAACAAAAAAGTCCGGCTACGGCAGTTTAAACAACATGACTTGGTTTTGAAGAAGATTCTTGACAAGCAAGATCAGGCTAAAGGAAAATTCGCTCCTAACTGGGAAGGCCCGTTTATTGTCAAGGAAGTATTGACAGGAGGCGCTCTCAGATTGCAAGAAATGGTCGGCGATGAATTTAAACAACTCATCAACTCAGACACCATGAAACGGTATTGTGTCTGAAGTAACCAGCAAACACCCTGGTGCATCATCATCAGGTCACCAGTCATTCCAGTTCTTTAACCCTTTACCACATACAACTTTCCGACACTTTGCCCCTCAGGGAAACATACATTTCAAGCCAGCAGCCTGGCTTTCTCCTCTGCGTTCCTACAACTTAGGTCATCCCACCGCGGATTGAACCTCTTGGGTTTGTAGTTTGGCTACCCACATCTGGGATCAAACTTCTCATACCTGCAGTTTATCCTTAACCTAGGATTAAAATTTCTCCTCCCCGCACTCTGACCTGCACATGGGATTACGCTTTTCATCTCGCCCTGAGGGGCGAACTACGTCGACCTGATCTCCTCTTCAATAGGATTACGTAGGCAACCATTTCATATGGCCCGGTCGTAATAAAACAAAAACAACAAAAAAATTTCTACCTTCTTCTCCTTACAAAAACAAAAACAACCAAAAACATTCCTACACCATTTCTACCCTATACAGCGTTGAACCTCTTACACCAAGTTCGAACTACGCAGACCTGATCTCCTCTTCAATAGGAGATGCGTGGCGACCATTCATGGTGCGGTCTCACCCCTACCAAAACACAAACCATTGTCGGTATGGCATGCTGGGATCATCCTTGATCCAATACATTTCATTGGCTTCAGACCAAAGGGATGGAATTACCTAAACTCCCCCCAAATAGGAGATTCGGCGATCATCTAAGCCGCGGTCATACCTTGAAGAGCAACACCAATCCATAAGAGGTGGAATTAACTAGGCTTCTCCTAAATAGAAGTACTGGCGACCATCTGTGGTGCGGTCAATCTCAAAGAGGAAAGCCACACTCCTCTACACATTTCCATTCAGAAACAAGTCCCAAGACACCAAAGATGGTAGGGATACACAGAGATCGATGATCCATTCTGAACTATCCAGAGACAACTCAATGTCTGTCCACCCAGGAGGAATTCAGAATACATCAAGACCACAAGCCCTGAAGCAGCAGACAAAATATCAAGCAAATAGCAAGGCATATCTAAAAGGGAAGTGATCCAAAAATATATTTCCATGTCATATATAATGATGTTTGATATATACAATGTAAAATGTACATGACAAAATGGCTAAGCTAGTCTGTGCAGGTAAATACAAGCTCATCTACAAGTCAGGATATATGCGAGCTAACAAGTCCAACATGGCGTCCCTCTCAGAAGATGGAGGCGAAGCTGTGGTCTCCTGTACGAGAATATCCACATGACCCAACAGATTTGCAGCCATCTGCATGGTGACCATATGATCATCATTATATGTACTCATCTCTGCAATCATACCAGTGGTAAGGGACCTCACTGCATTACTATCTATGATAGCTACATCCCGGGCAGATATAGCACTATCCCGCTCAACTATCATTGCATCTCTGGCTGATATAGCCTCATCCCGCTCAACAACAGCGGCATCTCTGCGATCTAATGCCTCGTCTCTCTCCAATAGAGCGGCGTCCCTCACATCAAGAGCCATTGACATCATAGATCGAATCTGGTCTCTCTCAAAGGTCATCAGATGAAGACTCTGTTCTAAATCTTGTCTTGAGTCTTTGAATCCTGTGATCTTGGTACTAGGAGAATCTAGAAGAAATGCTGGCAACCCAGCAGCGGGCTCCTCCTCGATGTAGGTATCAATGTCCTCTATGGGCTCTGCATCGTCTGACTCACTATCCGGTACTGCAGATACTGTTGCAGCCGATAAAATCCCTATCTCCATCCATGCGGAATACTCTGCAGAAAAACCGGGATGACTGACAGAAAAAGTAGCTATCTCACGCTGATCCCAACAAGCATACACACGGGATCGGTCCTTTACTGAGAGATATCGAGAAGCTGAACGCTGACCTATCGCCCCCTCAAAAGGATGGAAATCCTGGAACTGGTCAAACTGCGACATCACGGCCAGTGGGTGATAAGTAGTCACACCCCTCAAGCCGGAGAAATCCCGAGGCGTGAAATCTATGCGAAGCACTGCGTGCAATATCTTTGAATAGATCTCGATATACGCTAAAAATCTGGATCGATCGATTGAGCATCTATACACTCCAATGGCTGAAAGGAGTATGACATGGCCACATCATGGGAGAAGCAATACTCATGTCGTCTACGGGTACCAACCGGTCTCAAGTGTGACATAAACCACACATACAACATGACCGAACTCCCTGTGAACACTCACATAGGGATCGTGCACCAATAGGATGACGCACCGCGAGGTCTCTCTTACGATTATAGGTCTGATGGTGCGACCCTCTCTAAGAGCTCTCACGGCCATAATAACACCAATGTCTATCTCGTCCATATATCGTGGCATATAGACATACGACGATCTTACGACAACGATCGATTATATCAACCATGGCCAAACCTTGATGGTCCCCGGTGATATCGTGAATAGCTATCCTCCGAGCCAAATCGTAAATACAGAAAAAAACTTTGGGAGATCACATGGCTAGATGTCAGCTCGTCCTGCACTACTCTGTGCCTCAATTCTGTGAGAGTCATGAATCATTTACTCATGTCTCCCATAGCTAGATGCACGCAAGGCCTGTCTAAAGGCAGCATCGTCAAACGTGCATACTCCTCCAGAGTAGGAGTCAACTCATGGGTGCCAAAACGAAATACCTGCCTATCAGGTAGCCAATGCTCTAGCTTCCCGTCTACAAATCCTGCAGGAGCCTGAAAAGGTAATAAAGTCATGGTATCTTTGCGATGGCGATCCACTGATCACCCATATCGGGGGTGACATGCTATCGTACCATGATCGCATACCTAATGCCACCACTGACGGTGGGGTATGATCTATAAAGCTAACTGTCGAAGAAGACATCTGTGCGGGCCGTGTCATAAGACCATTCAGGGGTCAATGCCAAATATCTTTGGACACACAAACATATGCATAACAGATAATGGATGGCAATATGATATAGGGGATGAAAAATGGTGCATACATTCCTAAATATATCATCATCTAATACATCAACTCTGTACAGCTACAAATACAGGGAAAATGGGGCACAGCCGCCCTACTACTAACAGAGGCCTATCAAAAGATATAACGAGAATATACATCGAGGAAGAAAACCGGGGGTTTGATGTACACGTCATCAATCTGTCACACGATGTAACTCCTCCCGATTCTTTGGATCTCTATCAGCGGGGATGTCGGGGCCTATAAAGAGGATGATGATCTGTGCAAGCCAAAACCAAATGGGTCGTCTAAGGGGCAACTTTGAGTGGAAAGAACAAATGACTCACTTTATCTTTGGATCTCGCCTAAATGCCGAATAAATACATGTGTATGCGGGTCCAATGCCGTCGAACTATCAATCAATCAGGTTATATGAATTGGAGCTCGGACAAAAGCTACCCAATCCGTCATCATCAACAATCCTAGAACCATGTCCCCATAAAGGTGTATGGCACGGAATTTGGGCTCCAATAGTCTTGAGGGACCACCTTTGGGCGTCTCCTAAGTATATGGACCCTCTGATAATACAAAGTCATCAACCCCCAATAATGGGATATCAGTGACGGGTGACTATGATACGGGCCAATGACGCCTGGCAGGAGGCAAGATCGGTATACGGATCTCCCCTGTGGTGCTCCTAATAGCACGCTATCCTAAATAGATCTCCCAGCCTCCATCAGTGAAGAAAGGAACTCTCCTGGTAGAGATCAAATACTCGACTCCGATCGGATGTCCATCCTCAAAGCCGATGGTCAAATGCTCCCCTGAATAGGGAATCCATGCAATGGTACCCGGCCAAGCAACTCCATTTGCATCGCTGGCGGTGAGTGAATCCCTCGAGATCTGAGGGGACCTCGGCAAAATAGAATGGTGCCATCGTCGTCCTCGTGGATAGGTATCTAAACCTAACACACTCACAGGACGCAAACATAGGAGCCTCTCATAGGCCCAAAACTGCCAACACAATGGCAAAACATCTGCTATCAGTAAACACTCTTAATCTAGGAATGGGAAAAGACGAGAAATACTCACCAGCAGAAATGGGTACAATCCTAGCCAAGCCTCGGTCAAACCCTGTGAGCGCATGCGCATGCCCTAGAGGAAATAGGCAAAGGTGTAAGAGCCCCAATCGTACTCTCCAATACGGTCCACATCACGTGTGGCGGTGACCAAAGCGAAAGATACCGTGGAAGAGTTGTCTGCTATGAAGCAGCCTCGAATGATCATCAGGAACAATCATGCATGAGCGCGATCCACGATCTCGACATCATCGGGCATGGGCTCACTCAATAGCCGCTTTCATAACATCTACGCTCGAAGACAAGACACGAACGGACATCCACGCTTTTGGCGCCTCACGGAACTCCTAATAAAGATCGGCGGCGGTAGGGGTAGTATTCATCGACAAGGCACCGACTCCCCTCAAACTCCATACACGTGATAAATCGCCCGATCCATAGGCGTCATCATCACCCTCATGATCCCGGTAGATGGGTGGTCGAGTGCGATGAAACCATCGGCAGACAAAGCTCACGAGGTATCCCTAGGGACATCGACGGGGAAGGATAGAGAAGAATTCCCCGAATCCCCACTCATGCACTCTGACTCTGTAGTCGGGATGAAGCGCTGGAACATGAAGTGAATGCTAAACCAGTTCCCTCGAAAGGTACATGTAAATCACGGAAACTGCATGAAATGCGAGATCAACATCGAGAACCCTTTAATCCTCATCAATAGGAAAGAAGGAAGATCAAAGTCTAACGTCGTACCTCGTTAGCATGCAAATACATCGATGGATGTCGACCCCAAATCACCCAGGCAACTCTGGGTTCACCACTGAATGCTCGGAAGCTCCTGCGAGGACATATGCGGCAGAGGCGGGATCCTCAATCGGAATATCGCCTCCTCGTCCTTATAGTCTAGAACATCTACGGGACGGGACGTATCACGGCCTCCACCAACCAAAGCAAGGTCATCGGCGAGAGCAGGGGATGGGGCACTTGAAGCCCTCCCCATCGCGCAGCGAAGCGGTCTATATAGAAGCTGCTGCTGGGTGATCCGGGATCCATAATATCACGGACAACAAGTCTCCAAATCACCTCAGAAAGGGTGCGGTATTTCCTTACCTAGAGCTTTCTAAAATATATTTTATGACTATATGCATGCATGCATTTACTTTAACATACAATAGAGTTAGAATGCATGACTACCCAATGCCTACATTTGGAAAAATTTTGCCATAGTCCCCTTTGAAAATAGGATTATCCACATGCACACAGGCATGTCTAGGTGGCCATTCGGTAGCACGCCCGCCCCAAATCATAATATATGCATTAAAAATCAAAATCATCATGCATAAGGCCTGACCTCGATGCTAGGAGTACTTTGCCTTTCTACCATTTACTCATTGGACCTCAAATAGGACAAAAATAGCGAGAAAAAAGGTGCCGATTTGGTATCTCGAAGTCAAATTTTTCACATCATTATGTTGACATGGTTTAATACAAACATTTACTATGTTGAATATTTTTTATCAAGTCATTTGTGCATACATAATCACTACTATGTGTTTAGATGCATTTTGTGCGATAACTCACAATCTAACGGATAGAAACTGGAAAAAATACATGCATACGTTACCAGGATAGTGTAGAACGCTTGTACGGTGACAAAATTTGCAGAAACCAACCCGAACTCAGCAGATCTAAAGATGGCTCGCAGTTTTTTCTAAGTGAAACAAGTTGAAAGTGACTTGTGAAGACCAGCCTGCAGGATTTATAATCCACGCCTGGTCGCAGGCCCAGCTGCGGCTGCAGCAGGTGCACCTACGGCACCCCTATATGGGTCCCACCCCTCCAGCTCGGTCCAATTCGAGTTGAAACGAAGTTCTTACGAACTAGAAAGGTCAAATCGAGAAGAAAAATGTCACGCGATTGAGCAAAATTGCATACAATCCTGGTCCTCTCAGATAAGATTTTGAGTTTGTCCAGCACTCATTAGTAGTCACCTAAGTATAAGGTATACCCTACCAATGATCCCAGTTGTCACAAGTCACATACGGCAATACCTTATTCGGATCGATGTCATGAGACCGGGTCGTTACCTAAGTAGGTCCCGACGGAGTCTACAACGTAGATCCCGGTGGGGGTTACAAACATTCATCCAGTTGACATGTCTATCAGCGAAGGTCAATGACCTTGGCGTTATTTTGATCGATGGCAAGTAAACCCATTGAAGCATTGAGGGGCTGATTCGATAGTTAAATGCGTACTCATGAGTCCCTAGTAGATCCCTGACGGGGGTTACAACGTATATCTTCGGCGGGAGTAACAACGCATGTTCAGCCATTGACACACATATCAACGAAGGTCAAGTAACCTTGATGTCATTTCAGCCGATAGCGATTAAACCTATCAGAGCTCTAGAGCTATTCGAGGTTTTCATACCCAAGCGCTTTCGTATTCCCAGCGGATCCCGTGAAGAGTCGTATAATGCTCCGTTGATCTACGCATCAGCGAAGGTCAAGCAACCTTGACAATCTACAGAATCTCAGCCGTTGATTCACGCATCAGCAAAGGTCAAGCAGCCTTAATAGTATATCCCACAGGATTTTTCAGCCGTTGATTCACATATCGATGAAGCACATGTCGACGAAGGTCAGGCACCCCTGACAACATTTGCTGTTGGCAGTAAATCCAGCAGGATCTTGACATGATCTGGCGATACCGACTAGAAAAGATCAATTTTATCAAAGAGGATAGATGATGGAATATGTTATACACATCCTCAAAAAGATCAAGCTTTATCCCCACAGATCTCTTACACATAAGAGGTACATCTTCAGAATCAAATCGTTATCAAAGACACAGGAATTTGGTGATAACTACAAACATCAACATCTAATGATTTAAACACACATCAGATCTGGTCAGTATTTCCAATCCCTAGTTGAAGCAACAGGAATTCAGCAATCATCCCCAGCATGTTGGGCTACAACCCCGTACACATGCATCATACATTTGCATCATTTTACTACCCATAGTACCACGTTCATCTTGTTGTGTTTCAAGTGTCTAGGATTCTTTATCCTACCCATGCATCGCCATGCATGAGTATGATAAAGAGGGGCATCTGTAGACACTCGAAATTTTCTGTACTACTGTTACTAACATTGCAAGAGGATAGATTCGTCTTTTAAGAGAGAACCCTGAAAGACAATCCAAATCCATACCAGATACTACCAGAAGTTCAGCATTAACCCCGGATCGCAATCTGGGAGTAACGATTTCAACCTCAGATGTAACCCCGAGGCCTGCAGATACAATACCGGCACCACCAGAGAAGATCGATTAATCTCGGAGATAACCCCGAGGTATCCAGTCTCAATCCCAACCATGGGAATAGCCACCAACCTTGGTGATAACCCCAAGGAATGCAGTTTCGGAGATAACCCCGGAAATGCTTATTTCAAATACGACTAGCTTCAATCTCGGCGCTCATAATGAGATACACTGCACCAACCCGACAATAACATCGGGAAGATAGGCACACCTCAAAGATGACAATGAGGACCTTCAACAATTGCAGCAGTCCAATCTCAGCGAAGTCTGAGCAACGTTTGCTTTATTAGCCCAATCCGGCGATAACACCGGTGAGGGGCAACATCATCATCTCGTCAACACGATGGCACATCACGTCTCTACACAACAATGTCCCACAAGACTAACCAATCCCGAGTGACTATTGTGCGGGGTAACGGATGAAAGTTGAAGCTTGAAGACCGAAGGGCATCGTCCCATCTTCAATGACTTCGTACAAACTCTAGTCCCATGCCATCGTACAACTCTCGACAACGGCGGTCCAAAATAGGTCCTGTATACCTCAAACGGATGCCCGAATTGCACTTCTGAAAGTTCGACTAGACATTACAATGCTTGAGTGCACGTACTTCGAGACGACCCGACCCGACCCGAAAAACCCAGGCCAACTTGGGTTGCCTCTGGTACACCTACGGCTAATATGCCTATAAATAGAGGGCTTGGGGTGCTGATTTTAGAGAGAAAAAAGACGAGGAAACCCGCACTGATTAAGCTCACTTTTCACCCTACGAGTGTATTTTCCCACTTTTAAACACCTGTGAGCTCATATATAGCCTCTTTTGTACCCACAAAAGCCCAGTGTTTACCCAATCTAAAGATATAGAAGCCTTTTTTAGCAGTCAGTTGTAAGCCTTCTCACACACTTTAGAGTCTTTCTCTTCATCTTTGCACACACCCTTCTACACGTTGAGAGTCTTGTTGCTTGCTTTTGCGGATTTGATCAGTGGTTTCATTTCGATCTGTATATATATATATATATATATATATATATATATATATATATATATATATTAAAGCAAATAAACGCTTGAATCAAGTTATCAGGCTCAATCGAGGCATAACTTCGATAATGTTAGTCAATATATATGTAAATATATATATATATATATATATATATATATATATATATATATATATATATATATATATATATATATCAATATGTGTCAAACTTTGTTCGATGAGCCTGACTTGATGCAGTGCGTTTACTCACTTTTTATATATATATATATATATATATATATATATATATATATATATATATATATATATATATATATATATAGCGAATGAGTAAATCTAAAGAATCGAAAATTCTTCATCGAATCGATATACGCTCATATATATAAATATATATATATATGAATCGTGGTCGAACTATGTTCGATGAGCTTGGATTTTATATCCGGTGCATTTACTCACTTTTATATATATATATTTATACTTATATATATGAACTGTGGTCGAACTCTGTTCGATGAGCCTAGATTTCACATCCGGTACGTTTATTGCTTTTATATATATATATATATATATATATACATATATTTATTTTCGTCCTTCCTGGAGTTTCCTTCGTGGCAGTTGATCGCTCTTATGGCTTTATTTACGTTTTGTCCCGCCTGGAGTTTCCTCTGTGGCGGTTAATAACTAATGACTTTATTTACATTTCGATCCCCCATGGAGGTGCTTCGTGGTTGGTGATCGTATGCTGTATATATATATTCTGACTTTTATATATATATACCTGCTTACTGCTTTCATATAAACTACAGTATTTTGTGAGCCTAGGAATCATGTGATCACAGATTCATCCCATTGGATCTAGATTCGGTTCCGTGATGGACATTTTCATCATGTAAGCAACTTGTAAATTATTACTGCGATTGTGCGAATTTCCTCGAGATGGTTTCCATACCCACGAGGAAGTTGGCATTATTTTTTGTATTTTATTTTCGTACGGATGCCTCGCATCCGTCAAATAAAATCAATCAAGCCGATCACTTAATAAAAATGGGAGTGTAAAAGGTCTCAATTCCTATTGAGCATCAGGGTTTAAAAAACCTCTTTTATAAAACATCACTGCCATATCTTGCTAAAAATTGAATTTTTAAATAAATTCAAACCCTGTGGATATAGGCTCGAACGAGGCCTCGCACAACTTCCATATAACAGCACATTGACCCACACACACACACATATTCAGATAATAGTTTCTTGAAAAGAGGCGGTCACCGTGGTAACACGGATGTCGGGGGGTGCCCAACACCTTCCCTCCGCATAACTAAGTCCCCGGACCCTAAACGAATCTCGGTTTTACCGGCCCGTATATCAGTGTCACATCACTGGGTCAATGTGCAAACCTTTTCTCGGTTGTGTTGGTACAACCATTTAAAAAACCAACTGGCGACTCTTAACAGTCCCATCATCGACATTACACATGTCGGACCTTTTTCACTTATTTTTTCAAACAAATCTCACCTAAAATGAGAACACCAAAGAACAAGTAACGGAAAAGGACACCCAAAAATCCCGACGTCGACAACCATGAACGAGCTTCTCCAGTCAGACTTTTCTGGAATAGCTGCATCCTGAGCTTTTCGTCCTTAGCATAAGATCCAAGTTCTCCAATGAACACCTTCAAATATGTGTAAGGATCTCCTAACCCATCGTATTTTTCAAAGTCAGGAGTTTTGAATTTCTCTAGATAATGAACACCAGGGAATATACAAAGGTCAGCATATGAGATACTTCCGTGTGCTCCAATTCCTTTGATAGCACGAAGGGTTTCTTCCATTTGAAGGACTTTCTTCCTTATGTCACTGGTGTCTGGATCTCCTTTGAGATGGGTGGTATCATAAATTTTGTTGGTTGTATCAAACTGAAGTTCAGGTACCGTAATGGCTTTATCAGGACCTTGGGTTCTTCCTTGTGTGGAGGATTCAGCATGTACGGGTATCCTTGTACCCTGAGTAGACTGGTGTAGTTTGTCAGGAATAAGCATGTGAATGTTATTCCTATTTACATATGATTTGATTATGATATATATGAATGAATATGCAAGTATGCTTGCATTAACAAAAGCTGTAAAGTCCTTTGAAAGAGAATAGAAACATGTGTACAAGGACTTAGAATAAATTGATCAAATTTGTTAGGTTGATCCTACATAAACAAAACAGCTTTATAAATTCCTTAAAAAGAAATGATGTACAAGGACTATTAATATAGAAAGATCAAGCATGTTAGGTTGATCTTATGATGTAATAGATAGGCTTGTCTGATCGTCGAGCACTGCACCAGAAATCGTAGTCTGCTAGGAGAGTCAAGGAAAACTCGAGAGTTGTCGAGGCAGAATCGAAGTCTGCAAGATAGTAGATCTCGGAGTTCGTAGTACGCCAGGGAGACGAGGAAGGATCGTGTTATTGTCGAGTAGAACTTCCTCCGGTAGAAAGTCTGCTTTGAGGAAGTTGTGTTCGAGAATCGAAGAGATAGCACGCCTCTGAGTAAATAGAACATCCGCCGAAAGCAAGTCGAAATGTAGAACTACACTCTGAGTCATAGAGTCTATTGATTACATGCAGAGATCGTAGTCGAGTAAGATCAGATGAAGACATCGAGCACAAAGACAAAAATCGTAGAGTGTCAAGATCTAATCCCGAAGTCGTAGGGTCTGCACAGCCGAAGCTGAATTGTAGAGTGCACAACTACGACCTTAACAGATGTGCTCACAATACCAAGACAGAATCGTAGAGCAAATACAATTCTCAACTAATGAGCACTCCCAGAATATCCAAAGGAAAAAAGCCTCTAGTTGGCACTGCAAAGATACATCCAACTTAAAGGAAACTAGAGAGCACTCAACGAATGGCTTGCAAGCTAACAAGAGATCTAAGCACCAACATAATCAGTATCAAAATTAAGTTGTGAAGCCATTCGAGATGAAGTCTTCTACAAGTAGATCAGAAGAAGACTTCAGTAACTGACAAAGGAAAGCACTCAATTTAGAAGCTATATGTGAGCTCACAAGTGTTTAAAATGAGAAAGCACTCAATTTAGGGCGTGTACAAAGCAAATTTGACAGGACTTCCTTGCCTTTTTCTCTTATAAAATGGCCACCCCAAGCCCTCTATTTATAGAGAAGTGCAATAGCCGTAGATGTACTACTTTTGCCCGAGACTGCAGGTCCCATCATCTCGAAGTACTTGCATGCATGCACTGTGATGTTCGCTCGAACTTTTAGAATTGTAATTCGGGCATCCGACTGAGGTATGTAAGACCTATTTTGGACCACTGTTGTCAAGAGTTACGCAAATACATGGGATTAGAGGTTGTACGAAGTCAGGAAAATGGGACCATGCCCTCCGGTCTTCAAGCTTCAAATTCTATCCGTTATCCTGCGTAATAGTCACTCGGGATTGGACCTCCTTTATTCTTGTGGGACATTGCTTAGTAGAAATGTATGTATGAGATGTTTGAGATGGTGCGATGTGGCATCAAGGTGGCACGATGACGACTTTGCCCCTCACCGGGGTTATCTCCGGTTTGGGCTGATAAAGCAGACATTGCTCAGGGTTATCTTTGAGATTGGACTGCTGCAAGTGTTGAAGGTCCTCAGTGTCATCTCTGAGGTGTGCTTATCTTCCCGGTGTTATATTAGGGTCTTGTACTGAGCGCCTCGGTGTGAGATCTGAGGTTGAAGCTGATTGCATGCATTTGAAACAAGCATATCCGGGGTTATCTCCGGAACTTCAACTGCACTCCTTGGGGTTATCTCCAAGGTTTGAACTGCTACTCCCAATGTTATGTCTGGGACTGAGACTGAATATCTCAGGGTTATCTCCGAGATGAATCGGTCTTCTCCGGTGGAATTTCTGGTATCTAAATTGCATGCCTCAGGGTTATCTCCGAGGTTGGAACTAATACTCCCGGTGTGTGTATCGAGGTTAAGACTGAACTTCCGGTAGTATCCGGACTGGATATGAGTTGTCTTCTAGGGTTATCTCTGAAAGACGAAATTTCCCTCCTGCAATGTTAGTGATAGGTGTGTAGAAAATTTCGAGTGTCTAAAGTTGGCCTAGGGTTCAGAAAAGTGAAGAGTAACTTAGTCACTACTCTCCAACCTCGAAGGATCGTAAAGTCGAGCAAAATCAACTCCACGAACCAACCAGGTAGGAATAGTAGAGTTAAGTTTCACTCTTCACAAATCATGAATCACAAGGATCATGAAAAAAGAAGAATCAGTATAAAGGAAGGACTATCAAGAATCCACATAAGTCCAAATGGAGAAAGAATCAACACACACACAAGCATGCATCATGCTATATGTTTTGTATGTGATAAAATTGGTTATAAGGCTGCAGTATGTTACAATAATCTTCTGTATATTAAACCCAACATCAAGCATATTTGGGTCCCCAAGGGTACTAACAAGATAGGACCCATGCAAGTATGGGTACCAAAATGAGAGCTTAAACCTCAATGCAGGAACAGAGCTCCACGATCACAACTTGGTATCTGGACAGTGGATGCTCACGACACATGACCGGGAACAAAGCCCTCCTATCTAACTTTATGGAGAAGGAGGGTCCAATAGTCATCTTTGGAGATAATGGCCTTGGCAAGATAAGAGGATATGGCGCAGATGGGAATGGTGCAGTGCCCTTCAGCAAAATAGCCTATGTGGAAGGACTAAAGCACAATCTTCTTAGCATAAGCCAACTCTATGACAAGGGTCATGAAGTTACCTTCCTCAACAATCAGTGTCAAGTCAGAGATCTAAAGACCTCTTCTATAAAGCTAACCAAAATAGGAGAAGGGAATGTCTACACTGTTAATCTTGATCAACTGAGTTCTGACGAAATAATATGCTTTCTTGCTAAATCCTCTGAAGAAATGAGTTGGCTATGGCATAGAAGGTTATCTCATCTCAACTTCAAGAGTATGTCAAAACTAGCCTCCAAAGATCTAGTAGCAGGATTACCCAAGCTCAGCTTTATCAAAGAAAGGTTATGCAATGCCTGCCAGCTTGGAAAACAGACTAGGAGCTCCTTCAAAGGCAAGACGATCAGCTCAATTGATAAGCCCTTATAATTACTACACATGGATCTATTTGGGCCAATCCCAACAACAAGCCTTGGAGGGAAGAGATACTCATTGGTCGTAGTGGATGACTACACCATATTTATATGGGTGTTCTTTCTAAACTCTAAAGATGAGACAAGCTCCCAACTCATCAAGATGTTCAAGCTGATGATGAACAAAAAAGGGGAGAAAATCAAGGCTATAAGGAGTGATCATGGTAGAGAATTTGACTTCTCTGAGATGGATCATTTTTGCACAGACAATGGCATCAGTCATAACTTCTCAGCTCCACGAACTCCACAGCAAAATGGAGTAGCTGAAAGAAATAACAGAACGTTGATTGAGGCTGGAAGAACTCTACTAGCAGCAGTTCGTCTACCTGAATACTTCTGGGCATAAGTTGTCAATACTGTGTGCTATACTTAGAATAGGTCTCTTGTACACTCTATATTAAAGAAGACTCCCTACGAACTATGGAGAGGAAGAAAGCTGAATGTCAGTTATTTCTATGTGTTCAGTTGTGCATGCTATATTCTCAACAATGGAAAACAATATCTGACTAAGTTTCAACCCAAGTCAGATGATGGAATCTTTATTGGATATGCCACAGATAGCAAGACCTATAGAGTGTTCAACAAGAAGACGCTAAGTGTTGAAATCTCTATTCATATCATCTTCAATGAAACAGACTCGGACAAAGCTGTGCCTCAGGACACTATGATCGATAACTCAGACACTACGAACGAAGTGATCAAACTCAACACCACGATCGTAGCCCCAGAAGATGAAATCGTCGAGCTTGAAGAAGAGATCATAGAGAGAGCTACACCAGACGACGAACCCCTACATCAAGAGACAGAGGTTGATCTTGAAGAATTCAGACAAGAAGGCACTAGAACAGATGTTTCAATAGGAAACAGATGGGCAAGAGATCACACCCAAGACCTGATCATTGGAGACCCAAATGCAAGAGTTAGGAAAAGATCTGCCACCCAGAATGAGTGTTTCTATTTGAGTTTTCTGTCTCAAATGGAACCCAAGAAGATAGAAGATGATATGGAAGATTCGAGTTGGATAGAATATATGCAAGAGGAACTGAATCAGTTTGAAAGAAGCAAAGTCTGGAGATTAGTCCCAAGACCAAGAAGTCACCCAGTTATTGACACCAAATGGGTCTTCAGAAACAAAATGGATGAAGATGGGGTAATCACAAGGAACAAGGCAAGACTAGTGGCCAAAGGTTATTCTCAAGAAGAAGGCATTGACTTCGACGAAACCTTTGCACCCGTTTCCAGACTAGAAGCAATAAGGATATTCCTTGCCTTTGCTACCCACATGAAGTTCAAAGTTTTTCAGATGGATGTCAAGAGTGCATTTCTGAATGGTGAGCTTCAAGAAGAAGTATATGTGGAGCAACCTCCAGGGTTCATCAATCCAACTCTCTCCAATTATGTCTATAAATTAGACAAAGCTTTATATGGACTTAAACAAGCACTAGAGCATGGTATGAAACACTAACTAACTTTCTTATTAAAAATAGTTTCACTAGAGGTAGAGTAGATACCACATTATTTCTTAAGAAGCACAAAATAAAGTCCTATTAGTTCAGATATATGTAGATGACATTATCTTTAGTTCTACTGATGAAAATCTGTGCAAGAGATTTGCCAAGCTTATGCAGAACAAATTCAAAATGAGTATAATGGGGGAGCTAAATTTTATCCTTGGATTACAAGTGAAGCAGACTGATCAAGGTATCTTCATTAACCAAGCCAAATACATTAAAGACTTACTTAAGAAGTATGGCATGGAATCAGTCTCTCTTTATGAAAACACCAATTGCTCCAGCAACCAAGCTTGACAAAAGATGAGAAAGGTAATAGTATTGATATTACACAATATAGAGGTATGATAGGCTCTCTTCTATATCTAACTGCCAGTAGACCAGACATAATGTTTGCTACATGCACATGTGATAGATTTCAAGCTAATCCTAAGGAATCACACGTAACTGATGTAAAGAGAATTTTCAAGTATCTCAAAGGCACACCTCACTTGAGACTTTGGTATCCCAAGGAGTCCTCCTTTGAACTGATAGGATATATAGATGCTGATTTTGCAGGCTGCAAGATCTATAGAAAAAGTACCAATGGCACTTGTCAGTTGCTAAGAAACAAACTTATGTCCAGATTTAGCTAGAAGCAAAACTCAGTATCTACATCAACAACAGAAGCTGAATACATTGTTGCTAGCAGTTGTTGTGCTCAAATTCTATGGATAAAAAACCAACTAGCAGACTATGGGTTTGATTTCAAATCTATACTTGTTCATTGTGATAACACAAGTGCCATAACTATAACACATAATCCTATCATGCATTCTAGGACTAAGCATATAGAGATAAGATATCATATTATTAGGGATCATGTTCAAAATGGAACTATATCTTTACAATACATCCCTACTGAAAATCAACTTGTTGATGTCTTTACAAAACCTTTAGATGAATATAGATTTAATAAATTGATAAGTGAGTTAGGCATGCTAAATCAACAACCATAAACTCTATACTCTAGTTTGTGCTAACCATGCAGATAATAAGGCTATGTTAAAATAGTAGAGATGACTAAAGAGAAACCACGATCATATAGCAGTCTCAATATGGTAGAGAAGCACCCTATGATGACATAATTCCTATTAAATCTAAGCAACCCCTTCTGATGAGCGCCTCAGGGACAAACCTGACCCTTAGTTTTAATCTAAGAGGTTGGCTCTTCCTGAGCTACCTTAACCCAGAAGGAATGCCAAGGCAGATTTCATCACACGGACCCCAAGAGACGATGATCGTAGAGCTAGATTAGTAGTAAAACTCAACAATCGTAGAGCAGCCTCAACGATCGTAACCTTCCCAAAGGATACACTAGCTCAGGGGGAGCTAAGGGCAGATCATTACTTTCCACATTACTTAAAATCGTGGAGCCCAACAGAACTCGACACATGCCCCCACTCTGCAAATCGTGTGAAGGGAAGTTACAAATATAGTTTGAAAAGGTTTTTTTGAAAATTCACCTTAGAATTTCAAAAGCTCATTCCTCTCTTTCTCTCTCTCTCAATAGAAACCCTAGCTTTTAGAACGATCAACCAACCCCTGTTCAAGAAGATCTTGAAACTCACTCTCTACTTGTTCATACAAGACTGAACCACTTGATAGATGTTGTCAACACTCTTCCTCACAATCTGAGTTCTGAGCTCACAAAGAAGCTTCGGGAGATAATCAAGGAAATGATCCAAAGCATAAATGAAAGGGATCAAATTCACTTTCAATCTGCCCGGAAGCACAAGGAAGCAGTTATCATTCTACAACAAACTCAGGAGACTCAAAACAAACTTGTTATGGAGAGCCTCTCAAGCCTATGATCTTCCCTGTGTCGCCCCCAAATTCAGGTACTTGAAACCTGAACTCAGTGCTTCACGATACTATTTCTATGAGCGGAATAATATAAATATCAAACTTAATTTACATATATCAAAGTCTAAATCCCAGGTACGCGACCTTCAAACATTCATTATATCATAGATAATAAATATCATTATCTTAATAAACTTTAACTATTACATAGAATATTATAAAACTCATTCGAGCGACTTTTCATTTCCCTTGTTCTTTTTGAACCTTACGGTTGATCATACTTTAGTGAAAACATTTAAATTTAAAGCAAGAATGAGCATTTGATTGCCCAGCAAGTAATAACAACAATATATATTAGCTGAAAGAATTAAATGTTTTCTTTGAATGACACTTCTACAACGAATCAACATATGTGAAGTAAGCTGAACCAATAATAACAACATATCACTTCTATATAAAAATTTTGAAACTACATATTGACTATAACTGGAGATCAGTCAACAAACTATGAACAGTGTTTTCTATTATCGAAAAGGTTAAACAGAACTTCATCTGTAAACCGTCATAACTTACTGAGGCATGGGGGTGATCACCGTTATGCCTGTGATTGATCAATACTACATGCAAGAACGATATTATCGTTCACTCTATCCACCTTAGGTGCACAAAAGTTTTCCCATGTTCGGGATGTTCATACTTAGTCGGGAATCCGAACCAAAACAATCTGGTTGGATACAATAAAGTTCTATCTTGCTCAACAATATTTTTGAGTTTATGTCTAGCCAAATCAAATAGCTTAGACGACTTTTAAGTGAATGTATACATACTCAGAATCAATAAGTATGTATCAACATGTGATTAAATACAATGGTTATCCAAGTGGGGACACTTATCTAACCCTATATAGGAATTTACAAACAGAATAAATATCTGAATTATACAATAATACAATGATCGGATAATGTAAGAACTTGTATGAATACAAAGATTGGATATATAATTAATAACAATAGAGTTAATAATCTGGCACAATAATATGATTCTGAAACTTTCTTACTCATGTCCATTGCATAAAGGAAATGCAAAGTTAGGATACTTGCACAATATAAAGAATAGTTCATATACTTGTCTGAGCTGCTACTTACAATAACGCAACTTAGTTTAATCTTTTATACCGAAACCTATCATTAATAAGATCATTCATTCGATTAGAATAATATATCATATCGCATAGTACTGCTATCGTGACGCCCCCAAAATAGGTCCATTCCATCCAACCCATTCTGAGTCGCCAAATACATGGTACAGAAATAACTACAACTTTATTAATACATTTGTCGTGCAAAATACGACAACATATATACTGTGAGTTTAAATACAATTATTGTCTTCTAGACAATATACATACCCAAATAAATCCTCATCACAATTATTTATACATTATTTTATAAAAATGGTGAGGACTACTAAACAACTCTCTCTAGAACCTTCATTCCATACCCCGACTAGTACTCGCTACATTCTCGCCTCCTGAGAAGAAAAATGGAACAAAAAGGAAAAGGGTGAGCTCAACTAGCCCAGTAAAGAATATTATGACTAAGATAATATACAACAAATTATCGTTAGTCTTCAACAGGAAAAAATCTAATAGAATACAATAGGCAACCAGTTTTAAATCAATCTTCGCAGCGGAAATAATAATTCATTAGAAGAGTTAAGTAGAGAATGCAAACTACTATCTTCTATATATGAATTTAAAAGTTCATCGTCGATATTTTATCCCTGTAATATCAATCAATATATATCTGGAATCAAATATTCATCTTTGCACTATAGGCCAAAGATATTCATCAGTCGGTCATTTCATCTAAACACCTGTTCATCTTTGCACTATGGGCCAAAGATATTCATCAAGAAATCATTCATCTTTGCACTACAGGCCAAAGATATTCAGTAATATCATCATTTAGAACCGAGGATGATGAAAAATATTTTAAAGGAAAGCGAATCCGGTGAAACAAAAGAACAATTATTAAGGATTCAGTATTTTAAACAATCCAAGTTCAAAAATACTTCATAAGTAATCGTGGTGGAGTAAAATTCAAGAATGATCAAAACATGGATATAATCAAAGCTAGTATCCATAATAGATATTTTGGACAAAAGAAGAAATTTCATTTTTTAAATTGAATAAGTGTCGATTGATTCGTGAATAGTGTCAGATATCGTGAATAGTGCCGGTATACGTGAATAGTAACTCGACACCAAAAGATAGAAATTTCAAAAACATCATCACGCTTCGTGAATAGTACTCGTGAATAGTAACTCGTGAATAGTAACTCATGAATAGTAACCCCGAGCATGAAAAAGTTCCAAATTTGATAAAATTTCCAACCAATATTTCTAAGATAATGATATTGAAGAAATAATATCATTTTCGAATAAAATAACATCTCTTACCTCGAAAGACAATACTTCTAGTTGAAACACCGAATATAGGCTATGACTTGAACTTGCACCGTATAGCAATACTCAAAGTATACTCAAAATACTCACAAGAATACACTCGATAATATAGAGAGAGAAAACTTCAGTTTCTGGTGTGATTTTCAATTCTAACCTAAGCACCCTATTTATAGGAAATTGCTTAGAACACCAAAGCAGAAAATTTAATAAATTAATATTATAATTTTTCCACAACTTCATACACACACTAACAATCTAAATTCAGCCTCCTAATCACATGTTAAATAAGTTTCAAAAATGAAAAAAAATGTTTTTGTAATTAAAAATATTTTAAACTTCCAAAAATCAATTATTTCGGAACTTCGGAACTTCAATAATTCATAATAAATAGCTCTTTTATTAGAAAATTTGAATCTCGCGACTTTTTATAGGAAATTCAATTCTTTACAACTTTGCAGAAGAAAGTTTTTCCAAATTCCAAACAGAAATTGACCGAAATCCATAAACGAGCAATTTTACAGGCTATAATCAAATTTCGGTCAATAATTGTGTTCACCAACACACAAAATATGTGTTAAACATTTAATGCCATAAAAATACTCTTCCTCCTCATATACTCACATATCGCACATTCATTATAAAAATATCACCATTAATATATTATTAAAATAATATATTTAAATGAATTATTTTATCATAAAAAGATAAAATATTAATTTTCAACAATTGTCATTTTAAAAAATTTCTCCATCTATATCCACATAAAATCAATATTTTCCTCATCATATAAATCAATAATTAATTATTCAAAAATAATATTACAGAATCACGAAGATCGCAACAAAGCCGTTCCTGTGAAAGAGGAGGCTTTCCAATAAGGATATCATCTCCTTACTGGCGCGCAATTAGGTGACCAAACCTCTTCTTAGACAGAACTTTCTAGACATTGCCAATATCCAATAATATTGTTCAAATAATATGAATTATTGCTCCGATAATGGAAAATACTGTGTAATGACAATTTATTGAAACAACAGTAATATAAAATATCAATGCAAAGCAATTATTGAATCAATAAAATAAAATCTTTGAGCGATTAATTATCGTAACAATTATTGAGTAGTGCCTTCTTACGTAAGAATCAATAATTGGTGCAATACCACATCTTCTTGTTCAACAACGCAGATTAGTGTGTTTTAACCTCAAGGGTATTCCAAAAGTATTAACTTGGTAATAACTACATAGTTATTTATAAACAACTTATATTTGTCGTTTTCTTCATCCAATCGCCGTTATGGGGCCCACAAAAAGATCTTGGCCGTCGCATTTAATATTCCCAAACGAAAGACGAATATTCCACGACCAAACGAATATTCCCAACAATAATGAATATTTTATAACCACTTGCTTATTCAAATATTTGCGTATTTTACCCATAACTATCCACATTAATCAAATCAACCCTCATTGTTTCAAAATAATAAATAGAGAAAAATAAATTTCATTTATTAATAATTTGGGGTCTTACAACCTCCCTCCTTATGAAATTTCGTCCTCGAAATGAGCGTCACGTACACTGGTGTTTCGAAAAGATGAGAATACCTCGCTTTCATTTCCGTTTCCAACTCCTAGGTCATTTCCTCAATAGCATGGTTTCTCCACAAAATTTTAACTTGTGGTATAACCTCGGTACATAGGACATGTTCTTTCCTATCCAATATCTTGACAGGTACCTCCTCGTACGTTAAGTCTTCAGCTATCTCATCCGGTTCTAACTCAATGACGTGGTTCGGGTCATCCATATATTTACGTAACATCGATACGTGAAAAATGTTATGAACACGGGTCATACTTGGCGGTAAAACGAGTCTATAGGCCACAGTTTCTATTCGATCGAGAATTTCAAATGGATTAATAAATCGAAGGTTTGAGCTTTCCTCACCTCACCGATTCTCGCTTTTGAAATAACAACTTCTTGCACCTCCTTCTTCAAATTCATCAACTCCGGTGTAGCTTGAAGCGACTTTAACTTTATCGATTAAAGTCAATTATACTCGTATATCATCACGTGGGTACCTAGAGTTTTCATCTCCATCTCTATTATTTGTAAATTATACGAAATGAGTCTTTAACAATATCGTACTCGTACTTGTATACGATCTTCTACTCAACACGTCAGCTACCACGTTCGCTTTTCCAGGATGGCATGGTCAGAACATGTGCTGAAATGAGTCTCCTCTTGAGTTCTTCGAAGCTCTTCCCACATTCCTTGCTCCATTCGAATTTTGTATCTCTACGAGTCAGCTGCGTTAATGGAATAGCGATTCGAGAATATCCTTCAACGAATCTCGATAATAACCAACTAAGCCTAGAAAGCTACGTATTTTGATTACCGACTTAGGTTGTTCTCAATCGTGACTCATATCCCAACCTTGGATAAGATGTTACAATGACACCTATCGGTTTACTATCGCACTAATATGGTGTCCCCTACGGAAAGTCGGGCGGTGCATTCCACAAAGGAAGTTACCGGATAAAGGCTCGGTACCAAATTCTATAGTTGAATTTTTAACTCACAAGTTCAATAGAGCCATTCGATATGAGATTTTAGAAATAAGTTTTGTCTGCGGGTTCAAAGTCGATACAAAATTTAATATCAGGCTTTGGGAGTAAGCTAAGAAATTCTTCAGAAAATACGTCAGGAAAAATCAATAACAACAGGAATATTATTCAAATTTGACGTGTCTTTATTCAAATTCATAACATAGACTAAGAAAACTTGACATCCGTAATAAACGAATGACTTCATGGCTTGATATGAAAATGTTTGACTACAATGGTTTGATTGCTTGAATTCGAATAGCAGGTTGCTTAGGAATATGAAAACTAACAACCTTACGAAAGTAATCAATTTCGGCATGATGAGTAGTTAACCTTAAAATCACATCAAAAGCAAATATCTTTATAGAAATAAGGTTAACGAGGTAATGTGATAGTGCCAACTGAATCAAGCAAGATTTCTAAACAATGGATGTAATGAAAGTTTCTCCTAACTGAGTCTCCATAAATAGGTCAAAGTTTAATTTCTCCGTAGTCAAGTTCAAACGTTGAGCGCAAGCAAGAGAGATAAAAGAATGGGTAGAACCCAGATATCTAGTAAGGTATAAACTTCACAAGAATTTATAATTAACTAACCTGTGCTAACCGTTCGGGTTCCTCGCATTTTAACCCGGCCACGACAAACACTCTTCCGAGAATCGTTGACTTTGACTTTTTCGGGACATCCTTTTGAGTCACCATTCTACCGGACTGGGTTTCGATACCGCATAATCTCGAGCGATATGTCCTTCTTTTCCACAATTATAGCATACCTTAAAGCTAGGCGGCGGTTTGGGGTGATATGTCCCTCTTTCCCGCATTTGTAACATACGATCGGTGGTCTTTCTCCTCCTTGGAACCCGATTACATCAATTTGAAATGTTCACATGGTCGTTGTTGAATCTCCTCTTTTAAAATCTCCTCCCGACTCGCTTCTTCTATTTTCATGGCCACGATTACCACCAGAGTGGTTACCGCCTTTGTGTCAGTATTCTTCTTTCTCCATTTGGTTATCGTTATTCGATGATCGCTATCTTGATTATGATCTCGGTTATGGTCCCTCGGTTGAACAGACTCGTTATCTCGCTCTAACAATCGAGCCTCGCTGACAACATCTGAATAGAAAGAAAATTTATGAGAAATGAGATCTTGACGTATCTAGGGGTTTCAAACCTCTCGTAAACATCCGCGTCATCGTTCTTCATTCTCCACCAAATGAGGTCTGAACACGGATAACTCATGAACTTCGCCTCGATCTTTGGGATACCGTCATGTTATTTCGCTTGATCTAATAAACTCCACTTCCTTCATATGACGAATACTTTCGTGGAAGTACTTGTCATTGAACTATTTTTCGAAATGTCTCCCATGACATGCCGAAGTGCGGTTGGATGGGTACGCATCTGATTCCCACCGATGAATCGCCTCACCACGGAACATAAAGGTGGCGAATGGAACCTTCATTCCTCCGCATCCCAAGACATCGAATATCTTAGTAATTTGCTTGACCCATGTTTCCGCCATGATCGGATCGGCTTTCCCTTAAATTCGGTGGTCCCAACTCTTTGAACTGTTTTTGGTTGTGACAACCCGTGAATTGCTATCATTTCCTCCTCGTATTTTGAACACGAGTCTCCCTCGCCCCGATTTTGTATGAACTGCAAAAAAACTTCTAAACATCCCCTCGTTCATCATCATCCGCTTTCGGTGGTTGTTCACAGGAGGTACATTACACGACTGTTGCACGTTCTCCCTCGTTGGTAAAGCTGAGCATCTCCACGGTCTCATTTACTCCAATCGTTAATATTCTCAAACGACATTCTCAAATATTGTCATAAAACAAGGGTTAATTAAGGAAATCAATATATCACATAATATCCCTATATACTAACCAACTAACAAATAAGCTTAGGTAGGACACACTAGCGAAGGATTTACTCGTCTCTCCCTCCTAGTTCTATTCCCGATCTCCACCGGAGATCATATCCCTAAGCTCGATACCAACTGTGGACGCCCCCAAAATAGGTCCATTCCATCCAACCCATTCTCGAGTCGCCAAATACATGGTAGATGCGAAATAACTACAACTTTATTAATACATTTGTCAAACAAAATACGACAACATATATATCTTTGTGAGTTTAAATACAATTATTGTCTTCTAGACAATATACATACCCAAATAAATCCTCATCATAATTATTTATATATTATTTTATAAAAATGGTGAGGACTACTAAACAACTCTCTCTAGAACCTTCATTCCATACCTCAGACTAGTACTTTCATTACATTCTCGCCCCCGAGAAGAAAAATGGAACAAAAAGGAAAAGGGTGAGCTCAACTAGCCCAGTAAAGAATATTATGACTAAGATAATATACAACAAATTATCGTTAGTCTTCAACAGGGAAAAATCTAATAGAATACAATAGGCAACCAGTTTTAAATCAATCTTCGAAGCGGAAATAATAATTCATTAGAAGAGTTAAGTAGAGAATGCAAACTACTATCTTCTATATATGAATTTAAAAGTTCATCGTCGATATTTTATCCCTGTAACATCAATCAATATATATCTGGAATCAAATATTCATCTTTGCACTACAGGCCAATGATATTCATCAGTTGGTCATGTTCATCTAAACACCTGTTCATCTTTGCACTACGGGCCAAAGATATTAATCAGTCGGTCATGTTCATCTCAACACCTGTTCATCTTTGCACTACGGGCCAAAGATATTCATCAAGAAATCATTCATCTTTGCACTACAAGCCAAAGATATTCAGTAATATCATCATTTAGGACTGAGGATGATGAAAAATATTTTAAAAGAAATGAATCCAGTGAAACAAAAGAACAATTATTCGTATTTTAAACAATCCAAGTTCAAAAATACTTCATAAGTAATCAGAGTGGAGTAAAATTCAAGAATGATCAAAACATGGATACAATCAAAGCTAGTATCCATAATAGATATTTTGGACAAAAAGAAGAAATTTCATTTTTCAGTGAATAGTGTCGATTCGTGAATAAGATCAGATATCGTGAATAGTCTTGGTTACGTGAATAGTAACTCAGACACCAAAAGATAGAAATTTTCCAAAAACATCATCACGCTTCGTGAATAGTACTCGTGAATAGTAACTCGTGAATAGTAACTCATGAATAGTAACCCCGACATGAAAAAGTTCCAAATTTGATAAAATTTCCAACCAATATTTTAAGATAATGATATTGAAGAAATAATATCATTTCGAATAAAATAACATCCCTTACCTCGAAAGACAAAGATACTTTAGTTGAAACAGAATATAGGCTATGACTTGAACTTGCACCAGTATAGCAATACTCAAAGTATACTCAAAATACTCACAAGAATACTCGATAATATAGAGAGAAAACTTGATTTTCGGTGTGATTTTCAATTCTAACCTAAGCACCCTATTTATAGGAAATTGCTTAGAACACCAAAGCAGTAAAATTTAATAAATTAATATTATAATTTTTCCACAACTTCACACGCATTACTAACAATCTGAATTTAGCCTCCTAATCACATGTTAAATAAGTTTCAAAAAATGAAAAAACGTTTTGAAATTAAAAATATTTAAACTTCCAAAAATCAATTATTTTAACTTCTGAACTTCAATAATTCATAATAAATAGCCCTTTTTTAGAAAATTTGAATCTCGCGACTTTTTATAGGAAATTCAATTCTTTACAACTTTGCGTAAGAAAGTTTTTCCAAATTCCAAACAGTAAATCGATGAAATCCATAAGCGGGCAATTTTAAATTTATAATCAAATTTCGGTCAATAATTGTGTCCACCAACACACAAAATATGTGTTAAACATTTAATGCCATAAAAATACTCTTCCTCCTCATATACTCACATATCGCACATTCATTATAAAAATATCACCGTTAATATATTATTAAAATAATATATTTAAATGAATTATTTTATAGAAAAAGATAAAATATTAATTTTCAACAATTGTCATTTTAAAAAAATTCTCCATCTATATCCACATAAAATCAATATTTTCCTCATCATATAAATCATTAATTAATTATTCAAAAATAATATTACAGAATCATAAAGATCGGCAACCAGTAGTCCTCAGGAAAGAGGGGCTTTCAATAAGGATATCCTCTTCTTCTTTGGTAGCAATTAGGTGACCAAACCTCTCCTTAGACGTAACTTTCTAGACATTGCCAATAATGTTATCCAATAATATTATTCAAATAATATGAATTATTGTCTCGATAATGGAAAATACTTGTGTAATGACAATTTATTGAAACAACGGTAATATAAAATATCAATGCGCAATTATTGAATCAATAAAATAAAAAATCTTTGAGCAGAATTATCGTAACAATTATTGAGTAGTGCCTTCTTACATAAGAATAAATAATTGGTGCAATACTGGTGTCTTTGCTCAACAACGCCAGATTAGTGTGTTTTAACCTCAAGGGTATTCCAACAAGATAATCTTGAATAATAACTACGCCAGTTATTTATAAATAACTTATATTTGTTGTTTTCTTCATCCAATCGCTTTCGTTATGGGGCCCACAAAAGGCTGCGTCGTCGCACGAATATTCTCACGAAGACGTAATATTCCACGACCAAACGAATATTCCCAAACAATAATGAATATTTTATAACCACTTTGCTTATTCAAATATTTTGTGATTTTACCCATAACTATCCACATTAATCAAATCAACCCTTACTATTTCAAAATAATAAATAGAGAAAAATAAATTTTATTTATTAATAATTTGGGGTCTTACAGCTATTTGCAGTCAGCACATAACCTAATCACATTGTCACATATGTTTAGCAGTCATTAAATCATAAACAAACACGTATATATCTAGTCCAATTATCTAAGTCTGAATCAATTTCTGAAATATTTTGGTGTACCGACGGCTTTATCGGGTATTTATCGAGTCTAAAACTCTATCCTGTAGTTCAATAACTGAAAATATCAGTCACATTATTTTTAATTGACTTATAATAATTTTTAAATAATTATTATAATTTATCATCATTTTTCAAACATCGGAATCAATATTAAATGAATTAAATATTAACTAATTCTATTATCATTAATATTTAATTAATATTAAATTATTAATGAAACCAATGCCAAAATATTAAAGTTATTTATAATAACTCAAAATATTTTTAAAGTATTAATATTACCCTTAAATGATTTTTAAAACATTTAAAATCGCTTTTATATAATTACCATTATTATTTAAATATTAATTTATTATTCATCAAAATATTAAAAGTCATTTAATATCACTTAAAACATTTTCAAATCATTTATATCCTTTTTAAATGCTTTTTAATTCAATAAAACCATTTTTAAACTATTTATTTAATCTAATTATTAAATAAATCAAATATCCTTAATATTAAATTAATATCATTAATATTAACTTATTAATGAAATTATTCTTTAAATATTAAAAGTTATATTTTATAACTTAAAATATCTTTAAACACTTTATTTTCATTTAAATAATTTTTCTAATATTAAAAACATTTTAAATTAATTTACTTAATATAATTATTAAGTAAATCTAATATTCTTAATATTAAAATATTAATGTTTTTCATGACAAAATATCAAAAGTTATATTTTATAACTTAAAAAAATTTATAATCTTTAAATTATTTTTATATAAATTTTAAATCATTAATTCTATTTTTCATAATTTATTTAATACCTTTATTAAATAACTTAATCATCATTAATATTTAATTTATTAATGAAATTCATCACAAAATATTAAAAGTCATAGAAAATAACTTAAAATATTTTCTTATACCATAATATATTTTTAAATGATATTTCATGTATTAAAATCATTTTTAAATAATTTATTTAATATTATACGTAAACAAATTAAATACCTTTTATATTCCAAAAATATTAAATATTTATGAAATATATTTAAAATAATTAAAAACTAATTTTTGGAATTTAAAATAATTTTTAGTAATTTATTATGTATTTTTAATAATTAAAAACTATTTTTTTCCATATATTTAATAAAATAATTAATTTCAGAAATTATCTGTCGCTAAAAGTGGCTTTAGTGACAAAACTGTCGCTGATTGTGTTTGTGACGCCCCCAAATCTGGGTTACCTAACCCCCGAGTTTGGTGCTCACGATCCACAATATAATACCATTTAACTACCCATTCAAATTATAAATAGGAATACATAACTCATTAACATATGTTGTTAATACATAAGTCCCAGGTCCACTAATCTTAACATTACAGAAATACCCCTTAGATATACAAAATGGGTTTACAATACAATACAACATAATAATAATAATATTGTTCATCATAACTAATTTATCATTATGCCTTTTCCTTTGTTCTTCTTCGCAACACCTTCTGCAACTTCGTCCCTAGCTGAAAAGTTTTATTTAGCAAAGGTGAGCAAAAGTTTGCCCCGCAAGTTAAGACATACAATAAAGGTATAAAAATCAATATTAAGTCTTCTCACAATCTACGCAATAATAATCTGATAATGAAATAGTACAATGCTTTCAAGGTTTTCTACGATAGTCAAATGAATAATCAAGAATTAATTCTACGAAATAGCAAAGTGGAATGTTTTCCAGATTTATGCTGAGCGATCCATTGGATCTTGAACTTCTCTTCTCGAGTAACTATCAAAGTTATACTTTGATATACCTAGATGTATCAGATAACCATAAAGATTAAATCATATCCCTCTGCAAGTATATAAAGTGATCAGCTTTAGTATACCCTATATTATGCATAATACTTCATCGCGCGCAAAGGTCGAGTATACGACCAATAAAATATTCCATTTATATAAAAGGTTGTTCTTCTCAGTCTTAGAATCAAGATTTTGATTTAACAACAAAATATTGTGATTTCAATTTCTAATTACTTCTCGATCTAGCCGAAATAATTGGCATCGATTTTTGTCAATAATAATTGAATTCTCTTCTTGAACCTATCAAGTTCTAACAAATGTTCGTCTAATCCAAAATAATTGGCTAAGACATTTCTCAACAAAATTCGACAATAAACAGGAATTATCTGTACTGTCAATTCTATCTTCTACGAATATGAATATCCAACAACAGTTATTCTACAAATGTATATTTTCCGAATCAGCAATTCAATTTGAATTATTAAATATGCACTAACTGCGAATAATCAACAATAAATTCATGCACGTGGTATAATTAGCAATAATTAACCACTATAATAATTGAATGAATATAACTCAAGGTTGAGTTAGGAAACTTGCCTCTTTCGCTGATTACAACTACACAATAAACTTATATGCGTTTGAAAGACCTATAACCAATAACATCGGTCTCACAATTAGCACAATATTTCATCACACGCAACACTGTAATTTACAGTCAAACTTCTCCTAGGCACATTACCACATAGTCATATCAGTGTTTATAACCTATATAAACACTTATCAAGTCTAATTATTTCGGTCTGGTTGAATTTCGGTCCATTCTCGGTGTTCTAGTCACCCTATCCGACAATTAACACAGTTATTGTCAAGTAAGTTCGGTTTCTAAGCTTCAATATTATATTAGATAAGTCAAATATCATTTATAATATTTTTCGGAAGCTTTTAATAATTTATAAACAATTATTATTATTTATAATAATTATTCAAACACTTAAATCATTTTTAAATGATTTAATTATCAAATAATCTTATTATCATTAATATTTAATAATATAAAAATATTAATAACATACTTGTCAAAATATTAAAGTTATTTTTAATAACTTAAAATATTTTTAAATGATCAATATTCTACTTAAAAGATTTTTAAAATAATTAAAATCATTTTTAAATCATTACCATTAATATTTAAATATTAATGAAATTATCATCCAAATATTAAAAGTAATTAATTATCACTTAAAATATTTTTAATTCATTTTCCTCATTTTTAAATGATTTTTAAATTAATAAAATCATTTTTAATTCATTTATTTAATATAATAATTAAATAAATCTATTATCATTAATATTAATTTATTAATGAGAATTCTCTAAAAATATTAAAAATTATATTTTATAATTTAAAATATTATCTAACACTTTATTCTCATTTAAAATTATTTTTAAATCAATAAAATTATTTTTATCTTATTTATTTAATTTAATAATTAAATAAATCTAATATCATTAATATTAAATTATTAATAAAAATTCTCCAAAAATATTAAAAGTCACATTTTATAACTCAAAATATTTTTAAATACATTATTCTTATTTAAAATAATTTTTCATAATATTACATCATTTTTCTCTAATTTATTTAACACACTAATTAAATAAATTAAATATCATTAATATCCAAATAATTATAAATATTAATGAAAAATGTCCCAAATAGTTAAAAGTTATTTTTCAGAATTTAAAATGATTTTTAAAACAATGTTTTGTAATTTTTAGAATTTATTTTCTATTTTTAAGTAATTTCCAGAAAAATCAGAAATTAGAAAATAAATAAACCGTCGCTAATGGCTATAGCGACACAAAGCGTCGTTGTTGGTGTTCTTGAGCTCAAGAACACTGACAGCTTCGTTATCAACCTGTCATGTTTGACCAGATTAAATGCTCGGTTTAAAATCGTTTCTGGGATAACTTAAGGTTCAATATCGTAGTACACATATAATATTACAACTATAAATCATTAACAGAGTCATAACGTAACAACACAGCAAGATCAGGCCCTTCAAAATGACTGTCAGACAGCTCCTGGGCTTTCTGGGTAACCCAGAAACCTACATTGAGGCTCGATTATATACATGTTCTGCTCATTAGTTTGTTTATTTCTTGGTTCATACGTATAGTTCTCATGTCATAGAACATATATATACTACAACAAATCAGTCCAACAACAATAAATTCTCCAGATACAGCTCGGTCAAAGGCTGTCAGAAACTTTGTTCTTCATATTTCTAGAAATTCTAGAAAATCATATTCGTGACCAGATGGCCTGGTTTGACCGATCATAAAATCCCACATGTTTGTTATTTAAGAGATCTAAAGGTATAGATCTCAAGTACACATATCAGACTACACACTGGATATCATAATATTAACATAACACCTATACACTGACAGATCAAGGTAATATAAAAACTTGTCAGACCCAGTTTACACGTTCTGGGTTACCCAGATTTCAGCCGGTCAAGTTCGGTCAACGGTGTTTGACCATGCATAAAATGAAATCTAGACATCATATAACTATTATTTCAATTGCAGAACAAAGAACTCCTACCAGACTACTGATTCAAAACATAAAACAACAAGAATCATAAACACACACGAATCTGTGGCTCCTGACATTAGCTTGTCATACCACAATTTTTGTTTTTGGGCAGTTTTAAAAATCAACACTTTTGAAACCATTTGATGCTATGGATCTATGGTATATCACCATAGATCATCATAAAACATCATATAACACTTATAAAAACACAAAATCATAAACTCTAACTTGGCATACATGATCAAAATATAAGTCTAGGGTTTATACCTCTCTTATCAAATCTTTGATCTTGATCTTCCTAAATGATTTTGGGTGATTAATGGGCTGTTTATGTGACTGATTTACTTGCTATTTTCGGATGTATTGGTGAGAGAGAGAGTAGGTGAGAGCTTGAGAGCAAAATGTCTAGATTATGTGATTTTCTCTCTCTCTAATCTATATATATATTACTTAGATACATGCATGATCTGAGATTTTCGGCTGGTTGCTAGATATTTAGGAGTCACAAAGTCAATGTAGTGGTTCAACAACTAAAGTTGCTAGCAAAATTACAAGTTACATAATAAAATACTCAAAAAGGGCATTTTGGTCTTTTGTAAAATAAATTTAATGGCATACTAGGAATTTACATAAACCCTTAGGGTTTAACCCTAAGGTTCTAACCCTTAGGTTTTAAATCATTAGTTTCCAAAATTTCCAATTAGGGTTTTAATTAGAAAAATAAAATTTCTAAATTACAATTTAGGGTTTGTAAAATAGAAATTAAAATAACTAAAATATAATTAGGGTTTTCTAATCATATTTTAAGTTTAATAAACGCCTTATGCTTGCCAATTAGGATTAGGGTTTCCTAATTAGGGTTTAGGATCCTCGAATATGAAATTAGGGTTTCCCACTGTACAAATAGGGTTTTTAACTGTACAATATTGGTTTTCTAAATCTGAGATTAGGGTTTCTAATCCCTTATTAGGGTTTATTAATTTAAAACCTTATCCGATCAATTATTGATCAACATTCCTATACAGTACATACACGTATCCACCGATACAATTATTTTAATTATATTTTCTATCGAATCCCTATCCAGAAATTAGGGTTAGGGTTTCTAAAGCTGTGAAGCACAACTCTACTCTAATTTCTCAGTCAATACACAAATTGACTAATTCTCCAGACTCGTATCATAGATACACAGTACAATATTAACAGTCAATATTAAATAAAAAAAAATTATTCGTGAAATTTGGATTATTTAAAATCCCGGGTTATCACAGTGTTCTTCAGCAAACCCAGATCTTCATAGCCGGTTTGTAGGGTGTCAAGTTTGACCAAGCATAGATTTTAGATCGTTAGGTATTTGGGTCTGTACTTGTGTTAATGTTGTAGTCCTGATGTAGTACTATAACTCTAAACAAGTTCCATGGCAATACAACAACAGATCAGTAAGATATTAGCTTCCAAAAATCATGTCAGAAGTTGTTCTTCATTTCTGGGTTACCCAGAAATGAAGAATAGTTCAGGTGTGCTACTTTGGATCCTTATAGTTTCTATTCTGAGCTTGATTTGTGGGATCTAGTGGTTCCAGCTTGTAGAACAGATGTCAGGGTACAATATCATAACATCATATCATTATAACAACAACACAAGAGCAAGATCTGCCATGGTCAAACCATGTCAGAATCTTGTTCTTCATTTTTCTGGGTTTTTCAGAAAGTCACCAAAACAGGCGGTTGAGCCTACTTTGACTAGTCACTACATTAAATCCATTTGATGTTTAGGAGATTTTAAGGCATAAACATTTAGTATAACCAACATACTACAACTTAGATACAACAACAGAACCAAAACATCAACACACTGATAGATCTAGTCGATTTAAAACATTGTCAAGCCGGTTCAGGGAAGTTTCTGGGATACACAGAAACGCCCAGTCATGGTCGGTCAACGGCTTTTGACCACGATTATCTTGCAATATAGACTCGATATAAGCCTGATTCTTGATCCAGATCAAAGAGCACATAACAGACTACAACTATAAATCTTTAAACAACAAAAACACATAACAGAGAAAGATTGGTGGCCACTGACATTCTCACCCCAGTTTGAACTTTTTCTAGATTTTGTAAAATGCTAGATCTGAGCCTATAGATATTATGGATCTAACATATATCAACCCAGATCATCATTATACACTACTAACAACATATTTTAACACTTAATCATAACATCTAACATGGCCTTCAAGATCAGATTGTAAATTAGGGTTTTGTACCTCTCTTTTAAAAATCTTGATTCTTAGCTTCTGATCTGTTTGTGGATTTCGTGGGGCTTGATTTTTGAACTGAAATGCCTTGTATTTTCGGAGGTTTAGTAGAGAGAAAAGTTGCTTAAGAGTTAGATGGCCAAATGAGAAATTTTGGTAGCTTTCTCTCTCTTAATCTATATGTACAACATGTATGCAATGTATGTAGATGTGTAATGGTTGAGAGTTGTAGCTTGTAGGCTCATAGCTTAGACTAGGGTGGCTTTCCAAGATATGGTAGGATTTTGTTATCAATAATTCACCAAATGGGACAAAAAGGGCAAAATGGTCAATTATATTTTAATTTAATGGTATCCTTGTCCATGGTACTTGAATCTAGGGTTTAATCACTAGATTTTAAACCTTAAAGTTTCCCAAATAATTTCTAGGGTTTGATAAACTAAAATTAAAGTGTAACAAAATTTTAATTTAAAACACACTAATTAAAATTAGGGGTTTTAATAGAAATTAGGGTTTAAATAATTAGGGTTCCTTAATATCATTAGGGTTCCCAAATTAACAATTTAATTTACTAAAATAATAATTAGGGTTTCTAATTTTAGCAATTACGGTTCCTAATTAGCAAATTAGGGTTTCTAATTTTAAATTAGGGTTTTCAAATATTAATTAGGTACGTTTTTCCTAATTAACAGAAATTCTATAATATGCAACATAATTCATATAACACCATTACTACCCAATCTTGAACTCATAATTAAGTTTAACAATTAGGGTTTAACAACTTGATATAAGGGTTTTAACATTGTGGGGAGAATGCATATGTTGATTTGATGTTTGAATATAAATGTTCATGATTATTTGTAAAGTCCTTCAAGGAATATATGTTCAAGGACTTAGTGATAGATCAAATTTATTAGGTTGATCTAAGCTCTTAATGTGTATCATTCTGGAAATGAATGTATAGATAGAAAGATCAAAACTGTTAGGTTGATCTTGAGATGTAATAGATAGGCTTCGAAGATCGTAATGTGTCAATCTGATCAACTTTGCAGAAGTCAAGGCAGAAACGTAGAGCTTCAAGGATCTTAGTGTGCCTGCCTTGAAGGGCCTTTTCGGAAATCGTAGAGTAGTCCCAACGTTTGTCGAGCCAACTCAGAGATCGTAGTGTGCTCTTGGAAACGTAGAGTTTATGTGACAACCCCAAAATAGGTCCATTCCATCCAACCCATTCTGAGTCGCCAAATACATGGTACAAAAAACAACTACAACTTTATTACAACAATTGTCGTGCAAAATACAACAACTCATGTGTTGTAAGTTTTGATAAAATTATATATATCAACTGTGACTCTTGACACCAACTTGGGTAGCACGTCACCATGACATCTTACATAAAGGTATAGTCAAAAACTATTTTAGAAATTAAAATCTTTGGGAAGTGCTCAAGGAAACCTTCGAACATGGGAGGCCATGCTTCCAGGTTATGATAGATATCATATGGCCACAGAATTATCCTTGGTTGACCCAATAGACCCCAAAGAAAAATGAGAAGATTACTATCATATTCTTTCCAATGGTGAGTCTTCTCTTGACATATCATTATCTCCACTGTCTCTAATTGAGAATTATACTTCAAACAAACACCAAGATCATAAAGGTAGTGCGCGTAGATATACTCAGTAAGTGGATGTGCACAACCATGTCTTATGATGACACGAGGTTGTATGTCTTTAGACATCTTGTATGATAGTGGCAAAACACCCTTCCAACGTTGGGTTCGCCTCACCCTATTTGATTCACCAAATATAACTACTAAATGATGACCACCGTTCTATTCCCCTGTTACCCCCATTCAACCCAGCTACACTCTTATTACCTGAAAGGAATTGTGAAGCAAAAGGGTGAGCACAACTAGCTCAGTAAAGAATATCATTACTAAAGATAATTAAATTATCAATAGCCTTCATCAATAATAAATCAGAGATTTAGAACATATGGTAGATGATAAAAATTTCAACCATAGTTGCAGCAGAACGAGCAATCCATTAGAAGAGTCAAATAGACCATAAAGTCTATTATCTTCTCCAAGTAAAAAGTCCACCAACAATATTTTATCCCTGTAATATAAATCAACAGTTCCTTTCCACAATCATATGAATAATTCATAATCATAATTGTGATTCTAAATTCCTCTTCTCATCCAGGACGAAGATAATTTTCATCACCTGTCTTTACCTGAAACATCAAAGATCATGGTTATACCAAATCACAGTTCCTGTTTATAATCATACTAACAATTTCATCTTTGCACTATAGCCAAAGATATTCATCAACAGACCATCTTTGCAATACAAGCCAAAGATATTCAACAACAGGTCATCTTTGCACTACGGGCCAAAGATATTCATCAACAATTCATCTTTGCACTCACAGCCAAAGATATTCCTCAACAGATTCATATTTGCACTACAGCCAAATATATTCATCAATGATTCATATTTGCACTACAGCCAAATATATTCAACAAACAGTCATCTGCACTCACGGGCCAAAGATATTCATCAACAATTCATCTTTGCACCACTGGGCCAAAGATATTCCTCAACGATTCATATTTGCACTACAGCCAAATATATCATCATCAACGATTCATATTTGCACTATAGGCCAAATATATTCATCAATGATTCATATTTTCACTACAAAGCCAAATATATTAATATCTCAAAGAAATATATAATCATTTCAGAATTTATATAAACAATAATTATAACCATGTTGATCATTTCACCTTTGCACTTAAGCTAAAGATATTCAATTATAAATTCAATGGTCATGATTATACCAGTCAACAATTCAACTTTGCACTACTGGCCAAAGAGAACCCATAGTCATGATCATACCAATAATCTACCCATCTTTACACTCAATTCAAAGAGAAATATCATCATTAAGGTTATAAAAATGTTATATATAATAGTAAAATCAATATAATCAAAACATCTAGATTTAATCACAAGAGTAATATTCATAAATCAACTATAATTTGGTTAGAAAAAGAAACCAATTTTGTCATGAATAGTAACTCGTGAATAGTAACTCGTGAATAATAACTCATGAATAGTAACTCATGAATAGTAACTCGTGAATAGTACTCCGTATTCGTATATAGTACTGTATACGTAAATAATGTCATATACGTAAATAGTGTCATATGCATGAATAGTGCCGTATACGTGAATAGTGCCGTATACGTGAATAGTAACCCCGACTCGAAAAGGTAAAAATTCCACAATAAAATCCATACCAATATTTCAGTATAATGATATTAAAATAATAACATCATTGTGAAGAATATAACATCCCTTAATATCCCTTACTATCCCTTACCTCAAAAGAGCAGCACTTCTGACTGGCTATCGGATATGAAGCTGAAAGAAACTTGCACTGATTAATAGCAACTCACCAAGTATCTAAATACTCACAAAATACACTCGATAATCTAGAGAGAAAAAGAGAGAAAACTTATGAATTCTGGTGTGATTTTCAATTCTAACTTAGCCCTCTATTTATTGGAAAATGTTAGCAGACGTCAAGCAGACTTGACAGAACTTTGATGGCTTTTACCGCTACTATTCTACCCACAAAAAATCAGCCATCTTCCCCAACAACCAAAAGTGGGGCCCACCCATTTCTAGAATTTTCCACCAAAATCATTTATAAACCTAATTTCCGAATCAGTCACCTCTTAAAATTCATAACAAATCATTCGATCATTTTTAACGGTTCAAAATTTGTGAACATATACTCAACTTATATATGTATAACATATCCAAAAATCACAACTATCCAACGATCAGATTAAAAATTATAACTCACACAATAAAGCTGTAAGAACACTGATTTGATCTTTTAATACCTCCAATCCTACAAAATACTGATAAATTACCTCAACATTAATTCTTTCATTTATAACCACATAAATAAATCCATCATTTATATCCACATAAAATAAATATTTCCTTATCATATAAATCAATAATTAATTATTCACGCATAATATTACAGAATCACAATAATGACAACCAGGCAGTTCCCAAGAAAGAAGGGCTTTCTGATAAGGATTTCTCCTTACTGGCACGTAATTAGGTGACCAAACCTCTCCTTGACAGAACTTTCTAGACATTGCCAATAATGTTATCTAATAATATTATTCAAATAATATGAATTATTGATCTGATAATGGAGATACTGTGCAGTGACAATTATTGAAACAACAATAATATAAAATATCAACGCAGCAATTATTGAATCAATAAAATAAAATATTAAACAATAATTACTGTAATAATTATTAAGTAGTGCCTTCTTACGTAAGAATCAATAATTCAAAAAATGTGCAAAACCGTAATGCTCTTTGTGTAACTAATGCCAGACGTATCGTATTTTAACCACATGATATTCCAACAGTGTTAACGGTAACAACTATGCCGTTATTTGTAAAAACTCAAATTTGTCATTTTCTTCATCCGACAGTTATTCTATTATGGGACCCACAAATAGATGCGTCGTCATACGAATATTCTCCGACAACAAGAATATTCCACGACCAAACGAATATTCCCCGACAATAATAAGTATTTTATAGCCACTTGCTTATTTTGAAAATTTTATATATATCACCCTTAACTTTAAACTTTTATCAATTTAACCATTTACTAAATAGAAAAATTGAATACTTTTATTTCATAAAATTCGGAGTCTTACAATCTCCCCTCCTTATGAAATTTCGTCCC
The DNA here is from genome assembly GCA_020205615.1 of Panax quinquefolius. Lineage (NCBI taxonomy): Eukaryota > Viridiplantae > Streptophyta > Magnoliopsida > Apiales > Araliaceae > Panax > Panax quinquefolius. The sequence continues at coordinate 26,536,277 of CM035167.1, forward strand.
CGAAATTTACGTACCTGGTATTTCAAAGAGTTGAGAATACCTTGCTTCCATCTTCCCTGTCCTCATGATTTCTCCATTGCTCATCTCCTGTATTTCAGATAACATTCTAGATTACAGCTTCAAAACAAGGGTTAATTGAACAAATTAACATATCACATAATATCCCGATATTATGACTGACCAACAAATAAGCTTAGGAAGGACACACTAGCGAAGGATTTACTCGTTTCTCCCCTCCTAGTTTTATTCCCTGATCTCCGCCAGAGATCATATCCCTAAGCTCTGATACCAAATGTGACTCATGTCCCAACCATACACAGCACGTCACAGTGGTACCTATCAGTTTACCACCGTAAAACGGCGTCCCCTACGGAGACTTTGGCTTCGGTGCATCCCCCATCAACAGGAAGTCACCAGCAAGAGGCTCGGGGCTCTTTACTTATAGCTCTGATACCAACTTTGACAACCCCAAAATAGGTCCATTCCATCCAACCCATTCTGAGTCGCCAAATACATGGTACAAAAAACAACTACAACTTTATTACAACAATTGTCGTGCAAAATACAACAACTCATGTGTTGTGAGTTTTGATAAAATTATATATATCAACTGTGACTCTTGACACCAACTTGGGTAGCACGTCACCATGACATCTTACATAAAGGTATAGTCAAAAACTATTTTAGAAATTAAAATCTTTGGGAGGCCATGCTTCTAGGTTATGATAGATATCATATGGCCACAGAATTATCCTTGGTTGACCCAATAGACCCCAAAGAAAAACGAGAAGATTACTATCATATTTTTTCCAATGGTGAGTCTTCTCTTGACATATCATTATCTCCACTGTCTCTAATTGAGAATTATACTTCAAACAAACACCAAGATCATAAAGGTAGTGCGCGTAGATATACTCAGTAAGTGGATGTGCACAACCATGTCTTATGATGACACGAGGTTGTATGTCTTTAGACATCTTGTATGATAGTGGCAAAACACCCTTCCAACGTTGGGTTCGCCTCACCCTATTTGATTTACCAAATATAACTACTAAATGATGACCACCGTTCTATTCCCCTGTTACCCCCGCTCGACCCAGCTACACTCTTATTACCTGAAAGGAATTATGAAGCAAAAGGGTGAGCACAACTAGCTCAGTAAAGAATATCATGACCAAAGATAATTAAATTATTAATAGCCTTCATCAATAATAAATCAGAGATTTAGAACATATGGTAGATGATAAAAATTTCAACCATAGTTGCAGCAGAACGAGCAATCCATTAGAAGAGTCAAATAGACCATAAAGTCTATTATCTTCTCCATGTTAAAAGTCCACCAACAATGTTTTATCCCTGTAATATAAATCAACAGTTCCTTTCCACAATCATATGAATAACTCATAATCATAATTGTGATTCTAAATTCTCTTCTCATCGGAGACGAAGATAATTTTCATCACTGTCTTTACGAAACATCAAAGATCATGGTTATACCAAATCACAGCTCCTCATTTTATAATCATACTAATAATTTCATCTTTGTACTACCGCCAAAGATATTCATCAATGCACCATCTTTGCACTACAAGCCAAAGATATTCAACAACAGTCATCTTTTGCACCACGGGCCAAAGATATTCATCAACAATTTATCTTTGCACCACGTGCCAAAGATATTCCTCAACGATTCATATTTGCACTACAGCCAAATATATTCATCAACAGATTCATATTTGCACCACAGCCAAATATATTCACAACAGTCAGTCATCTTTGACTACGGGCCAAAGATATTCATCAACAATTCATCTTTGCACTATGTGCCAAAGATATTCCTCAACATTCATATTTGCACTCACAGCCAAATATATTCATCAACATGATTCATATTTGCACTACTGTGCCAAATATATTAATATCTCAAAGAAATATATAATCATTTCAGAATTTATATAAACAATAATTATAACCATGTTGATCATTTCACCTTTGCACTTAAGCTAAAGATATTCAATTATAAATTCAATGGTCATAATCATACCAGTCAACAATTCAACTTTGCACTACTGGCCAAAGATAACCCATAGTCATGATCATACCAATAATCTACCCATCTTTACACTCAAGTCAAAGAGAAATATCATCATAAAGGTTATAAAAATGTTATATATAATAATAAAATCAATATAATCAAAACATCTAGATTTAATCTCAAGAATAATATTCATAAATCAACTATAATTTGGTTAGAAAAAGAAACCAATTTTATCATGAATAGTAACTCGTGAATAGTAACTCGTGAATAATAACTCATGAATAGTAACTCATGAATAGTAACTCGTGAATAAGTATTCGTATTAAATAGACATAGTATCAAGTATACGTAAATAATGTCATATACGTAAATAGTGTTATATGTATGAATAGTGCCGTATACGTGAATAGTGCCGTATACGTGAATAGTTACCCCGACTCAAAAAGGTAGATATTTCACAATAAAATCCATACCAATATTTCAGTATAATGATATTGAAATAATAACATCATTATGAAGAATATAACAACCCTTAATATCCCTTACTATCCCTTACCTCAAAAGAACAGCACATCTGACTGGCTATCGGATATGACGCTGAAGGAAACTTGCACTGATGAATAGCAACTCACCAAGTATCTAAATACTCACAAAATACACTCGATAATCTAGAGAGAAAAGGAGAGAAAACTTATGAATTCTGGTGTGATTTTCAATTCTAACTTAGCCCTCTATTTATAGGAAAATGTTAGCACGCCGAAGCAGACTTGACATGTAACCTGATGGCTTTACCTGCTACTATTCTACCCACCAAAAATCAGCCATCTTCCCCAACAACCAAAAGTGGGGCCCACCCATTTCTAGAATTTTTCCACCAAAATCATTTATAAACCTAATTTCCGAATCAGTCACCTCTTAAAATTTATAACAAATCATTCGTTCATTTTTAACGGTTCAAAATTTGTGAACATATACTCAACTTATATATGTATAACATATCCAAAAATCACAACTATCCAACGGTCAGATTAAAAATTATAACTCACACAATAAAGTCAGAAGAATCGATTTGATCTTTTAATACCTCCAATCCAACAAAATACTGATAAAATACCTCAACATTAATTCTTTCATTTATAACCACATAAATAAATCCATCATTTATATCCACATAAAATAAATATTTCCTTATCATATAAATTAATAATTAATTATTCACGCATAATATTACAGAATCACAATAATGACAACCAGGCAGTTCCCAGAAAAGAGGGGGCTTTCCGATAAGGATTTCTCCTTACTGGCGCGCAATTAGGTGACCAAACCTCTCCTCGATGAACTTTCTAGGCATTGCCAATAATGCTATCTAATAATATTATTCAAATAATATGAATTATTGATCCGATAATGGAGATATGTGCGGTGACAATTATTGAAATAACAATAATATAAAATATCAACGCAAAGAATTATTGAATCAATAAAATAAAATATTGAAGCAAGAATTACCGTAATAATTATTGAGTAGTGCCTTTTACGTAAGAATCAATAATTCAAAAATATCATGCAAAATCGCAGTCATTGCAAGCAACCACGCCAGTATTCTTATATTTTAACCACATGGTATTCCAACAAAGTGTTAATTCAGAATAACTACGTCGTTCTTTGTAAAAACTCAAATTTGTCATTTTCTTCATCCGACAATTATTCTGTTATAGGGCCCACAAATGGTTGCGCCGTCGTACGAATATTCCCCGACAACAAGAATATTCCACGACCAAACGAATATTCCCCGACAATAATAAGTATTTTATAGCCACTTGCTTATTTTGAAAATTTTATATATATCACCCTTAACTTTAAACTTTTATCAATTTAACCATTTAGTAAATAGAAAAATTGAATACTTTTATTTCATAAAATTCGGGGTCTTACAGTTTACAACTCAAGCAAGCGAAGATCGTAGTGTGCAAGTATTTAAGAGAAATCGTAGTGCTCTCGGCTGATAGCATCAGACCAAGCACCAAGGTGACAAGTCACCACGATCTAAATCGTAGAGTACCATGATCTGAATTATAGAGTATCATCGATCTTGTATCAGAAGCATCAAGCCTCACGCTTTGTGTGGATACAAACTCCAACATATAAAGAATGGATTCTAAACGTTGTAGTACTCACCAGTGCCAAAGTCATAAGAGATATCCTTAGTATGCAACAAAGAAGCGTATTAAAGAAGCTAAGGAAAGTACCATTGGTAAGGGGGAAACACCTTTTCAGGTGTTACGTGAGAAAGCAGTCTGCTGTGTCAGTGGGCCAGAATGCAATTTAGAAGATGTGCAGAAAAGTCTCCATCAATAAACAAAAAGGTCAAACGCATTTAATGCTTCAACGGATGGATCCAACGGATAGTTTTTAAGATCACATATATGCAAATCAAGCAGATGAGAGAAGGAAGCAAGCATTGAAAAAAAACGTACAAGAACTCTCAAAGCTCAACTCTACGATCTGAGAAAAAGAAAAGCTTGCTCAGCTACTCAGTTCTTTAGAAACTAGTGCTTAAACAGCAACTGAGTAGCAACCATCAAGAACTCAACATCTACCAATCAACTGAAGAAAAGGTTCCAAGTCAGAAGGAGTTGAAGAGTTCTAAGTGAACTGTAAGCGAGCCAAGTCTGCTGGACTTGAAGAGTTCAAGAGTGAACTAAGAAGCTCCTAGACTGCTGGTCTAGAAGGAATCTGTGTGATTCACAAGTTGTAGAGGGTATCCTTAGTGGATTTCCTACTCGAGGAGTAGAAGAGTGGACTAGGAGCTTTAAGTGCTCTGAACCACCTAAAAACGACTGTGTCTCTTACATTCTTACCATAACTGCTATATCTGCTATAACTGCTATAACTGCCTCACTTTCATAACTTCACTATATCTTAAGGGAGATTAAAACAAATACTAATTCTGCTAAGTTTTAATTTGTATCAACTAACAAGTTTAAAACGTAAAGATTTTTAAATATCTATTGAACCCCCCCCCCCCTTCTAGATAACTATTGTGCCTCCGGGAACTAACAATTGGTATCAAAGCAGGTTCTATTATATAGCCTACAAAGAGTAAGTAGATCCAATTGCACACTTACCAAGCGAATCAAGGACTGGAGGAGGCAGTAAGCCACCAATGTGCAACAAGGATAAATTTGCTAACTGGAAAGTCCGTATGCAAGCATACATGGACTCAATAGATGAAGATCTATTTGAGACCGTTCAAAATGGGCCCTATATTCCAACTAAACTTGCACCAACTACGGACGATCCAAACAGAATACAAATCAAAGTCAAAGAAGAATGGACTGACAACGAGAAAAGATCTGTCCAACTCGACAAGAAGGCAAAGAACATTTTGTTTCAATCCTTAGAAGACGATCTGTTCAAAAATGTTGTCAACAGCAAAACAGCGAAGGAGGTTTGAGAAGCTCTACTCATCATGCACGAAGGAACAGAAGAAGTAAGAGAAAACAAACAATCTCTCCTGACACAGCAGTATGAAATGTTTGATCATGTTCAAGGAGAAAACGTAACTGCCACCTATGAGAGATTCAACATTCTGCTCAACTCTCTATGAGCATATAGGAAGATCTATCCAAACAAAGATCTGAGCATAAATTTCATGACAGCCCTACCGAGCAGGTGGGATGCCAAAACCACTGCTATAAGAGAGTCAAAGAATCTTCATGAGATAACAGTTCAACAGCTATATGGCAATCTCTTGACATACGAACTGGAGCTAACTCAAAGAGCTGAAACCCTATCAGAAGGAAGAAAGAAGGATAAGTGTGTTGCTCTTAAAGCAACTGAAAGTGCATCCAAGGTCAACACTGAGATTGACTCAGACTATGACAAAGACGATGATGAAGACCTTGCTAGGCTGGTAAAAAGACTAAGAAGGTTCATGCGTCAAGGCAAAACCAGCAAGCCAAAGAAGGTCAAGAATCACTGACGATAGCAAATGAATAATCTATGCTACAACTGCAAGAAGCCTGGCCACTTCATTGCCAACTGCAACAAACCTCTCAGAGAAGAACTAAAGAAGAAATCACATGCAAAGAAGGAATACAATGGCAGCAAAAGGCCTCAAAAGAGAGACAAAGGCCTAGTAGCTGGAGGATCGTGGAGTGATTCAGATAATGACTCCAATCCTGAATCTGGAAAAGATGAAGAACCACAAATGGCTAATCTGTGCCTAATGGCCAAACATGCAAAGGACAAACTAAACTCTAACATACATTAAGTAAGTCTTGATGAGGTATTCGATTTCAACTCCCCTGATGTAGACATTAATGATTTGAGAACTGCACTGCATGGCATAACCACTGATCTACATCAATACATGAAATGGTTCAGGGTTCTGTCTAAAGATCATTCACTTCTTCAAGAGGAGAAAAAGAAAGTTCAAGAAGAGCTAGAAATAGCTCTATTAAGTTCTAATCTTCTCTCCAAACTTGAGGCTGAGAATGAGATCTTAAAACAAACTAATGAACTCAATGTACTAAGAGAGTCCAATCCAACCTCTAAAATTGAGGAACTGGAAAAGACCATCTCTACATAGAACAAATCCTTATCATCCATGGACTCCCTGCTCTCTAGTCAAAGAAGTACATATGACAGAACAGGCTTAGGCTTTGGGTAATCCACCTCAGAGCCATGTGTGGACCAGATAAAGGAAACTAGCACTAGTAATGCCTCAAGTTTTAGTAGAAGCATTATCTTTCTGAAATCCTCACAGAAGGAAAAACCAGTCCAACCTTGTTCTACTGTTTCCATTCATACTCAAAGGAGTAAAGGATCTCATGCTGGCCTGGGCTTCATAAAAGAGAGGAGTAATCCAACCTCCACTCACCAACCTCGAAGAATCGTGGAGTCAAGTAAGACCAACTCCACAAATCAACTGGGAAGGTACAGTAGAGGTAAGACACATTCATCACTATTTATGAAACCCAAGGACACGTAGAAGAAGGAAAACCAGTTTAACAGAAGGATAACTAAAGAACCACACAAGTCCAAATGGAGGATGAGTCATCATACACACACAGGCATGCATCATACTAGATGTTTTATATGCAATAAATTTGGTCACAAGGCTGCCAAGTGTTATTATAATTCCATGCATGTGAGACCCAAGATCAAATAGATTTGGGTCCCCAAAGGCACTAACAAAGTAGGACCCATGCAAATTTGGGTACCAAAATGAAGGTTCAATGTTATAACAGGAAAAGAGCTCCACGATCACAACCTGGTATCTGGATAGTGGATGCTCAAGACACATGAGTGGGAACAAAGCCCTTCCATCTAACTACATAGAGAAGGAGGGTCCCTCGGTCATCTTTGGGGACAACGGCTCGGGCAAGATAAGAGGATATGGCTCTGCTGGTAATGGTGCAGTATCTTTCAGTAAAGTGGCATATGTGGAAGGTCTCGAACACAACCTTCTAAGATTTAGCCAACTCTGCGACAAGGGTCATCAAGTAACATTCCTCAACAACCAGTGTCAAGTCAGAGATTTGAAGACATCTGCTGTAAAGCTAACCGGGACAAGAGAAGAAAATGTCTACACAGTAAATCTTGGTCAACTAAGCTCAGACGAGACAATATGCTTTCTAACAAAAGCATCTAAAGAAATGAGCTTGCTATAACATAGAAGGTTGTCCCACTTAAACTTCAAAAGCATGTCCAAACTAGCATCAAAAGATCTTGTTGCAGGCCTACCCAAGTTTGACTTTGTGAAAGAAAGGCCATGCAATGCCTGTCAGCTTGGAAAGCAAACCAGAAGCTCATTCAAGAGCAAAACTGCCAACTCAATCGACAAGCCCATGCAGTTGCTCCACATGGATCTATTTGGGCCAATTCAAACAACAAGTCTTGGAGGAGAAAAGATACTCACTGGTCGTAGTCGATGACTACACCAGGTTCACATGGGTGTTCTTTCTAACTTCAAAGGATGAAACAAGCTCCCAACTGATCAAGATGTTCAGATTGGTTATGATCGAGAAAGGAGAGAAAATCAAGGCCATAAGGAGTGATCATGGCAGAGAATTCGACTTCTCGAAAATGGACCAGTTCTGCACAGACAATGGCATCAGTCATAACTTCTTAGCTCCACGAACTCCTCAACAAAATGGGAGTGAAGAGAAAAAGAAGCGAGCGTTGATAGAGGGTGGAAGAACTCGCTAGCAAAGAACTCATCTACTGAATACTTACAAGCGTATATCAACACGTGTGCTACACGCAGGACAAATCACTGATACACTCTACGATCAAGAAGACACCCTACGAACTGTGGAAAGGAAGAAAACCAAGTGTCAGCTACTTTCATGTATTCAGCAGTGCATGTTACATTCTCAATAATGGAAAGCAGTACTTGACAAAATTTCAACCCAAGCCAGACGAAGGAATCTTTCTTGGATATGCCACAGACAGTAAGGCCTACAGAGTGTTCATCAAGAAAATGCTGAGTGTTGAAGTCTCGATTCACATCATCTTTGATGAAACAGACTTAGACAAAACAGTGATTCAAGACACTACGACTGACAGTACAGACACTACGAATGAAGTCATCGAGCTCAACACTACGATCGTAGTACCAGATAATGAAATCATTGAGCAAGAAAATGAGATCGTAGAGCGCCCATGCAAGATAACGAACCTTCACACCAAGAAGAAGAAATAGATCTTGAAGACTTAAGACAAGAAGGCATCAGGACATATGTCCCAACCGGAAACAGATGGGCTAGAGATCACACTCAAGATCTAATCATTGGAGATCCGAGTGCTAGAGTCAAAACAAGAGCTGCCACACAGAATGAATGCTTTTATCTAAGCTTCCTGTCACAAATGGAACCAAAGAAGATAGATGATGCTATGGAAGACTCCAGCTGGATAGAAGCCATGCAGGAAGAACTCAACCAATTTAAAAGAAGCAAAGTATGGAGATTGGTACCAAGACCAAAGAGTCATCCTGTTATTGGAACCAAATGGGTCTTCAGAAACAAGATGGATGAAGATGGAGTAATAACCAGGAACAAGGCAAGATTAGTGGCCAAGGGCTACTCTCAGGAAGAAGGCATCGACTACGATGAGACATTTGCACCTGTTGCCAGACTAGAAGCCATCAGAATCTTTCTTGCCTTTGCTGCTCACATGAAGTTTAAGGTCTTCTAGATGGATGTCAAGAGTGCATTCCTGAATGGAGAACTCCAAGAAGAAGTCTATGTAGAGCAACCTCCAGGTTTCATCAATCCATCTCTTTCCAATTATGTCTATAGATTAGACAAAGCCTTATATAGTCTTAAACAAGTACCTAGAGCATGGTATGAAACTCTAACTAACTTCCTGATTGAAAATGGGTTCACTAGAGGTAGAGTAGATACCACATTATTTCTTAGAAAGCATAAAGACAAATTCTTATTGGTTCAAATATATGTTGATGATATTATTTTTAGTTCTACTGATGAAAAGTTATGTAAGAGATTCTTCAAGCTAATGCAGAGCAAGTTTGAAATGAGCATGATGGGTGAGCTGAATTTCTTCCTTGGACTGCAAGTAAAGCAATCTGATGAAGGAATCTTCATAAACCAAGCCAAGTACATCAAAAATTTACTCAAGAAGTATGGCATGGAATCAGCCTCTCCCATAAAAACCACAATTGCTCCTGCAACCAAGCTTGACAAAGATGAAAAAGGTAAAAGTATTGATATAACTCAATACAGAGGTATGATAGGCTCTCTTTTATATCTAAATGCCAATAGACCAGACATACTGTTTGTAACATGCATATGTGCTAGATTTCAGGCTAACCCTAAAGAATCACATTTATCTGCTGTAAAGAGGGTTTTAAGGTATCTCAAGGGTACACCTTACTTGGGGCTTTGGTACCCCAATGAATCCTCATTTGAACTAACAGGATACACAGATGCTGATTTTGCAGGCTGCAAAATAGATAGAAAGAGTACCAATGCCACCTGTCAATTGCTAGGAAACAGACTTGTGTCCTAGTTTAGCAAAAAGCAAAACTCAGTGTCACGCTAATTCGGAAGGTTGAATACACTCATCACCGGGCAATTTGTTGTGCTCAGATCCTATGGATGAAAAATCAGCTAGCTGATTATGGGTTTGATTTCAAATCCATTCCCATTCACTATGATAACACAAGTGCCATAGCAATAACTCATAATCCTGTTATGCATTCTAGGACTAAGCATATAGAAATACGATATCATTTCATTAGGGATCATATGCAAAATGGAACTATTTCTCTACAATATATCCCTACTAAAAATCAACTTGCTGATGTCTTAACAAAACCTTTAGATGAATCCAGATTTAATAAGTTAATAAGTGAGCTAGGCATGCTAAATTTACAACCATGAAATATATGCTCTAGCTTGTGCTAACAATACAGATACAAAAGGCTAAGTTCAAAATCGTAGACATGATCGAAGGAAGTCAACGATCGTAGTGCAGACTCAACAATGACAAAAGCCCCATCAACAAAGCAAGAGTGCATCCTGTGATGAGAAAGTTTAAAACAAAGCAATCTCTATGATAAGCGCCTCAGGAACAAACCTAACCCTTGACTCACTCCAAGAGGTTGGCCCTTCCTGAGCTACCTTAAAAGAATGCTAAGTCAAAAACTCATCATAAGGATCCGGTCAGACTCGACGATCTTAGTTCAGACGCGACGATTACTGGAACAGACTCGACGAATGATGGACAGACTCGACGATCTTAGTTTAGACACGATGATTGCTGGAACAGACTCGACTAATGCTGGACAGACTAGACGATCGTAGTTCAGACACGACAATTGTTGGAACAGACTCGACGAATGCTGGACAGACTCAATGATCGTAGTTTAGACTCGACAAATGCAAAGTAGACTCAACAATCACAAAAGCTACCTCAACGATCGTAGGACACGTCAGCTCTGCAGGAGCTAAGGGCAAATCAATACAATCCTTCTCAGTCAAATTCGTAGAGCTAAGCAGAATTCGACACCTGTCCCACTAAGAAAAATGGAGAGAGGGAAGTTACATGTACTATTTGAAAGCGCCTTTTTGAAATTAGAAGTTCAAAAGACTATCTCTCTCTCATCCTCTCTCAAAATAGAAACCCTAAATCAGAAGAAAGCTCAGTAAATCACTTCTATAAACTCTATTTTGACGAGTTCAAAACAGTTGAACCCAAGTTTCACAAGACTCTGTCGTTACTAAAGAAGGCGGGTCTCGAAGAAACTTTGGGTAAAGACACATTGATCTACCCCAAACTAGTGAAAGAATTCTACAGGAATGGTGTGTTTGAAAACGACACCATCACTACGAAAGTAAAGAAAGTGGAAATCAGGCTGAAGGCCGAAAACATCAACCTCGCCCTAGGTCTCAAATCTGAAGGATGTTCGTTCATAGATAGCATGGGCTTCCAAGAGGGACTTAAAAGAATGCATCACAAGAAACTCCCCTCTGTGAAAGGATACAAGAAGAAGGAGTTTCCACAGAGGTATGAATTTCTAGCTGATATTGTTGGAAAATGTATATGTTGCAAGAGCTCAGGTCATGACTCTATGAATGAAGTACAACTCAAGCTCATGACTGCCATGTGTTATGGAATACAACTTAACTATGGAGCCCTATTACTTGAATGGATTAGAAAGTGGATTACCAACTCAAAGAAGTCAAAAAGCCCTCAAAATATGCTCTACGGGCGATTCATAAGTATCATTCTATAGTCTGCTCTAGGTGACAAAATTGGGGAAGAAGAAGGAGAAGCTATCAACCCAAACAGACGAATGACCCAGCAACTGTTTAAGAATTGGAAAAGGAACCCAGCTGAGTATGTACGCATGATGACCGAGTCCAGTGAAAGAAATTGTGATCTGAAGGAGTAAGGCATTCCAAGAAATATGTTTGTTGTCAAGGAGATCGAAGAAGAAGAAGAAGAAACAAACAAAGAAGAACCCTTTGTCCTTATCAGAAAAAGCAAGGGAAAGAGGAAGCTTAAGGCTAGGATGGAAGAAGAACCCCAGGGATCCACAACTGATAAACCAGTAGAGTCCTCTGACATTGAGACTCTAAGGATCCTGTGAAAGAAGCAACAACAGGCTGAGGCAGAAGAAGATAGAGCCACCATATCTCAGCTACTGAAGAAGAATAGGGTCAGCCATAAATCTAAAAGGCCATCCATCTCTTCAATCGTAGAGTCTCTACTGATCGTAGAGACCAAACCAAACACATTAGGCAAGGAAGTAGTTGCATCAAGCATTTTGGCTGTTCAACAGGACAAAACTGAAGTTCAAGAAAGTACTGAGGCTGTGGCTCAACCTAGAAAATCAAGAAGAAAGTTGGTCAAGAAATATGTCCTTGAAAATGAAAAAGTGGTCAAGAAGGAAGACAAGAGTATGGCTGCCAAAAAGGAACTGTCCAAAGTAAGCTAAGAGGACAATGCTCCAGCTGAGGGGGAGATTCCTGAAGTTCTCATGATAGAGAATACACCAGCTGAGGGGGAGATGCCTGAAGCTCTAGAAAATGCTCCAGCTGAGGGGGAACTTTTAAGTTTACAAGAAGATGATCAAGTTAAGGGGGAGCCTCATGATATCCCCTTGACAAAAGAAGCTGCCCCCACACAAAATGAGGGAGAACTAGAGCAAGAGCAAAATGAAGTAATTGAGATACAGGAATCCCCAAAAGAAGATAGTGAAGAAAAAGGAGAAGAAGATGATGATGACCTTGAGATCACTGGTGTGGGCAAAGATGGGTATAGAAGCTATCTCTACAATCAAATGTTCTCTTACCTACCCATGATGTCATATCATCAAGCCCAAATCCTAAACTCTTGGAACCACATATTTTGGAACTTCAAAGAATACCCAGCCATCACTGTGCTGGCTCATGGATTTCCAGGCACCTTCAAATTTGCCAAGAAGCTCATCACAAATGAACCCTCCTCTTGAGTGGTACATGAGGTATTGTCTATCCCAATCCTTTTCAGAGTAAACCATTATCCACTATCTTTTTCAAGTCAATTTTATGAATTTCCAAGTTGGTTGGAAGTAGTTCTGAATCCATCAACTCAACTCCCAGTTATAGAATCCCAAAATTCTATAATTGATGAACCAGATACTCCAAACTTTATATTAATCCCAACTCCCATCATCTCTACGATCACTGACTCTAGCCCCATCGTAGAGTCCCAAGGAGAAATCGTAGAGCCACATATTCCAGACACCCAAACACAGGACCCTCCATTAGATATTCCATCATCCTCCTCCAATGAATATTTTAGCCTTGATCTTGCCCTCTACTCCTTGCAAGATCAATTCCAGAAAACATCCCCTCCTTTAAACAAACCTCAACCCAGTGACCCACTCACAAATCTGCCCACGAAAGATGACTTGAATGAAGTGTTCAAGAACATGTTCAAGGACATCGATGAAAGCCTGGAAACTCACTCAGAACACATTCATCTTAGGCTAACTCAAAAGATCACTGCTGCAAATAATCTCCCAAGCACTCTGAACGCTGAGCTTACAAAGAAGCTGAGGGAAATTATCAAGGAAATGCTTCAAAGCATGAAAGACAGAGATGAGATTCACTTCCGGATAGCCACCAAACAAAGAGAGGCTTTTCTTGAATTATAAAAATCTCAAGAAGCCCAAAATAACCTTATGATGGAGAACATCGTCAACCTGAAAGCTTCAGTCACAAAATTTCAGAAAGCCTATGTAAACTAAGAACAGTAAACTGACACTGTTCTAGCTGCCCTCCGGAACAAAGAAGCTCGATCTAAAGCTCTGGTCAAGGAAAATAGAGAGGACATTGCTCAAACACAAAGCCAACTTAACGAGCTTGTCCAAGGAGTGACTCGACTATCTGAAGATATTCGAACCCTTGATGCTGACATAAAGGGGGAGAATAATAAAGGGAAAGGAGTTCAAGGAGGCCAGGGCAGAAGCAGAGGAGTTCAAAGAAGCCAGGGAAGAGGTAGAGAACAGTTTCACACTCAAGCTTCAAGAAGCCATCAACAGACTCCACGATCAAGCAATCAGACTTAACGATCTGATCAGTAGGAAGTCTTAATGGCTTAGCCATTAAGGAGTCAAGGGCCAACTACCAGCTCATAAAATGTGACCAAAACAGGCCTAAGAATGCCAATTGGAGATCCAGCATTCATGAATAGGCATGATCACAACCCGAGGGTAAGCCCAAGTGAGTTGGAAGAAATAGCCAGAAGGGATGAAGCGAGCAGGAAAAGAAGAGCTGAGGAGTATGCCAATCCTCCACGCAAAAGACCAAAGAAATAGAGATAAGTTAAAGTTTAAATTCTTATTGATGTAAAGCTAAATTGTAATACTCTTCAACCATCAATAAATTCATGTTTATTATCTAGAAATTTTAGCTGCTCACTGAAATACTAAGTCATGTTTACTTTCCTGAAATTGCATCTAGATACTAATAATCATGACAAAAAATCTCCTTGGTTATGTCAACATCAAATAGGGGGAGATTGTTGGGAGAATGCATATGTTGATTTGATGTTTTGAATATAAATGTTCATGATTATTTGTAAAGTCCTTCAAGGAATATATGTTCAAGAACTTAGTGATAGATCAAATTTATTAGGTTGATCTAAGCTCTTAATGTGTATCATTCTGGAAATGAATGTATAGATAGAAATATCAAAACTGTTAGGTTAATCTTAAGATGTAATAGATAGGCTTCAAAGATCATAGTGTGTCAATCTGATCAACATTGTAGAAGTTAAGGCAGAAACATATAGATTCAAGGATCATAGTGTGCCTGCCTTGAAGGGCCTCTTCAAAAACCGTAGAGTGGTCCCAACGTTTGCCGAGCCAACTCAGAGATCGTAGTGTGCTCTCGAAAATGTAGAGTTTAAAACTCAAGCAAGCGAAGATCGTAGTGTGTAAGTATTTAAGAGAAATCGTAGTGCTCTTGGCAGATAGCATCAAACCAAGCACCAAGGCGACAAGTCACCACGATCTGAATCGTAGGGTATCACGATCTGAATTGTGGAGTATCATCGGTCTTGTGTCAGAAGCATCAAGCCTCACGCTTTGTGTGGAGACAAACTCCAACATATGAGGAATGGATTCTAAACGTTGTAGTACTCACCAGTCCCAAAGTCATAAGAGATATCCTTAGTATGCAACAACGAAGCGTATTGAAGAAGCTAAGGAAAGTACCATTGGTAAGGGGGAAAACACATTTTTAGGTGTTAGGTGAGAAAGCAGTCTGCTGTGTCAGTGGGCCAGAATGCAATTCAGAAGATGTGTAGAAAAGTCTCCATCAAAGAACAAAAAGGTCAAACGCATTTAATGCTTCAACGGATGGATCCAACGGATAGTTTTCAAGATCACGTATATGCAAATCAAGCAGATGAGAGAAGGAAGCAAGCATTGAACAAAAATGTACAAGAACTCTCAAAGCTCAACTCTACAATCTAAGAAAAAGAAAAGCTTGCTCAGCTACTCAGTTCTTTCGAACAAGTGCTTAAACAGCAACTGAGTAGCAACTATCAAGAACTCAACATCTACCAATCAACTAAAGAAAAGGTTCCAAGTCAGAAGGACTTTAAAAGTTCTAAGTGAACTGTAAGAGAGCCAAGTCTGCTGGACTTGAAGAGTTCAAGAGTGAACTAAGAAGTTCCTAGACTGCTGGTCTAGAAGGAATCTGTGTGATTCACAAGTTATTAAAGATATCCTTAGTGGATTTCCTACTCGAGGAGTGGAAGAGTGGACTAGGAGCTTTAAGTGCTCTGAACCACTTAAAAACGACTGTGTCTCTTACATTCTTACCATAACTGCTATATCTGCTATAACTGCTATAACTGCCTCACTTTCATAACTTCACTATATCTTAAGGGAGATTAAAACAAATACTAATTCTAGATAACTATTGTGCCTCCGGGAAATAACAAACATTATACATCATAATTGACCAATGATTAACAATCTTCACGTATACAGTATATATTTATAATGCTGAAAAATAATACTATACTAATATAATATTATTATTCTCATTTATTACTCAAAATCCAAAATTAGGGTTTGGATTCCATATCGATTTATCTTTCACATATAACATCATTAAGTTAAAATAATTAACTTAATAATCGAACTAAAATTCATATAATAAAATAATATAATTATTATAATAATTTATAATCTTTTCATATATTATTTAAATAATATAAAAATCATATTTTCATAGAAAATAAATAATAAAGATATTTCTACTATAAAATTAATTATTATAAGTATATACTTTATAATGATCAATAATTCTAAAATAAAATTCTTTGAAATTATTCATGTAATAAATAAAGTTTATTTATCACATATATACATACACATTACTTGGCACATATTCCCATCTTTAATAATAATAAAAAAAAATTATATGCAAAATTTCTTATTTATTTTTATAGAAAATATCGGGTTATTACATTCACCCTCCCTTATAAGGATTCCGTCCCCGGAATCACCGTTTTAAAACTCATACATACAAGGGTACATAGCCTACGTAATTATTGCAAATAGATCTCGATCATATTAGATTGAACTGATCTTTAACTATTCAACATAAAGCTTGTCTATCTGATTAAACGAAAGTTTGATTTCTAAAAGAACTCAAATTCCTCCTTCAAAATTTCTTTATAACATAATTTGCTATATATAGGAAAATCATATATATACGAAAATTAAAGTTATTCAAATAATAACTAGAGTTTCATTCCCAGCTGCCATAATATCCTGGACCGTCATATTGAAGACTCGTGCGGTTGGTTTGTTGGTTGAAGTCGGTCATGTGATTGCCATAGTCCCGCTGCCTTTTCTCGTGGTTACACTCCCCGCCTCCATTTTCATCTTTGGACAATCCCTCACCTTATGCTCCATAGACCCACACAGAAAACACCCAATGTTCATCCTTAGGTTGGGGCAGTTGGGAGAAATATGGCCCTCATGCCCGCACTTGTAACATATAAACTTACCCTTTAGGCACTCACCAGAGTGATTCTTGCCACAATTCCCACACTGAACTACCTGCTTCTTCACACCTTCTTGTTTCACCTGAACATTCCTAAAATAATTTCCCTTTCTTTTCTTACCCCTATTCCCACTATTAGTTTCCACCTTCACAGCTCCTACTGCCTTGCCCTTATTCCTTTTCTCCTTGTTGTAGAGGCTTATGGCCTCACTCCCCTCCTCAGCTATGATAGCCTTTTCCATAAGTATTGCAAATGAATTGATCTACAGCACCGCCACCTTATTGTAGAGCCAGGGTTTTAATCCCAGCTCGAACATTCTTGCCTTCCTAGCCTCCGTATCATCTTGATGCGGAGCGAACCTTGCCAACTCATTAAACTTTGTGGCATACTCCGCAACTGTCATGTTCTCCTGCTTTAACTCCAGAAATTTCATACCAAGTCCATCTATGCACTACAGGCCAGAGATGACTTTCAACATAATATAAACATGAGGATGATGACAATGACATAATAATTCAATAAAACAAGTTCAAGAATTAATTTATCCAGGAACCAATAACGTCTAAATTGTCAACATGATACTTCTTTGTAGAGTAAAATTCAAGAATGCTTAGAAAAATATTTCCATGAAAAGATACTCGATGAAGCGCAAATATCAAGGATATTCCACTAATTTCATGGAGTATAGAAGTCAAAACTTTAACTAACTGAGTATAATAAAGAATGGAATAACAAAAGAAATCACCAGGCATGCGATAGGCCTTGCGGACAAAGTTATTCCAACGAATAATAAATAACGGAACCAGTCGTGTGTAAACGCACGTATGAGGATATTCCAACATAATAATAATTAATCGAACAGTCACGCGTAAAAGCACGTACATGATGTTTCAACAGAATGATAAATAATGGAACCAGGTCATGCGTAAAGCACAGACAGGATGTTCCAACAAAATGATAAAGAATGGAATAATAGAAGAATTTCACCAAGTATAGGGTAGTCCGCGTGATACAAAAGTTATTCCAACGTAATAATAGAGAATGGAATAATGAAGTTCTCTTCATGAATAAGAAAGAAATAATACCCCTTACGAGTACAGTACAACAAATAATATCCCTTACTTTTGAAAGAAGAGTATTTCAATTTGGTAGGCGAGGATATACTCAAGAAAACTTGCAGACTACGCTTTCAAAGCTTTCTTAAACTCTAAAGAAATACGCTTAAAATTATAGAAGAAGAACTCTCTCTATAGTTTCTCTCTCTAGAGTTTTGATTGAATTAAGTAAGAAATAATGAAAGAATGAGCTTCTATTTATGAAGAATTATTCGCATAGTAACTAATTCATGAACGGTCCGATTGATTTACTTTTAATCGGACTATCCATATTTAAAGCAAAATCTTTTAAATAAAATATAATATATTCTATTTATAATCTAAAAAATGAATAACTTTATAAAAGTATTTTGTGTTATATAAAAAAGATTTTACTATGCAAAATACTATATAGAGCACTATGCAACATTTATGCGTATAATAAAATATAATATATTCTATTTATAGAATAACATTATAAAAGTATTCATTCATTTTATATAAAAAGATTTTACTATACAAAACACTATGCATAATAGAATATAATATATTCTATTTATAGAATAACTTTATAAAAGTATTATGTTTTATATAAAAAGATTTTACTATGCAAAACACTATGCATAATAGAATATAATATATTCTATTTATAGAATAACTTTATAAAAGTATTACATTTTTATATAAAAGATTTTACTATTAAAACTTTAAACCAACGATCCATATTGATTTTTACTATTATAATTTCAACCAACGGTCTGAAAAATTAGCACATCTCCTCATGGAACAATATTGTACCAAAAAATGATTTAGACCGAAAAGAAATATATTTTTCGGGTGAATAGTATCCCATAAATAGTACTTTGGGAATAGTATCCCGTGAATAGTAACTCGTGAATATCACTCCAACACAAAAAGTGCCCCAAATACCCGAGTGAATAATACTAGAGTGAATAGTAACCGGGTATTTTATGACAACTTGTCTACTTTGAAAAATTTTCACATATCACCCTTAACTTTAACCTTTTATCAATTTAACCATTTACTAAATAGAATAATTATAAGAAAATTGAATACTTTCATTTCATAAAATTCGGGGTATCACAATCTCCCCTTCTTATGAAATTTCGCCCTCGAAATTTACGTACGTACCTGATATTCGACGAGATGAGAATACCTTGCTTTCTTTTCGGATTGTACCTTCCCGGTTATATCCTCTGTATCATGATTTTTTCATTACTCATCTCTTGTATTTCCGATTTCATTCTAGAATATATCTTCAAAACAAATGTTAATTGACATATCACATATTATCCCTATACTTTGACCGACCAATTAAATACCAAATAAACTTAGGTAGGTCATACTAGCGAAGGAATTCCCCATTTTTTCCCTCCTAGTTCTTGTCTCACATCTCAGCCAGGGATCATATCCCTAAGCTTTGATACCAACTGTGACGCCCGCAAAACAGGAATACATCAACTATTCTGAGTCGCCAAATACATGGTACTAAATACAAACTAATTATACAACAGTCGTGTAAAATACGACAAAATATATGCTGTGAGTTTTAATACAAATATTGTCATCTAGAAAATATTCACACTCAATGGAGTCCTCATTACATTTATTATTACACTATTTCACAGAATAGTGAGGACTACTAATGCACCATCTAGAATCATCACTCTGTTCCCCGACTAGTCCCAGCTACGTTCTCATTTCCTGAAGAGAACAATGAAAGCAAAAGGGTGAGCTCAACTAGCCCTGTAAGAAATATTATGACTAAGATAATGCGTAATAAATTATCGTTAGCCTTCAATGAGTGTTAAACCGATACAATATAACAAACATCAAGTTTAAGCTGCAGGTGAACAAGCAATCCATTAGAAGAATCAAGTAGAGAATAAAATCTACTATCTTTATGATGATTTAAAGGTGTTTCATCACTTTTATCATTTGAGACTCATCTTAATAAATAATCCACATCATCAAATCATCCCCGCACTACTGACCCAAGGATATTCTTTAGTATCACGACCACGAATTATCCATGCACTACAGCCAAAGATAATCATGTTTTCATCAACGGTCTTGATCATGCCATAAAACAATTCATCTTTGCACCCTTGGCCGAAGAGAATTCATAGCCATAATCATACCAAAAACTGTCCATCAATGCACTACGGGCCAATGAGGACTTTTTCCACATCATTTGTAACATTATGGTCATAATTATACCGAATAATTCCTGGTCATAATCATACCAAGTCCAACTATGCACTACAGGCCAGAGATGACTTTCAACAATATATAAACATGAGGATGATGACAATGACATAATAATTCAATAAAACAAGTGTGATGCCCCCAAAATAGGTATACAACACCCATTCTGAGTCGCCAAATACATGGTACATAAAGCAACTACAACTTCAATAATACAATTGTCGTGCAAAATACGACAACACATACTATGAGTTTAAATACAAATATTGTCTTCTAGACAATATCCACACTCAAATAAGTCCTCATTACAATTATTCAAACACTATTTTACAGAAATAGTGAGGACTACTAAAACATCTTTCTAGAATCATCACTCCATACCCCGACTAGATCCTGCTATGTTCTCACCTCGTGAGAAGAAAAATGGAACAAAAATGAAAAGGGTGAGCTCAACTAGCCCAGTAAAGAATATTATGACTAAGATAATATACAACAAATTATCATTAGTCCTCAACAGGGAAAAATCTGATAGAATATAATAAACAACAAGTTTTAGATCAATATTCTGCAGCGGAAACAACAATCCATTAGAAGAGTCAAGTAGAGAATGAGTTCTACTATCTTCTAAGATTTAAAAGTCCATCATCAATATTTTATCCCTGTAACAACAATAAATATACATCTTTAATCAATATTCATCTTTGCACTACAGGCCAAAGATATTCATTGTATCACTAGTTGATCATGTTCATCTCAACACTTGTTCATCTTTGCACTACGGGCCAAAGATATTCATCAATTAATCATTCATCTTTGCACTACAGGCCAAAGATATTCAGTAATATCATCATTTAGGACTGAGGATGATGAAAATATTTTAAAGAAAACGAATCCAGTGAGACAGAAGGACAAATAGTAAGGATTCGTATAACAGTTTATCCAAGATCAATAATACTTCATAAATACCAATTTTGAAGCAGAATTCAAAAATAAAGATCAAAACATGGATACAATCAAATACAGTAACCATAATAGACATATTGGACAAAAAAAAGAAAATTTTATTTTTCGGTGAATACTGCAGTATTCGTGAATAGTGCCGTATACGTGAATAGTAACCCCGACATAAAAAGTTCCAAATTTGATAAAAAGTTCATACCAACATTTCGGTATAATGATATTGAAGAAAATATCATTTTAAGAAGAATATAACACCCCTTACCTCAAAATAATGTTACTTTTAATCGGAATATCGGATAGAAAGCCGATGGAAACTTGTACCGAATAGCAACTCTCAAAGTATATAAATACTCACTAAAATACGTTCGACAATATAGAGAGAAAGAAAACTTGTTTCTGGTGTGATTTTCAATTCTAACTTAGCCCTCTATTTATAGGAAAATGTTAGAACGCCATAGGAGACTAAAATAATAAAATATATTAATATTAATTACAATTCCTACGCATGCTTTTAATTTTTTGGGCAGCAATGTTGGAAGAATTCAACAGCCCATGTGTGTATTCCACCAACCAAAAGTGGGTCCCCCATAAATTTAATAAAAATTATTTTATATTCTGAAACTTCAACAATTCATAGAAAATAGATCGTTTATCAGAAAAATACGAATTTTATATCCATTCTGCTTGAAATCGAATTCTCTACAACTTTGTAGCTTTGAGTTTTTCCTAATTCTAAACATAATATATCCGAAATCCACAAATGGATGATTTTTAATACCTCTACACCGATAAAATACTGATAAAACACCTCAGCATTAATTCCTTCATTTTTATCCACATAAAAATAAATATATCCATCATTTATATCCATATAAAATAAATATTTCCTTATCATATAAATCAATAATTAATTATTCACAAATAATATTACATAATCACAATTATGACAATCAGGCCGTTCCCAGGAAAGAGGGGGCTTTCTAATAAGAATTTTTCCTTACTGGCGCACAATTAGGTGACCAAACCTCTCCTTGACAGAACTTTCTAGACATTGCCAATAATGCTATCTAATAATATTATTCAAATAATATGAATAATTGATCTGATAATGGGAAATACTGTGCAGTGATAATTATTGAAACAACAATAATATAAAATATCAATGCAGCAATTATTGAATCAATAAAATAAAATATCGAACAGTAATTACTGTAACAATTATTGAGTAGTGCCTTCTTACGTAAAAATCAATAATTCAAAAATATTGTGTATCCACGTGTATTACTGTATTTTAACCACCAAGTATTCCAATAGTGTTAACGGTAACAACTACGCCGTTATTTATAAAAACTTAAACTTGTCATTTTCTTCATCCAAGCAGTTATTACATTATGGGGCCCCCAAATGATCGCTACCGTCGCATACGAATATTCCGACAACAAGAAGAATATTCCACGACCAAACGAATATTCTCCGACAACAATGATTATTTTATAACCACTTGCTTATTTTGAAAAATTTGTACATTTCACCCATAACCAGAGAATTATATCAAATTAATACCTTATTATTCACAATAATAATTAGAGGAAATTCGATTTTATTTATAATAAGTTGGGGTCTTACAACCTCCCCTCCTTATGAAATTTCGTCCTCGAAATTGACGTACGTACCTGGTGTTTCGAAAAGGTGAGGATACCTCGCTTTCATTTCTGATTCCAACTCCCAGGTCATATTTTCAATAGCATGGTTTCTCCACAAAACCTTAACTTGTGGTATAACCTTCGTGCGTAGGACATGCTTTTTCCTATCCAAGATCTTAACAGGTACTTCTTCGTACATTAAATCTTCGGCTATCTCGTCTGGTTCTAAAGCAATAATATGGTTCAGGTCTTTCATATATTTACGAAGCATAGATATGTGAAAAATATTATGAACACGAGACATGTTTGGAGGTAATGCGAGTCTATAGGCCACATTTCCTATTCGGTCAAGAATCTCAAATGGACCAACAAATCGTGGATTGAGTTTTCCTCTCTTTCCAAATCTTGTAACTCCCTTCCATGGAGCAACACATAACAGTACATGATCTCCAATATTAAACTCCACGTCCTTTCTATGAAGATCAGCATAACTCTTTTGTCGATCTTGTGAGGTTTGAATACGTTGTCGAATCATTTGGATCTTTTCTATAGTCATGCGTACTAATTATGGTCCCAACAACGTTGTTTCTCCCACCTCGCCCCAAAGATCTTCGAGAACGACACTTTCGTCCATACAACGCCTCAAATGGAGCCATGCCTATACTTGCTTGATAACTGTTGTTGTAGGAGAATTCCACCAGTGGCAAGTACTTATCCCAACTTCCTTTAAAATCTAGGACACAAAGTCTTAATAGATCTTCAAGGGTTTGAATAGTCCTCTCGATTGTCCGTCTGTTTAAGGATGGTATCTTGCGAAATCAATCAGTAAATCCGTGCCCATAGCTTTCTGCAAGCTAACCCAAAATCGTGAAGTGAATCTTGGGTCACGATCCGAAACTATGGATACTGGCATGCCATGCAATCTTACAATCTCATTCATGTACATACAAGCAAGACATTCAAGGGAATAAGTTTCTCGTATCGGCAAGAAATGGGCAGACTTGGTTAATCTATCAACAATAACCCAAATCGCATCTATGCCTTGAGAAACTTTGGGGAGACCTGTAACGAAATCCATAGTAATGTGTTCCCACTTCCATTCCGAAATCTCAAGTGGTTGCAATGGACCTTTTGGCACTTGATGCTCCGCCTTTACACGTTGACAAGTTAAACACCTCGAGATAAACTCCGCGATCTCTCTCTTCATATTATTCCACCAAAATGTATGTCAAATATCATGATACATTTTGGTACTCCCAGGATGGATTGCAAACGGTGTGTTGTGTGCCTCCATCATAATCTTATGCTTCAAATCAGAGTCGTTAGGAACACAAAGTCTGGAGTTAAATCTAAGTATTCCTTGTTCATCGATTCTCGCTTCTGGAATAGCTCCTTCTTGCACTTTCTTCTTCATAATGACGTCCTTTCGTGTCCGTAGCTCGAAGCAACTTTAACTTTATCGATTAAAGTCGGTTCTACTCGTATATTCGCCATCATCGTGTGGGTCCCTAGAGTCTTTAATTCTACCTCCATCCTTTGCAAGTCATACAGAATGGGCCTTTGCATTGACAATATCGCACTCATACTCGCATATGATCTTCTACTCAATGCGTTAGCTACTACGTTCGCTTTTCCAGGATGATATTGAATAGTGTGATCGTAATCTTTCAATAGTTTAAGCCAACGTTGTTGCCGCATGTTAAGTTCTTTTTGGGTGAAGAAATATTTGAGGCTTTTATGGTCCGTATAAATCTCCACTTTCTCCCATACAAGTAGTGTCTCCAAATTTTCAAACGCGAATCACGATCATTGCGCTAACTCTAGATCATGAGTAGGATAATTCCTCTCATATTCTTTGAGTTCTCGTGAGGCATAGGCTATGACTTTCTCATGTTGCATGAGAACACATCCTAACCCTTTGCCTGAAGTATCGCTGTAGATAACAAATCCATCCGTACCAGATGGTATTGCCAGAACAGGTGCCGAAATGAGTCTCCTCTTGAGCTCTTGGAAACTCTTCTCGCATTCCTCGCTCCATACAAATTTTGTATCTTTTCGAGTCAACTGAGTTAACGGAGTAGCGATTCGAGAAAATCCTTCCACGAATCTCCGATAATAACCAGCTAAGCCCAGAAAGCTACGCACTTTGGTCACCGACTTCGGTTGCTCCCAACTTTGTATTGCTTCAATCTTCGCCGGGTCAACAGATACTCCATGTTTTGACACCACGTGCCCAAGGAATGCTACTTTCTCAAGCCAGAACTCGCATTTCTTCAGCTTGGCATAAAGTTTGTTTTCACGAAGCCTTTCAAGTATCAGCTTCAAATGGTGCTCATGATCTTTACGGCTTTTGGAATAGATGAGGATGTCATCAATAAAGACAACAACAAACTGATCCAAATATTCCTTGAAATACGGTTCATCATATCCATGAAAGCAAAGCAGGAGCATTAGTCAATCCAAAAGACATGACTAAGAATTCATAATGTCCGTCACCAGGAGTTCGAAGGCGTCTTTGGAATATCCTCGCTTTTAATCTTCATTGATGATATCCGAGCGAAGATCGATCTTTGAAAAGAATTGTGCTCCTTGCAAACGGGTCGAACAGGTCATCAATGCGAGGTAGCGGATACCTATTCTTGATGGTGACATGGTTTAATTTCTAGTAGTCAATACAAAGTCGCATACTCCGTCTTTCTTCTTTTACTAATAAAACAGACAGAGCCCCAAGGAGATACTAGGGACGAATGAAACCGATGTCTAACAATTCTCGTAGTTGGACTTTTAACTCCACGAAGTTCAATAGGTGCCATTCGATATGGGTTTTAGAAATGGGCTTTGTACCCGGTTCAAGGCCAATAAAGAATTTAACATCACGTTTCGGGGTAGGCAGGGAAGCTCTTCAGGAAATACATCAGGAAATTCTCTAACCACAGAAATATTATTCAAATCGACTTGTCTTTATTCAAATCCATAACATGGGCTAAAAAAGCTTGACATCCGCTTTTCAATAAATGAATAGCTTTGTGGCTTGATATGATGATGGACTCGATTTTAGTGGTTTAGTAGTTTGAATTCGTATGACAGGTTGGTTAGGAATATGAAAACTAACAACCTTACGAAAATAATCAATTTTAGCATGATGAGTGGTTAACCAATCAATTCTTAAAATCACATCAAAAGCAAGTATCTTTAAAGAGATAAGATCAATAGGTAATGTGATAGTGCCAACTTGGATAATGCAAGATTTATAAACTATAGATGTAATGAAGGTTTCACCCAACGGAGTTTCAACAGATAAGTCCAAGTCCAATTTTTTCGGAGTCAAGTTTAAACGTTGAGCACAAGTAGGAGAGATAAAAGAATGGGTAGAACCGGTATCTAGTAAGGTATAAACTTCGCAAGAGTTCAAGATTAGCTTACCCGTGATCACCTCGTTCGGGTTCCTCACGTTTTGGCCAGTCACGACAAACGCTCTTCCAGGAACCGCTGATTTCGACTTATCCGGGACAGCCCTTGGAATCACCATCCCCGCTGAACTTGGTTTCGCTATAGTACAATCTCGAGCGATGTCCTTCCTTTCCACAATTGTAACATACCTTAGATTGTTGTGGGCAGTTTGGGATGATATGTCCCTCTTTCCCGCATTTGTAACATCTAACTGGCGGTCGTTCTCCTCCCCTAGAATTTGTTGTTAGTGTTGGTGCTGCTGCTAATGTCTTCCCATCATTGTTGAATCTCCTCTTTCTGAAATTTCCACTTGACTCACCTCTCCTATTATCATGGCCACGATGACCACCCGAGTGGTTACCGCCTTTGTTCGTATTTTTCCCTTCTCGTTGGTTATCATTGCTCTGATGACTGCTGTCACCGGTATGACCCTGGTTATGGTCCCTTGGTTGAACATACTCACTATCTCGCTCTAATAATTGAGCCTTGTTGACAACATCTGAATACAGAGAAAATTTATGAGAGATAAGGTATTGACGAATCTCGGGTTTTAGACCTCTCAGAAACATCTTTGTCATTCGTTCCTCATTCTCTACCAAATGAGGTGCAAACCTTGATAACTCAGCAAACTTCGCCTCGTACTGGGACACCGTCATGTTGTTTTGTTCCAGTCTGATAAACTCCACCTCCTTCATATGACGAATACTTTCAGGAAAGTACTTGTCATTGAATAGTTTCTGAAATGTTTTCCAAGACATGTAGAGTGCGGCTTGCTGGGTACGCTTCACAGACTCCCACTAGTAGTCTGCCTCACCGCGGAACATAAAGGTGGCAAATGGAACCTTCTGTTCCTCCGTGCATCCCAAGACATCGAATATCTTAGTAATTTGCTTGACCCACATTTTCGCCATGATCGGATCCAGCTTTCCCTTAAATTCTGGTGGTCCCAATTCTTTGAACTGCTTAGCTGTGACAAGCCGCGCATTGCTAGCATTTTCACCCGTATTTTGTGCACGAGTCTCCCTTGTCTGGTTTTGCATGAACTGCAAAAAGCTCCTAAACATTCCATCGTTCATCGTTTGCTCGGTAATGTTGTTTACAGGAGGAATATTGCCTTCCTGTTGCACGTTCTGCTGGTTTGTGACTAAAGGTTGTTCCACAGTCTCATACACTCCATTGTTAACGTTCTCAGTAGCCATTCTTAAATACTGCCATAAAACAAGGGTTAATTAAACAAATTAACATATCACATAATATCCCTATATTATGACCGACCAACAAATAAGCTTAGATAGGACACACTAGTGAAGGATTTACTTATCTCTCCCTTCCTAGTTCTATTCCCCGATCTCTGCTAGAGACCATATCCCTAAGCTTTGATACCAACTGTGACGCCCCCAAAATAGGTATACAACACCCATTCTGAGTCGCCAAATACATGGTACATAAAGCAACTACAACTTCAATAATACAATTGTCGTGCAAAATACGACAACACATACTATGAGTTTAAATACAAATATTGTCTTCTAGACAATATCCACACTCAAATAAGTCCTCATTACAATTATTCAAACACTATTTTACAGAAATAGTGAGGACTGCTAAAACATCTTTCTAGAATCATCACTCCATAACCCGACTAGATCCTGCTATGTTCTCACCTCGTGAAAAGAAAAATGGAACAAAAAGGAAAAGGGTGAGCTCAACTAGCCCGAGTAAAAAATAATATTATGACTAAGATAATATACAACAAATTATCATTAGTCCTCAACAGGGAAAAATCTAATAGAATATAATAAACAACAAGTTTTAGATCAATATTCTGTAGCGGAAACAACAATCCATTAGAAGAGTCAAGTAGAGAATGAGTTCTACTATCTTCTAAGATTTAAAAGTCCATCATCAATATTTTATCCTCAGAACAACAATCAATATACATCTTTAATCAATATTCATCTTTGCACTACAGCCAAAGATATTCATTCAGATCACCAGGTTGGTCATGTTCATCTCAACACTGCTCATCTTTGCACTACGGCCAAAGATATTCATCAATTAATCATTCATCTTTGCACTACTGGGCCAAAGATATTCAAGAATATCATCATTTAGGACTGAGGATGATGAAAAATATTTTAAAGAAAAGCGAATCTAGTGAGACGTAAGGACAAATAGTAAGGATTCAGTATAACGGTTTATCCAAGATCAATAATACTTCATAAATACCAATTTTGAAGCGGAATTCAAAATAAAGATCAAAACATGGATACAATCAAATATAGTAACCATAATAGACATCTTGGACAAAAAGAAGAAAATTTTATTTTCGGTGAATAAGGTCAGATTCGTGAATGAATAGTCAGATATCGTGAATAGTAACCCCCGACACAAAAAGTTCCAAATTTGATAAAAAGTTCATACCAACATTTCGGTATAATGATATTGAAGAAAATATCATTTTAAGAAGAATATAACATCCCTTACCTCAAAATAATGGTACTTTTAATCGGAATATCGGATAGAAAGCCGATGGAAACTTTCTTAGAACAACAACTCTCAAAGTATATAAATACTCACTAAAATACGCTCGACAATATAGAGAGAAAGAAAACTTGTTTCTGGTGTGATTTTCAATTCTAACTTAGCCATCTATTTATAGGAAAATGTTAGAACGCCATAAGAGACTAAAATAATAAAATATATTATTATTAATTACAATTCCTATGCATGCTTTTAATTTTTTGGGCAGCCATGTTGGAAGAATTCAGCAGCCCATGTGTGTATTCCACCAACCAAAAGTGGGTCCCCCCATAAATTTAATAAAAATTATTTTATTTTACGAAACTTCAATAATTCATAGAAAATAGACCGTTTATCAGAAAAATACGAATTTTATGTCCATTCTGCCTGAAATCGAATTCTCTACAACTTTGTAGCTTTGAGTTTTTCCCAATTCCAAACATAAAATATCTGAAATCCACAATCAGATGATTTTTAATACCTCTACACCGACAAAATACTGATAAAACACCTCAGCATTAATTCCTTCATTTTTATCCACATAAAAATAAATATATCCATCATTTATATCCACATAAAATAAATATTTCTTTATCATATAAATCAATAATTAATTATTCACAAATAATATTACAGAATCACAATTATGACAACTAGGCCATTCCTAGAAAGCGGGGGCTTTCCAATAAGAATTTCTCCTCGGGCGCCGCAATTAGGTGACCAAACCTCTCCTCGATGAACTTTCTAGACATTGTCAATAATGCTATCTAATAATATTATTCAAATAATATGAATTATTGATTCGATAATGGGAAATCTTTGTGCGGTGATAATTATTGAAACAAAGAATAATATAAAATATCAATGCAAACAATTATTGAATCAATAAAATAAAATATCGAACAGTAATTATCGTAACAATTATTGAGTAGTGCCTTCTTACGTAAGAATCAATAATTCAAAAATACATGCATCCACGCAGACATCGTGTATTTTAACCACCGGGTATTCCAACAAAGTGTTACTTGTGAATAACTACGCTAGTTATTTATAAAAAACTCAAACTTGTCGTTTTCTTCATCCGACAATTATTACATTATGGGGCCCATAAATGATCGCTATGGCGTCGTATGAATATTCCCCGACAACAAGAATATTCCACGACCAAACGAATATTCCCCGACAACAATGATTATTTTATAACCACTTACTTATTTTGCAAAATTTTCATATTTCACCCATAACCAGAGAATTATATCAAATTAATACCTTATTATTCACAATAATAATTAGAGGAAATTCGATTTTATTTATAAGAAAATGGGGTCTTACAACAAGTTCAAGAATTAATTTATCCAGGAACCAATAACGTCCAAATTGTCAACATGATACTTCTTTGTAGAGTAAAATTCAAGAATGCTCAGAAAAATATTTCCATGAAAAGATACTAGATGAAGCACAAATATCAAGGACATTCCACTAATTTCATGGAGTATAGAAGTCAAAACTTTAACCAACTGAGTATAATAAAGAATGGAATAACAAAAGAAATCACCAGGCATGCGATATAATCCGCATGCAGAAAAGTTATTCCAACGAGAATAATAAATAACGAATTCAAAGTTATGCGAACGCATACGCATGTGATATTCCAACAAAATAATAATTAACAGAACCAGGTCATACGTAAAGCACATACATGATGTTTCAACAGAATGATAAATAATGGAACCAGGTCATGCGTAAAGCACATACAGGTTGTTCCAACAGAATGATAAATAATGGAACCAGGTCATGCGTAAAGCACAGACAGGATGTTCCAACAAAATGATAAAGAATGGAATAATAGAAGAATTTCACCAAGTATAGGGCAGTCCGCGTATACAGGTTATTCCAACAAAATAATAGAGAATGAAATAACAGAAGTTCTCTTCATGAATAAGAAAGAAATAATACCCATTACGAGTACAACAAATAATATCCTTTACTTTTGAAAGAAGAGTATTCCGAGTGGTAGGGCGAAGATATACTCGAAGAAAACTTGCACTATGCTCAAAGCTTTCTTAAACTCTAAAGAAATACGTTCAAGATTATAGAAGAAGAACTCTCTCTATAGTTTCTCTCTCTAGAGTTTCAGTGAATTCGTAAGAAATAATGAAGGAATGAGCTTCTATTTATAGAAGAATTGACTGTATAGTAATCAATTCATGAACGGTCCAGATTGATTTACTTTTAATCGGACGGTCAATATTTAAAGCAAAATATTTTAAATAAAATATAATATATTCTATTTATAATCTAATAAAACGAATAACTTTATAAAAGTATTACATTTTATATAAAAGATTTTACTATGCAAAACACTATATCACGACACTATGCAACACTATGCATAATAAAATATAATATATTCTATTTATAGAATAACTTTATAAAAGTATTCTGCATTTTTATATAAAAGATTTTTACTATACAAAACACTATGCATAATAGAATATAATATATTCTATTTATAGAATAACTTTATAAAAGTATTCTGTTTTATATAAAAAGATTTTACTACTAAAACTTTAAACCAACGATCCATATTGATTTACTATTATAATTTCAACCAACGATCTGAAAAATTAGCACATCTCCTCATGGAACAATATTGTACCCAAAAATGATTTAGACCGAAAAAAAATATATTTTTCGGGTGAATAGTGCCCCGTGAATAGTACTTCGAGAATAGTATCCCGTGAATAGTAACTTATGAATAGTAACTCGTGAATAGCACTCCGACACAAAAAGTGCCCCAAATACCCGAGTGAATAATACTAGAGTGAATAGTAACCGGGTATTTTATGACAACTTGTCTTCTTTGAAAAATTTTCATATATCACCCTTAACTTTAACCTTTTATCAATTTAACAATTTACTAAATAGAATAATTATAAGAAAATTGAATACTTTCATTTCATAAAATTTGGGGTCTCACAAAAATGGTCAATTGTATTTTAATTTAATGGTATTCTTGTCCATGGTACTTGAATCTAGGGTTTAATCACTAGATTTTAAACCTTAAAGTTTCCCAAATAATTTTTAGGGTTTGAAAAACTAAAATTAAAGTGCATCAAAATTTTAATTTAAAACACACTAATTAAAATTAGGGTTTAAATAATTAAGGTTCCTTAATATCATTAGGGTTCCCAAATTAATAATTCAATTTACTAAAATAATAATTAGGGTTTCTAATTTTAGCAATTAGGGTTCCTAATTAGCAAATTAGGGTTTTTAATTTTAAATTAGGGTTTTCAAATATTAATTAGGTTTTTTCTAATTAATGTAAATTCTATAATATGCAACATAATTCATATAACACCATTATCGCTCTTGAACTCATAATTAAGTTTAACAATTAGGGTTTAACAACTTGATATAAGGGTTTTAACATAATACACCATAATTGATCGATGATTAACAACCTTCACATATACAGTATATATTTATAATTAAAAAATAATACTATACTAATATAATATTATTATTCTTATTCATTACTCAAAATCCAAAATTAGAGTTTGGATTCCATATCCGATTTGTCTTTCACATATAACATCATTAATTAAGTTAAAATAATTAACTTAATAATCGAACTAAAATTCATATAATAAAATAATATAATTATTATAATAATTCTATAATCTTTTCATATATTATTTAAATAATATAAAAATCATATTTTCATAGAAAATAAATAATAAAGACATTTCTACTATAAAATTAATTATTATATGTATATACTTTATAATGATCAATAATTCTAAAATAAAATTATTTAAAATTATTCATGTAATAAATAAATTTTATTTATCACATATATACATACACATTACTTGGCACATATTCCCATCTTTAATAATAATAATAAAAAATTATATGCAAAATTTCTTATTTATTTTTATAGAAAATATCGGGTTATTGCACATAGGCCCAATAAACACGCACACACACATGCAGATAATTAAGGAAATTAAAAGGTTGTGGTAACCGTGTTTTCACGGAAGTCGGGGGGGTGCTTAACACCTTCCCCCGCTTAATCAAGCCCCCGAACTCAATGAATTTTGATTTTCAAGACCTGTTAAGCAGAGTCCAACCATTGGACCTTTGTGTAAATTTTTTCAAAAACAGTTGAGTTGATACAACCATTTCAAATCTACCAACTGACGATTCTGATTTTCAAATCGTCGACATTTATATGTCGGACCTTTTTCAAACTCACATTTTCAGACAAAACTCAACAAATTGAGAACACAAAAGGGCAATAACAGAAAGTGGTACAATTTTCCCGCCGATGACAACTATAATATTGTAAGCTAAATAAAATTAAAAATTACTATAATTTTTTGCTTTTAAAAAATCAAAAACTTTATATAAATTATTTTAGTTGCTCTCATTTTAAAGAATTTTAAAAGAAAATATATATAAGTATAGCGAATGACAAAATTAATCTTAATTATCTCTTAATAATAAATAGACTTCACATTTTTAAAACTAGAATTTATGTTTGTTTGTACTTATAGGTCCAGTAAATTAGTAAAGGGAGACGACAAGTAATTTGAAATTTGAATTCATCTCCGGTTCAATTTATATCCCCCTACTCGGTCATAAACACGTACCTCCCTCTCTCCCCTCATTTCTCGCTCTAACACTATGTTTCTGATTTAAGACCGAAAGAAAAAAAAGAAATTTAAAATATAATAAAAAATAAAAAATAAAAAAGAAAAAAGAAAAAATAAAAAATAAAAAATAAAAAATAAAAAATAAAAATAAAAAATAAGAAATAAGAAATAAGAAATAAGAAATAAGAGAGAAAAAATTGTTTTATAATTAGATTGCTAATCTACTTTTATAATATTTTTTATTATGTTTGTAATATATAGGGTGTGATGAGAATTTTTGAACATGTGTTTATGTTTTTTAATTTTTAGTTCGTTTATTTTTTAGCAAAAAAACTTTAAAAAAAAATTGATCAAAATTTTCGTCTATTTATTTTTCTTCTCTACTTGCGTGTAGT
The DNA here is from genome assembly GCA_020205615.1 of Panax quinquefolius. Classification (NCBI taxonomy): domain Eukaryota; kingdom Viridiplantae; phylum Streptophyta; class Magnoliopsida; order Apiales; family Araliaceae; genus Panax; species Panax quinquefolius. The sequence continues at coordinate 26,570,318 of CM035167.1, forward strand.
TTAAAATACACAATATAACATAAGAATTGAATGAAAAAACCCATTCATTTATGTTCTTTTTCCGTCCATTTAAAACCTCAATGCACAAGTAAATACTCCACAAAGTAAACAAGTTAACTTAGAATTTCAGGTAGAAGGTCATAAATGTAATCTACACAAAGTCACAAAATACTGTACATGAAGCTCTCTCTACAATTTCATTTTGTTTGAGCTGGTAGTCAGTCCTGGTCTTTCTCTCCTAATTTTGCTCTCCTTTGGCCATCTTCTCCACTTAACTTTGCTTTCTCTCTATTCTCACTTCTCAATCTATTATTATCTAATCAAATCAGCTCTCCTTTTCTTTCTCCTTCTCTCTCTCTCTCTCTCTATATATATATATATATATTATATTTGAAACTCTATGATTGGATCCTGCCCTTCTTTCTTCACTGATTACGGCTAGGGTTTTGTAGACCACCCTTTTTTCTAATCACAATTTTCTAGTTATTTTAATTGTTATGAATTTCAATTTACTATTATTCTCTTAGAATATTACCAGATTATTACGTTGCAGTTCAATTTCGTATTAGAATCTTGTATTCGAGTGGATCTAAACATTTGTTTGAGAGACTCATAAATGCAGGAACTGTAGCTTAATATTTGTATCATATATTTTTCTTAATCGGAAGGCCAAATGTTTGAGTAATAGTAATAGCCAGCTGTGCCTTTTGTATTTGGGTTATTGATGATGCATCTGTATTTTTACCCAATTGAATTCAACAGATCTTATTAGTCGATTTTTTAGTAAAAATTCTTCCCGAATTGGGCCAACTTGAAGTTTTTGAGGGTCTTCCTTTTCCCTTTGGATTTGATATTTTCTTGGGCATTTCAATATTCCTTCTCAATTTCCTGGTCTACTATTTCATTTGACATAGTACAGGGGGCAGATCATTCTTCCAGCTGTGCAAAACTAAGGTAAAAAGTCTTCTCCTCACTCAGGTATGCATTTGTGTAGTATTTTTATTTTTTCTTTTTTTCACGCATTCATTAACAAAGGTTAGAGGCCAGTTTCTTTGCCATGGTACCATGGTAGTAATAATTGCTGTATTTAAGGGTTTTGGGTTTCTGTTAAATGGATAAACATAAATGTTTTATAGTGAATGTCCACTTGTGTTATGATGTGATACAAATATGTACTGCAAGTGTACAATGTCAAATTGAAGAATTGACAGAAAAACATGTCGAAGAGACTAGATTAATTTTAATGTATCCTTAATATCTATTTTAGGCGAATTAGAAATAAAGATTGAAAATTGATTAACTATAATTAAATTAACTAATAATGAGAAAGCAATCTAGGAATCTGAATTCAGTAAACAATAAACATAATAAGTAATTCAATCTCTTCTATTTTTATAACTTCATTATGATTTTGATCTCCCCTTCCCTTTAATTTAGTAATTTTACAATTAACGTGGGCAAACATAGACTATAAAAATTTAAGGATTAACTATAACCTATCAAAACTTCTCCGAGTAAGTATGGATTATGAAAAACTCATATCTTAACAATAATCTACCAAAACCTCTTAATTAATTTAAAATGTCATAAGAACTATAAAACGAAGGTATTTCAATAACGAAACATGAATATGAAATCAATTAAACATAAAAACATAAATAATAGAAGAGATGAAAAATATTATCATAAATAATTATTTAATTTCATCTTCATCCTAGATTAAAGAAATTAGCTAGACATGAAAAATAATTAAACTAACTAAAATAAAGAAAAGAAGAAGATTAAAAATAAATAAGAAAGCTCCCTTTAATTAACGATCATCCAATGAACGTACAATGAAGAAGTAATTTAATCTACTCCTACTCCTAACCTAAACTAATATAGAATAACCCTCCTCTCTAAAACAAAAGACCTATTTATAGGAAAAATAAATTTGTGTCATAATTTAGATTCTAGATTCATTGAACTTGGACACTTTTGTTCCTTTTTTCCCTCTTCTTTCCTTGTTGACTTCAATCTCTATATGGTAATCCTCCAAGAGTCCTTTTTCATCATTAAAAGTTGGATATAAATCCTTTATTTGCTCCCCAAAAAAAATAAATGTAATTTTTTACAAAACAAAATAAAATATATTAGTTAAATAAAATAAGCATGTAAAATATTAAATATGGGAATATTAAAATGTTAATTATGTGTCTATCAAATTACCCTATACCTAGCTTTTGCTTGTCCTCGAGTAAAATAAAAAAAATAAAAATTATACTTACCCTAGTTTCGTAAGAAACATGATTGCACTTAGCATGTGCAACAAGCCTTTAAATCCCAAGGTTACCCCAAGTAGACGAGTTGTCTCGCAAGGGTTTGCAGTGAATATACCCACAAAATTCAAAAAATATTTTTGGGTTCAACAAATTATGAAATTGAAAGAAAACTTCTAAATATTCATGGGCATTATACATAAGCAAGATTAAATTCAAAATCACACTTTTACCTTATCAAAAATACTCAATCTCCATTTTAGACACCATTTTTCATTAAATCAATACCATGTGATGCTTGCATGTGTATATGATGTAACTCTTAGTAGGGATTTTTACAATGAAAAGCAAGCAAACTCATTTTTTTTCTTTTTTTTCCATTTCTTTTATTTTTTTCTTCTTGATTTGTGCAATGTCTCATTTTCTTAGGCTTTTCAGAGTTACCCATGTACGAGCGTTGGACCAGTGACTCTCACCATTCGGCTTTAGGGCACTAGGTGTAAAGACACCCCTAAGAGTTTACTAACTCAAGTAACAAAAGCCACAAAATTAGACTAGTCAAGCTGCTTTTATCCATCACACTTTTCAGCATGAATATCGATGGGATACCCAGTTATTTCGTTCAATGGACATTGAAGCAGTCATTAATTTTTTTATTTTTCAACTTCTCTTTTAAATTTTTTTTTTTGAAATTACTCGAATAATAGTTTATACCCCACAACTCTTAGTGCAAACGTGAAGTGCAAAAATGCTTGTGAAATCAATTTTAATCCAGATAGTGTTTCGAACTAAGATTTCGTATCTTATCAAAGATTCAAGAGTCCTAAATCTTTCAATCTTACTCATAGTTTTGCTCCACAAACACTTATTAAAATTAATTCAATCCAATTTTTATTTTTTTTGTGTTTTTTACTATATTTTCCTAAAAAAGAAAAAAAAAATCTAATACAATAATACAGACAAACTCCCCCCATACCTAAATCATGCATTGTCCTCAATGTGCAAATGAAGAAAAGAGAACAAAGATGTGAAATAATTGTACCTTGTATGCGGAGCATTTGTTCTGCAAGAAAATGTGGTGAGAAGGAAAACAAATGTACATACCTATGAATTTCATATATCCTAAAAAGTATGTGGCTAAAAATGAATGATACAAATGGGTAAGTGAGTGTTAACTTTTCATGATTTTCAGGAGGTCTAGGAAATTGAAAATAGTCAGAATTTTTATCATAGTTATGCTTAGAATTTACCTCAAGAAAACTTTACTAACATGTTCAAAGGATGGAAGAATTGGTTCAAATACATGTTCTAGTTTAGTTGACTTATTTGTAGTGAATATCAGCTCATTGATTTTATCTAAATATTCAGATTCATTCCAATTTTGGTCAAGGTGATTTAAGAAAAAATCAATTGGATCTTTTTCAATCAAGAGTCTATTTCAATTATTTCTTGGGTCATTGACAACTCTTGGATCATGTTTACTTTAATGGGTTGACCCAAAAAATCTCTAGGTGTTTTTTTTAGGAACAAGTCTTTCAGGGTATGGAGTTTTAGGCTTATACACTTTTTCAACCGACTCATTAAATGTGACATGATCAATTTTAGACATAGACTCGTAATTTTTAGACTCCTCAAATTCGCTTGACTCAAACTGTGTAGAATTGGATACAAAATTTTCATTTTTCTCATCATCTCCACAACCATCAAAATTTTCAAAATTAACCTCAGAGTTGCTAGAAAATTCTCCCACCTCTTGTTTCCTCTTTTTCATTTGATAATTCTTGTGGATATTGAGGTTTTGGATCCGAATATGGATATGGACTTAGATAAGGATTTTCATAAGTTGAAAAAAATTGATTTACTTGGTGTACCTCACTCCTCCAGCAATCTTCACAGTTTATATTTGACAAAAAAAACCTAACAGTATGTGCTCTACGTGAGTGAATGCATGAATGCGACAATTAGTTTTCTAACTAACAAAATAAAAATAAAAGTTAAGCTGCTTTTTTTTGTTTTTTTGTTTTTGAGTTGAGAGATACAAAATACTAGGAAAAGCGCAACAATAATCTTGTCTTTCCGCACCGTTGATCCGCTTCGATAATTCTGAAAAAAAAATAAAATATTAGAAGAAAAAAAACTAATTCGAATAAATAAAAATTAAGGAATATAAAATTAAGTCTAGTCCCCGACAACCGCGTCAAAAACTTGATGTGATAAAAATATGTAGTGCACAATGTCAAATTGAAAAACTGGCAAGTACAGGTCGAACCCACAGAGACTAGATTAATTTTAATGTATCCTTAATATTTATTTTAGGCGAATTAGAAATAAAGATTGAAAATTGATTAACTATAATTAAATTAACTAATAATGAGGCTAGGAATTCGAATCCATTAAACAATAAACATAATAAGTAATTCAATATCTTTTATTTTTATAACTTCAATATGATTTTGATCTCCCTTCCCTTTAATTTAGTAATTTTAAAATTAACGTGAATAATCATAGACTATGAAAATTTAAGGATTAACTATAACCCATCAAAACTTCTTCGAGTAAGCATGGATTATGAAAAACTCATGTCTTACAATAATCTGTCAAAACCTCTTGATTAATTTAAAATCACATAAGAATTATAAAACGAATGTATTTCAATAACGAAATATGAAGGCGAAATCAATTAAACATAAAAGCATAAATAATAGAAGAGATGAAAAATGTTATCATAAATAATTATTTAATTTCATTTTCATCCTAGATTAAAGAAATTAGCTAGATATGAAAAATAATTAAACCAACTAAAATAAAGAAAAGAAGAAGATTAAAAATAAATAAGAAAACTCCATTTAATTAACGATCATCCAACGAACGTATAATGAAGAAGTAATTTAATCTACTCCTACTCCTAACCTAAACTAATACAGAATATCTCTCTTCTCTAAAACAAGAGACCTAGTTATAGGGAAAATAAATTTGTGCCATAATTTATATTCATTGAACTTGGACACTTTTGTTCTTTTTTTCCCTCTTCTTTCCTTGTTGACTTCAATCTCTATATGGTAATCCTTCAAGAGTCCTTTTCCATCTTTAAAAGTTGGATATAAATACTTTATTTGCTCCCAAGAAAAATAAATATTATTTTCTACAAAATAAAATAAATGTATTAGTTAAATAAAATAAGCATGTAAAATATTAAATATGGGAATATTAAAATGTATTAATTATGTGTCTATCATGTTCGTTATAAATTATGTCCTAGTTCCACTTTAATTGTATTAGATAAATGAAGATGTTTGTCTTTGGCTTTATTTAAGCACTTGATGTTTTGTAGTGAATGTCCACTTGTGTTCTTTATAAAATACTATGTCCTTATCGTACTTTAGTTGTACCACACATTTATTTCTTCTGATTATGCATCAGCTGTCTTTGGCTTTGTTTTTAGTTTTTAGTTTTTTGGCACTTGCTCCTTTTAAGGTTGTGGTTTGTTGACACAGACGAAAAGTTTTCTGTTTGTTTGTTAAGGAAGTCAAAAGGGGTTTTTCGGAGATTCACCTATCAACTTGTTAGATGTATAGCCAATGATTCATTCTTCATTTCAGTCTTTCCTAGTTTTAACATGTTCTTCCTGTATTTTGGTCTAAAAGTGCAACTCTTGAGCAGTGGGGGCTATAAATTTGTTAGCGATGTTTGTCTTTATGACGTGTAATTAGTTTCTTGCATATTTAGGATATGAGCAATATGACAAGTGAAAGTGAGGATAGGATGGCGGCCAATGGTTACATAGATTCGCCATCTATTGAAGAGGTCAGCAGTGGAGGAAATGTGGCAGGAGGTGGTTCGCTTAAAAAAGGCCCTTGGACATCTGCAGAAGATTCAATTTTAGTGGATTACGTCAACAAGCATGGAGAGGGAAACTGGAATGCTGTACAAAAGCACTCAGGACTTTCCCGTTGTGGGAAAAGCTGTCGTCTACGTTGGTCAAACCACCTAAGACCGGATCTCAAGAAAGGTGCATTTACGCCGGATGAAGAACGACACATAATTGAACTTCATGCTAAGATGGGAAACAAGTGGGCTCGAATGGCTGCAGAGGTGTGTATTGATCTTTTCTTCAATGTTCTTTAAGGAATCAATTTGTTTGTGTAATCTGTGTCCAGATTCCAATTGCAGGGGGATTGCATATTCTTAAGTCGAGAACAATGGAGTAGGTAGAAATGGTATTTTTGTTATCTTAATCTGTCATTAAGATATATTAGATTATTCTTCAAGCTTATATGTTGAATAATTGACATATGTCCGTAACTTCCACCATATATATTTATTCTATATTAGCTCATGTATAAATTTAAGCATATATGCAAGAGGATGAGCATCTCATTGATGTACAAACTAGCGTGTCATAATAATGATATAATATTTCACTTGTAAAAAATGAAATTATTAAGGGGTCATTTTAATTTCTAAACTTGGCAGGTCTTTTGGTTTTAGCTTATGACCTAGTGTATATCATACTATTGAAAAACTCAGCAACAAGATAATGAACACTGGACATTGTTTGACATCTACATCCATTGATGTGTTTACTTTTAAAATGATAAGAATCCAAATTATACCAACGCTTAAAGGCATTTAGTAATTTCTTAAGGGAAACTTGAAGAATCAATGTAGTATATGCCTTAAAAAGAATTAAACTGATAAAATGTTGAGCTCAAAGTCAAGTTTAAAAGGTAAAAATATTAATATGAACATTTATAAACTTTATTAATCAATTGATGGGTTCATATGTCGAGGCGACTTTAATTCCCTTATTGAGAAAGAGGGAAAAGAAGCATGATTACTATTCAACTACCAATAATTGCACCATCCAGAGTTGTGGATTCTTTTAAATTCTTCTAGGGATTCTCTTGTAGATATTTTAATGAAAAAAATTGAAAATATTCCATAGACTATATACTATACTAATTAGTATTATGTTTTATATACCAATACTATCTATGAAATTAGTGTAAGAATTAATTAGTATAAATTTTCTAAATTCTTAGATAGCATTATTACATAAATGTTTTTTGTGTTTCTTTTTTTTTTTTTACATTTTATTATGGATTAATATTTATTAGTATTGAAATTGTAATGTATGTATCTATAATTATGTGTATAAAAATTCTATTTAATAGAATATGCTATATGTATAAAAATTCTGTTTACATCCTACATTGGGCATTAACGTTGATTCTAGGGTCAGAGTATTGGGTCATGTAACTTCAGTGGTGGTTGATCCCAATGTGATTGTTGAAGTAAAGTTGCAATTGTGGTCAGCGAAGGCTAGAAATGGGAAGGAAGTTTGTGGACTTAGTGATGTAGGACAAGGTGGAAAGAAGGAATCAGTTGAGAAACATACACAAAAGTACAAATCTTTTCTCAAAATAATTCCTGTCCAATAATCTAATAATAATAAAAGGATTTCAAATACTTTATATAAAAAACTTGAACTTAACGACCAAGAAAAATCCCTAATTTTTAAAAAAATAATATCCTTGTTAAAATCTACTATTATAATTAAAACTTCTAGAATATCTTAGTATATGTAATAAATAATTAAGTTAATTACCCAAATAGTTATCTCTAAATAATAATATAAAATAATAATTAAGCAATCTTTTGATCCCTTTCTTCCATTTTTACATCACTTAGCTTCATCAGTGCTCATTATAACAAGTTAAAACTTCTCAAAACTGAGATGAGGTGATGTAGCCAGCTTTAATGCAGATAAGTGGGGCTTGGTATTAGTATATACTTTTCTGAGTATGTAGCAGACAATATGTGACGCAAAACGGAAGTAAAAGAGTTTACTAACGTAATCTCTAAGAACACAAATTGGAATCCACCAGAGAAATAATTCAATTTTTCTTAAAACTTCAATGCCTCCCTGAAACAAATAATCAAGAGCTTAAAAGTCTCTGGAAACCCTAACTTAAGTAAAAAGACCAAATTAGAACCTTATTAAACAAATAACAACTAAAAAAAAACCCAAATAAAATAATAAAACTTCAACCACCAGGCAGTCTGCCTAAAATCACGAACCAACTCTTTTGCCTAATTTTCTATCCAACTCTTCTTCAAACTCCAAAGCCAATTGTCCTACATCAGTCTTTCCACCTACGAATAACTCGACCTCAAGTTATAATCACAAAACTCATAAAGATTAGCTACATTGAAAGTACGAGAGATGTTCATATCGGCAGGCAAGTCGATCACGTAGGCGTTATCATTGATCTTCTTGATCACCTTGTACGACCCATACTTCCGTGGTTTCAACTTGTTATAGGAACCGACTGGGAACCTTTCCTTATGCAGAAACACCATAACCTGATCACCCTCAACAAACAATTTCGTACGTCTCTTGACATCTGATGCGGCTTTATACTTCGCATTCTTCTTCTCCAACTGGGTTTCACTTCAGCTTGAACATTGCAAACCTGCTCAACCATGTTTTCAGCAGCAACACTTACTCCAACAACCTTGCGAAGACGGGCCAGGGCTTAGGAGGATGCAGATACACTAAAGCACAAAAGGAGATTTACCAGTAGCCACGTAAACTGCATTATTATACGCGAACTCAGCTTGTGCCAGTGCCACGTCCCACTGCTTAGGCTTTTCCCCACAAATGATCCGAATTAAATTCCCCAGTGTTCGGTTCAGATTCTTAGTCTGCCGGTCAGTCTGCAGGTGCGCAGTGCTACTGAACTTTAGAGTAGTATCCATCCGCCACCGCAATGTAACCCAAAAATAGCTAAGAAACTTCGAATCCCTATCGGAGGTGATAGATTGAGGGATTCCATATAAACGAACCACTTCATGAAAGAACAGTTGAGCAACATGGGACGCTTCATATGTCTTCTAACAAGGTATAAAATGCCCCATCTTGGAGAATCTGTCAACCACCACAAACACAAAATCTAATCCACGCCGAGTCCGTGGAAGGCCCAAAACAAATCCATTGACAAATCCTCCCATATGGCACTCGGTACAGGTAGAGGCATGTAGAGACCTATATTCTGAGCTTGTCCCTTAGCAGTTTGACAGACATAACACTTGCGAACAAAGTTACCCACGTCGTGTTTCAACAAATGCCAGTAATACCGCTCAGCCACCCCATCGATAGTCTTGTCACGTCCCAAGTGACCACTCAAACCTCCACCATGTAGCTCTCGAATCAGCTTCTCCCTCAAAGAACTCCGTGGAATACATAACTGATTTCCGTGGAAGAGGTAGCCATTGACCACATGAAATTCTCCCTCTATTTGTTTAAGAACACACCTTTCCCATTCCTTGCCAAAATCTTCATCCTCCGAATACAACTCTTTCAGAAACTCAAACCCAATAAATTCTTGCTGCATAGTGACCAACAAACTCGCGCGCCGACTCAATGCGTCTGCCACCTTATTCAGGGCACCCGATTTTGTGCTTCAAAACAAAAGAAAATTTCTGCAAATAGGTTACCCACCAAGCATGCAAATTACTTAAGCTTTTTAGGTACTTCAAAGCTTGGTGATTAGTGTACAGAATAAATTTACGTCGAATCAGATAGTACTCAATACTTTTGGGCACGAACAATCGCATAAAATTCTTGATCATAGGTACTCCACTTTCGCCGTGCATCACTAAACTTTTTACTGAAATATGCTATTGGTTTCTTCTCTTGTGACAAAACTGCTCCAATCCCAATTCCACTAGCATCACACTCCACCTCGAATAATTTATCAAAACTGGGTAAAGTAAGAACAGGAGTAGTGCACAATTTTTCTTTGATGACTATAAAAGCTGTTTCAGCTGCTTCACCCCATCGAAATTGATCCTTCTTTAAACACTCTGTAATGGGTGCCACAATGCTACTGGAATCTCTAATAAATCCACGATAAAACGTCGCTAACCCATGGAAACTCCTCACCTCTCCTACTGTCTTGGGTGTAGGCCAATCACGAATAGCTCTAACCTTTTCTTCATCGACCAATATACCCTTAGAACTGACCACATATTCAAGGAATAACAATCGTTCTATCAGCCAATTGCACTTTTTAAAATTAATAAAGAGCTTATTTTCAGACAACACCTCTAGCACAGTTCGAAGATGCTCCGTATGGTCTTTCTCACTCCGACTATAAATCAGTATATCATCAAAATAAACGACAACATATTTTCCAATGAAAGGTCGTAATACCTGATTCATAAGTCGCATAAAAGTACTAGGCGCATTGGACAATCCGAAAGGCATAACCAACCACTTGTAGAGTCCATCCTTTGTTTTGAAAGCTGTCTTCCATTCATCACCAGGTTTAACCCAAATTTGATTGTATCCACTTTGCAGGTCTATTTTGGAGAACAACTTCGAACCCTCCAACATATCTAGCATGTCATCCAATCTCGGAATCGGAAAGCTGTATCTGACAGTTATCTTGTTAATTACGCGACTATGAACGCACATCCTCTAACTGCCATCTTTTTTTTAGGACAAGTAATGCGAGAACAGCGCATGGGCTCATGCTCTCTTGAATAAACCCCTTATGCAGTAATTCCTCTACTTCTATAAAATGTAATTTTCTTTGGGACTCATCCGATAATGTGGCAAATTGGGTAAGCTTGCTCTCGGAACTAATCAAAATGATGTTGAATATCTCTCAGCGGTGGAAGGTCATTTGGTAAATCATCAGACACTCACTGAACTCGGCTAAAAGGGACTGCACTTTCTCGGGTAACACAAGTCTTTTCTCTCCCTTCCCTTCTATCACTAGAGCTCGCACAACCACAACCTGCACCTCCTGTGCCTCTTTAGTTTCAGATTCCAAATCAGTTACTGAAGTGATTAAAGAAAGTAAAGACTGCTCTTCTGCCGGGGTCTTAGTTGAGCCACCACCTGAACTCTGTTTCGGAACCATTGCAATCTTCTTGCCACCCCAATTAAAAATAAAAAAATTGTCGCGCCCCCTATAGGTGACATCCACATCAAATTTCCATGGTCGTCCTAATAACAAGTGACTAGCATTCATGTTGACTACATTGCAGACCACCTCATCTCGGTAGTGCTGTCCGTGAAATAGGAACTTTGCACACTTCAGTCACGTTCGCCTTTTGTCCTTTCTGAATCCACCCAATCACATAGGGCTTTGGATGTTTTTCTACTCGTAACTTGCAGATGTTCTACCAGTTTTTTGGACACGATTTCTCACAACTCCCACTGTCAACAATTAAATCATAGACCTTCCCCTGAACACTGCAGCAAGCCTTAAAAATATTATTTCTTTGTGAGGAATCTTATAACTTCGTTGAACACAACTCTTTGAATCACAGTTTACATGTTCTCCCTTTTCTCCTTCTTCAGTATACTGAATGCCATCGTCATTTTTTCCAACATCCAACATCCATTTAAATTACCAGGTGGGACACTCATTTGAACGATGGTCCGTTCACGCACTTTGTAATACTTCAACCCACTTTATTTAGCATATGAGTTTGGCACCCGTGGAGCTTCCCTCGTACCTCCTGTTGTCGGCCGTGTCCTAGCAGGGATATTAATTTAATATTTTATCTTACATTTATCCAAACAAAACGATAATATAAAGCAAAACAATCTATAATAAAGATAATAAAGGCTTTTGCTTAAAGTTCAAACACATATCCATATTGCTAATGTTAAAGTTCAAACACAAACATGCAATTGTTCAAAGTTCAGACATATTTTTAACATATTAGTTTTATTCATAAACAAAATTGCTATTAAATAATAAAATTTAAAATTTCAAGAATTTAATTTAATATTAAAACTTAAAAAACTAAACATAAATTTAAGAATTATATTGAATTAAACTAAATATTACAAATGTATCATCATTTATATAATTTGAAGTTGGTACAAGTTCAAAAAATTACAACTATAATAAAATTATCCATTTTGACTTGATATTGTTCACTTCTTGTTGTGATTTGATAAGCTACAACCTGTGTTATGAATATGGTAAATCATTAGAAAAATAAATATATCAAGATCTGGTTTGGGTAGTTATTAAAATAAAAAAATACCACTCCGCCTAGACCCTGCCTAATTTCCTAGAGGTATTTTTTTGCCGCCTTGGGCCTAAGTGAGACGTCAGGGGGACTAGCGCTAAGGCGGGGCGCCAAGGGAGGGCCTAGCGCCTAGGAGGGACCTAGGCGGAGATGTTTAGAACACTGAGACCACTCCTCTATATATTCTGCAACAGTCCTATTACTCTGCGCACAATTCTGATAACTCCGAAAAATAAATTGCTCATAATCTGGGGGTAGAAATCTGTTAATCATAAGTTGTTTCATTCGCCTCCAGGATCGTACAGGAGTCTTGCCTTATTGTCGCCTATCCATCTGTAATTTCTCCCACCAAACAGTACCTCCGCTTCTCAACATATATGCTACCAGATTGACTTGTTGATCCGCCGTAACTTCAATCAACTCGAAGAACCTCTCAACCTTAGAAATGCAGTCCAGGAACTCTTCAATCTGCAGATTACCATAAAACAATGGTATGTCTGCGCGTATTCTATAGTCAAGTTGATTTTGGTGTCGGTTTTGAGGAGGATTTCTTTGATAACCCGCAAAGTGCTCATTAGAGTCTTCATCACTCAAATCTTCGAACTGTTCGTGTCTCGCCGCTCTAGGCGGACGTCCACCTCCAGGGCGGCCAAGTGCAAATCCCTCGCCTCTATCTTTGTTGGTAGGGGCAGGGGCGTTGAAGTTGGGTTGGTGCACCAACAGTTGTTGCAACATGGCCTCCACCCTCGCCATCGACTGTCACTGCTCATCAATTGCTGCCCATAATTCGGCATCCCTACGACCAGTGTCGCCAGGGTTAACTCTTCCGCTTTCGTTGTTAGCCATCGTGTTAGCCATCGAATAGGGCAAATCCCTAGGCTTTGATACCACTTAACGTAGAACGGAAGTAAAAGAGTTTACTAACGTAATCTCTAAGAACACAAATTGGAATCCACTAGAGAAATTATTCAATTTTTCTTAAAACTTCAATGCCTCCTGAAACAAATAACCAAGAACTTAAAAATCTCTAGAAACCCTAACTTAAGTAAAAAGACCAAATTAGACTCTTACTAAACAAATAACAACTAAAATAAAATAAACCCAAATAAAACTTCAACCACCCAGTAGTCTGCCTAAAATCACGAACCAACTCTTTTGCCTAATTTTCTATCCAGCTCTTCTTCAAACTTCAAAGCCAATTGTCCTACATCAATATGTTATGGATAGCGGTGGTGTGAGATTATAGGAAATTTACAACACTAATGGAGGCTGATATGATTCTAGTGTTTCAAATGGTTAATGGTTGCATTGTTCTAAAAGTTGGCCTAGGTGGAATTGACCTTTTATCGTCTTGATGTGGTTCTAATGTCTAGGCGAGGTATGTGGATTTATTTATTTCTATTTTTTTTATGTTTGAAAGAACAAAAATAATGTTATATCCATTTTCTGTCTACAATGCTATAATGAATTTGTTATGCCTTATAAAAAAGTTTTTTCTTGGTTCTTTTCATGTACAATTTATTATCTTTACATATATTAATTTATGTAGTTATATACAAATATAAAAAATAAAAATAAAACTGTCTAGGCCGCTTAGGCGTCGCCAAGGCCCGCTTTGATTTTTAGGACACTGAATGGTTGACTTCACTTGTATCTGATTTGTTGGTGGTTGCAATTTCCTTTATTTAGATAAATAAATGATTTCATTTGAAATCCCCTAGAAGGTGGTCAACCTACACAAAGTATAGGAGAAAAAATTGCACAGTTATTCTACATTCAAGTAAAAACACAAATCTTCCCTATATGAGGAACCTCCCAAAAAATTACCTACTTAAGGTAGGCTTCTAGAACAAAGTCATTTGAAAATAAAAAAGATTCACAATCAAACATCAAAACACCTCATGGAGCCAAAAAGTAGAGAAGGATTATGAAGTGAACAAATATGGGCAGCGGCCTTACTCTTCCTTTCAATATCGGGTATTCCATTCTTTCCAGATTGTCCATCAAATAGCATGCGACAACAAGTCCGTCCTTCACTCCTTGGTCCTTCCTGATCTTTACTCCAAACCAATTCTACAATATCTCACTTATCGATCTTAGCGTCACCCAAGCTATGCCACACAATGGGAACATGACGGTCCAAAGATTTCTTACTGCCTCACAGTAGAGAAGCATTTGGTCAACCATCTCGTCTCTGTTGTTTCATTTGTTTTGCAGAAGAGAGAATGAGGGATACTTGATTACTTAAGAGTAAAGGGGAGTATGAATATGATTGAGTGCTTCACTGACTCGAAATTACTTGTGGAACTTCTTCTTCAATATCCTTCTTTTGGTTCTAATATTTATTGTCTTATAGCTGATATTATATGTTTAGGGTCTTTGTTTTGTGTTTGTAATGTAGTCAAGACTCAAGGTGCCTAGGTCTGAGGTGTTTCGGGCTCATAAGTTGGCCTGTATGGCTAGGGTATCTAGATGTAACCATTAATGGATGTTTTATTATTACCCAAAAAAAAAAGAAGGGGTAGTATAAATGACAAAAAAATTATGTCTAAAATCCTATGATGATCTTTGCCTTCTTTTACATGACTCTTAGTCTCTATCTCTATGTACTCCTCTGTGTGTGTGTGTCTAGCTTTTTAGAGCTTGAGCTTACAGGAGAAGCCCAATGGTCTCTGTATTCGTTTTGGTCTCCTGTTGTCATATCATTTCTCTAATGCCTTTTGTTTAGTTTGTTCACTCTTATATACATATTCTCTTAGTAGCATGTTATGTAATTAACGAGTTCATATTTAGTACTAAAATTTGTGTAATTGGACGATGAGTTCTATGTCTTCTGTATACATAAAGTTTGGTCTTGCATGGTGATAACTTCTAATTTTTAGTAATATTGCCTTATCCAAGAAATAAAAATTTACTCCCTCCATCTAGTTTAATTGATCCTTGTTTTCCAAGTGTTTGTGCCACAAATTTTAAGACATGTGAAACCCATTAATATAAATAATATAATGAGTATATTATTTTAGATTGTTAATGTAGTTGTGAAGTATTACATACAAATATATCAATGATAGAAGCTAATTAAAACTATATTAAATAAATATGGCTAGGTGGTCACAAAGCCCGTGCCATGAACATTCAACAAAGAGGTCAATTAAACCCCCATACAAAGGGTGTAATTTTTTTACCAATTTTCCCTTATATCCACTGGGAAACAATTTTTTTGTCGTGATATCATTTGCTTTGCACCTTAACTTTTCTTGTGCATGTGCCAGTCAAATCAATTTGAAAGTTAAATATGTTTATCATCCATCCCTGAAACAATTTGAAGTGTGTCGAAGGATTATTTTTTTTGTCACTTTGTTTCATTGATGGTAGAGGATCTTTAAGTTTTTATGACATCCAACATATAACAATTCACATCCAAATCTGTGATATCTTTTATTTCCTTTTTTTTTCCTTTGTGATATATTATTTCAAGATGTTAATAACACTTATTGTGTTATTAGAAGATGAGTTTTTTTTTTGCTAAAAGGAAAAGATATTTTTTTGGGTGATATTAATTGCATTTATGCCAAGCTGAATAGTGGTGCTAGGAATGAAGCCGTTTTAATAAACTCGTTTGTATAATACTTTTATCAGCTTTATTAGTTACAAATACACTATAAGCGACCACTGGGTGGGCACCTCATTTTACCCCCATAGTACTTCAGCAATTTACTGACACAATTCCGCAAAATTTGGCTTGTCTTTTCTCCTTGAATGCAAGTGGATCACATTTCTTATCAGCTGTGTCTGAAGGAAGTTCAATTTTGACATTATATATGGAAACCTACATGCTTTCACTTTTATTCTCAGTTGTGTCTGAAGTTGGTCCGATTTTTTGCATTTTATATGCAAACCTTCATACTTTTTTGTACTTGAAAAGAATGTGCATGGCTTCGACATAGGAGTGGGCAAGGGGGCTCAGCCTCTTCACAAACAATAGAGAGAGAATAACAGAAAAGTTTCAAGGAATCCTGAATAAGCTGCTTTAAGTCTTCCTATTTTCATATTAGTCTTACTTCTGTCTTCACTACTTGCATTCCTGTT
Source organism: Panax quinquefolius (assembly GCA_020205615.1). Classification (NCBI taxonomy): domain Eukaryota; kingdom Viridiplantae; phylum Streptophyta; class Magnoliopsida; order Apiales; family Araliaceae; genus Panax; species Panax quinquefolius. Next base: position 26,586,724 of record CM035167.1, read on the forward strand.
TCAACTCCTTAGTTGAGAGAATGCCCCTAACACTGAGTTCCCGTACTAAGTAATTGATCTTTGATTATAGGATTTAATTGTCATGCATACAGATAAGTTTGTTGCTTCTCTTTTACATTTTCCTCTTCTTTTTTTTTTTTTTTTTATTATTTTTGGTTGTGCTAGTAAACATGACTATTGTTGACTATAAGATACAGATAAGTAAGTTAATAATTAATGTGTGAGCGTGACATAATTGGCACAGTGAAAACAGCTTCTGGCAGTGTATACCTCTTTGGAGTGCCTAAAGCTGTTCCAGAGGTTATTGGTATCAGTGGTTGGCAATCTAATTTCACAGACGGCTTCACAGTTCTATTTTTGTTAGACATTAATAGGAAAAGGTCATAATGTTTACTTTCAGTAAGTAGGTAATAGAATCCAATATGCTACATCGTTTTTACCAAATTAGACAAATTTTATAACATGATTACCTGAGTTCAATATGTTCCATTCACTAAAAATTATGCGAGTTCAATATGTTCCATTCACTAAAAAATTATGTGAGTTTTCTGCAATTCTGTTCAGAATAATTTTCTGGTTTATTTCTCAAAATTTTGTATCGTTTCAGTTACCTGGACGCACTGACAATGAGATAAAGAATTTCTGGAACACAAGAATCAAAAGACGGCAGCGAGCTGGTTTACCCATTTACCCTCCTGACATTTTGCAAGCGCAAAATGAGAATCAAATAAGTCAGAACATGGGTACATTCTCAAGTGGTGACACACCTCATCCTGAACTTTTGCAAACGAATAACTTGGAGATTCCATCCGTTGAATTCCAAAATTTGGAACTAAACCAACAGTTCTATCCATCTTTCCTTGATATTCCTGCAAGTAGCTTGCTTACTCAAGGTCTCGGTTCTTCTACCTGTAGTAATAGCTTTCTGTTCTCAACGATGCATCCAGCCAAGCGTCTTCGAGAATCCGAATCCTCACTTCCTGGTTTCAGTGGCAGTGATGTTCTCCCAGAATTCAGTCAATATCAGGATGATGGTTCTCGGAAAATTGTCAAGTCCTTTGGAAGTTCGTATGATAATAACCTTTCATCATCCTTGTGTTTACTTCCTGGCAGCCATGCCCTTTTAAATGGCAACTCTTCTTCTTCTGAGTCCATCTCTTGGGCGATGAAGCTGGAGCTCCCTTCACTCCAATATTCAGATACTCAAATGGGTAGCTGGGGCACACCTTCCCCATTGCCTTCCCTTGAGTCTGTAGATACTTTGATCCAAACCCCTCCAACTGAGTTGACACCGTCAGACTGTCTGTCACCGCAGAACAATGGCCTATTAGAATCTGTACTGTACGAATCACGAACACTGAAAATCTCAAAGAACAATTCATGCCAGCAGACTTCTTACGCTTCTGCTACGTGTGGGGTTGGAGCCGACAGTTTATCTCAGCTCCATGATGCAGACTGGGATGTGTATGCCGACCCGAACTCTCCTCTAGGTCATTCTGTTACCTCGGTGTTCAGCGAATATACTCCCTTCAGTGGAAGCTCATTGGATGAACCTCAGTCGATCAAGACACCACCAGGTGAGTATAGTTTGTTCAAGAATATGCTCCTTTTATTTATTTATTATTAATTATTTAAACTTTAAGTGAATTCTAAGTTTTCTAGAAGGAAATCATTGGTTCTTATTTAAAATTATTGCTTCTTATTTTGATTGTTGCTTAGTTAAGCAAGAAGCTAAATGGGCTTCAATAATGCACTGTGAGGGAAAGGATGGAAATTCATGTCAAATGAATTTTTCCAGGCCAGATTTCGTGCTCGACTCAAACTGGTTTGGTCCTAGCTCTGAGCGCGGTAAGGACCATTCTATTCTGACAGATGCTATTGGCACACTGCTTGGTGAGGATTTTAACTCCGACTGCAAGCAAATAGGTGATGTATCTGCTTCAAGTCAAGGTTGCAGCCATGGGTCTCAGCCATGGGTTTCGTGAATGGAACATGTCTACTACCATCTGCCACATTTCTGAACATTATTAAAAACTTGATTATATAAAATTTCATGGATAATTTCTCTGCAATGATCATCAAACGTTTTCCCTTAGTTCTGAACAGGTCTAAGGGAACAACATAATGGAATTCTACCCTTGGTGGAAGTAATCCGTATGATACTTTATGGTTTCTTGATCATTGTAGACATTTGGTGGCTCTTCTATTGTTCCTTTAACTGCTGAATAGATCATACAATTCATTTTACTATTTGATGGTTGTGTTTCAATTGTTGTTTATGGTAAAATCATAATTTCAATTTTTGTGTGATAATATTCTTTAATCATGTGAAGCATAAAAATCAAAATATGGTTTGTGTAATTATTAATGGTGAATAATTGCTTAGACAATAAATATATTGAGTGGGCAAATATTTAAGATCAGATGAGGCATAGTTCGACGCCTAAGATGAAAAGAGATTGAATTTTCAAAGAATGGAAAATTAATAAGAAGTTCAATTATAATCAAACAACTATGTTACAAGATTACATTTGGAAAAGTATATCTGATCTAAAAACTACTTGATCACAGTGATCAAATTAATAAAACTATTTCTATTTTACCTTACCAACTCGGCAGTTACAGACTCCTACGATAAAGTGTGATAGTCTCTAACTATGATATGTTGATATTGGGTTTTTTGTGAGAGTAGTTTTCTTGGGTACAAAAAGAAATTTGATCGTCTTTTAAGGTGATTGAGAAGGGATAATCGCTCCATAATATCTTACCCATTTTCACCACTCTTCAGGTACTTACTCGGTACCAACTTCAACTGATATATTTGAATCTTTTAACTGACCATGTCTCTCAAGTCGGCAGACTTGAATGTCATGCCGTGTCGCAATATTGTCTTGGGCAATTCGGGCGCAGAATGTGAATCAGCTTCGTCGAATAACCTTTTTTTTTTGCAAAGGAGGCCATACAGCTAAAACTATAATTTAAATATTCATACAGTCATCCGCTAGCGCTGCTAGGGTATCAAATGGAGTTTCCTTATTAAATTCTCTTACAAAGTTAGAGCAGTGACCCAAAACTGCTAGAGAGTCCGCACATTTTTTTCCTTGTCTTCCAGTATATATCGCGAGGGTATCAAATGGAGTTTCCTTATTACATTCTATTACAAAGTTAGAGCAATGATCTAAAGCTGCTAGAGAGTCCGCTCATCTATTTCCTTGTCTTACAGTATGCATCACATGAATGTTCCATGGCCTTCTAAGGAGCTGCATGCAATCTTGGATTAATCCTTCATCAGGATGAATTTGGATATCCCCTTTTTAAGCAAAGTGACGGCCTTTTCAGAATATGATTCAATTTTCAGTTGTGGGATTCTCCTCCAACGCTAAAGTAATCCCCTCCCTTATAGCTAAAAGTTCAGAATATGACCCAAAGTTCTGCCGTTAAAACACTGCACATCCCAACTCTAACATGAAAACAATTGATCCATTCACCTCTTTCATTCTGCATTATGCCTCCAATCCCAACCGAGTTTGGGATTCGGTATTGAGTTTCAACCAGCCCATCGAGGGACCTTTCCAAACCACATGAATCTGAACTTGACTAGATTTTCGATTAGGCGCAGAAGGAAAAGCAAGCACAAGATCAGAATGAAGGTAGTGAATGTCTCGATTAGTTTCACATTGAGTGGAAAAAGGATGGTCAATAGATTCCTTGTTTCGATTTTTTCAGATGGTCCACATAATGGTAATAAACTTGAGGTGAACTTTGGAACAAGGATGAAAGGAAGTCACCTTAGGATTGAGACAAGTCTTAACCTGAAAGTAGTATGCCTCAAGTCAATGGATGTGGGCATTTATTTTGTAATCTTATTTATTTATTAATAAAAGAATTTATTTAATACAAAAAATATTTTTTATCCATGTTAATTAGTTGAATTAATAAATGTGGTAAACTCATAGCCTTTCGAGCAATGTTTTTAGAATCATGATGTTGATCATGCTAATGAGATTTAAATTCTTAGATAATACAAAACTAAAATGTTCTTAATCGTATAGATCACTAATATGAGGTTACTGGATAGATTAGTACATACTGTAGCGATCCGAATTTTCGAATGAATTAAATAGAAATTTAATTTAATAAATTTCTTATTTATTATATGTTTTATTATATTGTGTATGTGAATACGTGTGATATAATAAGTATGTAGGTATGAAATGTGATAAATATAATATTATATATTTATTATAAATAAATTATGAATAACAGTTTATTTGGTTATATTATTATATATCTATCATTTAAAATAAATTGTGGGAAATCAATTTATGGTTAAATTTTAGTGGTGCAAAATTATTGTAATTATTAACAAGTATATTAAAATAATTTATATTATTAAATTATTTTAATAGGGTGAATTTATTCTTTAAGGATGTTATTCTACTGGAAAGGTTATATAACATTACTTTAATGTATATAAAAATTTGATATAAGTTAAATAAAGGGTATTAGAATAATTTATAGTATTAAATTATTTTTTATTATAATTTTCTACGCAATAGGTACGGGGTATAAAATAGGTGTATATACTATATAATATAAGTATAGGATATAATATGTATTAGGGATATGTGGGAATACATGGGAAAGCATGAGCTGCAGAATTTTAAGGCTGGGTCATTATTTAGCTTAGCAGGAGCTGCAAGCATATTAAGGCCATAGACTCACACTCAGCCAAGCTATATAAACTACTCCCTCCATCCTTAAATAACTGACGTTTTGAAGGTTTTCACACTTATTAAGAAAGTCATTTATTACTCTAATTTTGTCATTAAGATTGATATATATTACCAAAATTACCCTTGTATTAATTAAGAAAAGATGTACTCCATATAGTTATCTAAATAAATGAAATACTTCATATAGTTGAGAGCAATAGAGGAAAAATTGTAATTAATGCTTCCTAAAAATTTGATAACATCAAATATATTGAGAAATTTTGAACTCCCTATAACGTCAATTATTTAGGGATGGAGGTAGTATAATATAAGGAGAGCCAAAGCATGAAATCTAGAGTTTTATTTTTCTTTGCTCCATCCCACTCCGTCCGTTCCATTCTATATTCTCCTCTCTCTAAGCTACCCATTTTTATCTTCCTTGTTTTCGGTTAGAATTAGCAAAGGAATTGTTGGGTCATGATATTTCACCTATTGTGTCGAATGGATTGGGCCTATTTATTTAGTTAGCCCATTGGGTCTTTACTATTGGGTCCTAAGGTTATTGGGTCTAGTCACCGTCTTATTCTTGTTGGATCCTTACAAGATCGGGTCGGATCAGTGGGTCGACCCATTAGATATTTTAATATCTCTGTCTTTGACTTGTAATGATGAAAAAAGAATGCTGTTGACAAAAAGTCTGCAGATCATTAATGTGGATGAGATTATAGTCGGCCGGTGGCATACACAGTGGAGGAAAAAGGTGATAACCTGCATGCAGTCGACAGAGATCACTGGGGAATGGGGGGCTGTGTCAGACGATAGTGGGTGACACGGTAAATCGGGAAAGAGAGTATAACCTAGCAAGGAAGTCTTCAAGAAAAAGGTACACACATACAACTGATAATTTTATCTCTCTCAATACACTAGATATTTTATCCTCCATTGTTAACCTTGTGATCGCCTGTACTGACTCTCACGCCTGAGCTATCCCCCGACGGTCGAAGCCGTCAAGCTTTTGGTGTTGACTGTGTTTAGTGTGCATGATCAGGGCGTCTTACGTAATTGGGACGTTGGAGAAGATCTTGGCGTTAACATTGGCGCTAGAAGGAGGGCTGAGTTCTAGTGTCTTGTAATTTTCAATCACAACTTTCATTTGTTCTACGTCGGATAAGATGGTGAGAAGTAGAGAAGATACACCGGAAGGACAGCCGAGGGCTGTAAGCTCATCTGTCCAACACATTTCTGTCAAAGATCGTCTGGGTCCTTCAAAGAGTGCTCATGAGAGTGAGAGCACTGCTTCCAAGCATGTTTCCAAGGGTTCTCGTTCGAAAGCTCATGGTGGTGCCAGACGGAGGTTGGTGTTTGCTGATGATAGAGACCAAGACCAAGACCGAAGGCAAGTGGAGGGTTCTCTGCCTAGAACCCTCCACTTATTTAGCAAAGGAATTGTTGGGTCATGATATTTCACCTATTGTGTCGAATGGATTGGGCCTACTTATTTAGTTAGTCCATTGGGTCTTTACTATTGGGTCCTAAGGTTACTGGGTCTAGTCACTGTCTTATTCTTGTTGGGTCCTTACAAGATCGGGTCGGATCAGTGGGTCGACCCATTAGATCTTTTAATATCTCTGTCTTTGACTTGTAATGATGAAAAAGGAATGTTGTTGACAAAAAGTTTGCAGATCATTAATGTGGATGAGATTATAGTCATTTGCGTGGCATACACAAGTGGAGAAAAAGGTGATAACACGCATGCGATCGGCGAGAGATCATCGGGGAGTGGGGTCATGTCGGACGGTTGGTAGTGGGTACTCGATAAATCGGGCAAGAGAGTATAACCTAGCAAGGAAGTCTTCAAGAAAAAGGTACACACATACAACTGATAATTTTATCTCTCTCAATACACTAGATATTTTATCCTCCATTGTTAACCTTATGATTGCCTGTACTGACTCTCACGCCTGAGCTATCCCCCGATGGTCGAAGCCGTTAAGCTTTTGGTGGTGACTGTGTTTAGTGTGCATGATCAGGGCATCTTACGTAATTGGGACGTTGGAGAAGATCTTGGCGTTAACATTGGCGCTAGAAGGAGGGCTAAGTTTTAGTGTCTTGTAATTTTCAATCACAACTTTCATTTGTTCTACGTCGGATAAGATGGTGAGAAGTAGAGAAGATACACCGGAAGGACAGCCGAGGGCTGTAAGGTCATCTGTCCAACACATTTCTGTCAAGGATCGTCTGGGTCCTTCAAAGAGTGCTCATGAAAGTGAGAGCACTGCTTCCAAACATGTTTTCAAGGGTTCTCGTTCGAAAGCTCATGGTGGTGCCAGACGGAGGTTGGTGTTTGCTGATGATAGAGACCAAGACCAAGACCGAAGGCAAGTGGAGGGTTCTCCGCCTAGAACCCATCACCGAAGTGGTCGAGATGATAAAGTTTCCAAGTTGGCAAAGATGGCAGAAGAGGCGGATAAAGCTTTGGAGGTTCTTCTAAAGCAAAGGGAAGATATAGCTGTGCAGATGCTTCGGATGGCCGATCTGAAGGACGAGGCGTCCACTTATGTCTAGTCCGAGAGGCGTAGTAAGCATAAGGATGTACATCGGCGAGAGGGGAAAGAGCTGGAACATTTTGTACATGTGTCTCGGGACCGTTCTCATGATCGAAGGATACCGAGGAGCAGAACTCCTGAGGCATCAAAGGGAGCACTTATTGTCATCGGTTCTCAAGGCCGAAATGGTGGCTGACGGAGGAGTTGGTCGAGGGAGATCGTGCCAGAAAGTAAAAAGAGAGAGCAGCGTCATGAGCACTCTCACCATGATAGCAGGGCCACACGCCGAAGTAAGTCCAGAAGTCCATTAAGGGTGGTGGTTTCCGTTAGAGAGGGTCGGTCCATTCCGAAGAGGAAAGAGTCGCCGGAGAAAGAAGTCTCCTCGCAGCCAGAAGGTGTGGATTTTTTGGTGAAGGAATTGAAGGAGCTCCGGAAGCAATTAGCTGAGGTTCAACAGGTGAAGGATACTCCGGGAAAGAAGGCATCCCCATTTTCCTCGGATATTCTTAAGGAGAAGGCAGACACCACCAAGAAGTTGCCTCACATGGAGAGTTACGACGGGTCTGGAGATCCTTATGACCATAGCCAGGCGTTCGACCGGCTAATGGATTATTATGATTTCACCGATGTTGCTAAATGCCACACGTTTGTTACAACGTTAAGAAAGGATGCGAGGTAGTGGGTGGGGACTCTACCTGCAGACTCGGTCTCATCGTTGTCCGAACTCTGCAACAAATTCCATGCTCATTTCGGGAGCAACCGAAGAAGAGGGAAGCCCACAGGTTCTTTAGCACAGGTCAGACAGTTCACCAATGAGTCATTGGGTCAGTATATGAAGAGGTTCAGGGAGGCAGTTGGCCAGGTGTCCGACCTTAATGATCTTCAGGCTGTGGGGTTGTTTCAGAATGGGCGAGATCTGGTAAAGTCAGAAAAGTTGGTGAAGAAGCTGATGTTTCACCATCCGAAGAGCTTGGCAGAAGCCTTTGATAAGGAAGAAGGCTATATTATGGTGGAGGAGGCCATGAATAGCCTGAAATGTCCTTCTTCGGACCGAACAAAGGAGGCAGATACTCCTAAAGCTGAAGGCGATCAGAAGAAGGTGGGGGGGGGGGGTATAATGATCGGCCAGAGGGCAGCTCGAAGAAGTACAATAATACATGGCGACAGGGAAGTAATCGCCCACCTGCTCCCGCCCAGAAGGTGAATAAGGTTTACACCAAACTGAATACGGATAGGTCGGTGATTCTGGATCAGATCAGGGGCCAGCCGTTCTTTGAACCACCTTGTGATAACTTCAAGCCAGGACAGGGCAATGCTCAGAAATATTGTGGCTATCATCAAGCTGCAGGTCACGACACTAATGAGACAACCGTTCTTTGAACCACCTCGTGATAACTTCAAGCCAGGACAGGGCAATGCTTGGAAATATTATGGCTATCATCAAGCTGCAGGTCACGACACTAATGAGTGTTGCAATTTGAAAGATTTTGTGGAGAGGAAGGTTCAAAGCGGTTTGCTGGTTCAGTATGTGACCGGGAGGGACCAACAAGAGCAACAGAATGTTGACCATACCGTTCAGATGGTTCAAATGGTTCCCCCCGTGCAGCCTGCTCTAAATCAGCCATCAAGGCACGTCGTTGATGTAATAACCGGTGGGACAACAGGGAAATTGGTAGGGAAGAAGATGAGAGGATATCTAGACTCAGTCATGTCTGTGGCGGGTGCTCCGCCGAAGATCGACAGACTGTTTCCTGGGACTGTTATATCCTTCACCGATGCAGATTATCCTTCGGAGCCCATTGAGCCTCATGAAGGAGCACTGGTGATCACTACACAAGTAGGCTCGGTGGATGTGAAGCGCATGATGATAGACAACGGGTCTTTTGTGGATATTCTATATGCCCATGCTTATCAGAGGATGCATCTTGATGGGCGAAAGATGGAGGTTGGGCAGGAGGCTCCCCTATATGGGTTCAGCAACGATCCAGTCAAAGTGGCAGGAACTATTGAGCTACCGGTCATCTTTGGTACTGCTCCACAACAGGTAGAAATAACATGTAAATTTTATGTTATGCATGTAGATTCGGCCTACAACGCCATACTGGGATGACCTACCTTGACTGTTCTCCAAGCAGTGACTTCCATCCCTCACTTTAAGATCAAGTTCCCAATAGCACACGGAGTTGGAGAGGTGGCAGGGAACTTGGATCTAGCCCGACGCTGTTATCGGAACGCTGTTATTTCTTCGGGAGTAGGGGTCAGCAAGCAGAAGCAAACCATGACAATTGAGATCGAGCCCTTCACTGAAAGCAGTTCGGAGATATTAGTTATTCCTGCAGGAGAGACGGAGGAGATCGAGCTAGTCCTAGGGAAGAAAGATAAAACAGTGAAGATAGGTTCGGGTTTGCCGGAACCTCTCTGGACAAACCTTGTGGAACTTCTTCGCTGCTATGCGGACATCTTTGCATGGGAGCCACAAGATATGCCTGGAATCAGCCGAAAGATTACCGAGCATCGACTGGAGGTGGATCCATCAAAGAAGCCAGTCCGGCAGAAAAGGCGGATCTTTGCACCTGAGCGTCAGAGGATCATTGATGAGGAGATCGCGAAGCTGATAGCTGCTGATTTCATCTTTGAGATCGATTATCCGGAGTGGATGGCGAATGTAGTGCTGGTGCAGAAGCAAAATGGAAAATGGCGAGTTTGCATCGACTACACCGACCTGAATAAAGCATGCCCGAAGGACTTCTATCCTCTGCCCCACATTGATCAACTTATTGATGCGACCTCGGGGTATGCACTACTAAGCTTTATGGATGCTTTTTCAGGTTATCATCAAATATCTATATGCAAAGAGGACATTCCGAAGAAAACATTCATCACACACCGTTCGGTGTACGCATATAAGAAGATGACCTTCGGCCTGATAAATGCTGGAGCCACTTACCAGAGAATGATGAACTTTGTCTTCCAGAAGCAGCTGGGAAGGAATATGGAGGTGTATGTGGACGACATGATCGTTAAAAGCATGATTGTTCAGAAGCACCTGGATGATCTAGAGGAATGCTTTCAGACAGTCCGTCATCATAAATTGAGGCTCAATCCCACCAAATGTACCTTCGGACTCGGTGCAGGGAAGTTCCTGGGTTATCTGGTCAGTCAAAGGGGCATTGAGGCCAATCCGGAGAAGATCCAGGCTATTCTAAACATGAAGACTCCTCAATCATTCAAAGACGTTCAACGTCTGACAGGTAGGATTGCAGCTTTGAGGAGGTTTATGTCCAAGTCGGCAGAGAGATGCTTGTCATTCTTCGATACACTGAAGGGACCGAAAACGCGAAGACGTTCCAGTGGACTTTGGAGTGTGAAGACGCCTTCCAAGGCATAAAGACATATCTGTCTTCGGTTCCTCTATTGGTGAAACCTGCTCCTGCAGAGACTTTGTACTTATATCTAGTAGCCAGCTCGTTGGAAATGGGAGCTGTTCTGGTTCGGGAAGTAGGTGGGAAGCAGCATCCAGTTTATTATGTCTGTCATGTCCTAAGAGATGCTGAAACCAGGTACCCAAATATTGAAAAATTTGCCTTTGCTTTGATAATTACTAGTCGAAAGCTTCGACAATATTTTCAAGGACGGCTCTTGGTCGTCTACACGGATCAATCGTTGAAGAAGGTGATGAGCAAGCCAGAAGTTTCGGGGAGATTAGCAGCGTGGACTATGGAATTATCCCAATTTTTTTATTGAATATCACCCCCGAACTGCTATCAAAGGTCATGCCTTGGTCGATTTCATGGTGGAGTGTTCGTTCTTCGTAGCGAGATCTTTGAGTTGCCGGTTTGAAACATCCGTCGAGCGATTCGCGAGTTCTCAAAGACGGTCATAATTCATGGACGCTGTATGCAGATGGATCTTCTACCGTGGATGTCAGTGGAGCAGGGATTATTTTGACAAGTCCGGAGGGATTCAAGGTGCAGCAGGCCATCAGATTTGGGTTCAGAGCAACTAACAATGAGGCCGAATATGAAGCAGTGCTGGCAGGAGTTCGAGTGGCAAAAAGTCTAGAGGTTCAGAAGTTGATCATCTACAGTGACTCTCAGTTCGTCGTCAAGCAACTATCGGGAGATTATGAAGCTTCGGGGGGGGGGGGGGGTGAGAATGGACAAGTATTTGGCAGAGTTGAAAGACCGGCTTTAGTATTTCGTCTCTTATGAGTTTCAGGGCATAGAACGTAACAACAATTCCATTGTCGATGCATTGTCAAAGCTGGCAACTACGGATGCTGTTGTTTTCAATGGGTCAGTTTATTTGGAGGTTTTGCAGCAGCCGAGTATCCAGCACGAAGTGGTGATGTGCATTGAGCGGTCTAATTGTTGGATGACTCCCTACATTGAATATTTGACAGATGGCGTCCTTCCTTCGGATCAGATGCTGGCAAAGAAGATCAAGTACAAGAGTGCCAACTTTGTTCTTATTGATGGGGATCTTTATCGAAGGGCATTTTCATCACCATTGTTAAAATGTCTGGTTTCGTCTGAGGCTGAGTATGCTCTTCGGGAGGTTCACGAAGGTATTTGCGGCGACCATATGGCTACTAAGTCATTAGCTTACAAAGTACTTCGGCAGGGGTACTACTGGCCTACAATCTTCAAGGAAGCTACGGAGTATGTGAAGAAGTGTGAGAAGTGCCAGCTCAATAGTCCGATCCCACATCAGCCACCAGAAGAGCTATACTCGATATTATCTCCTATACCCTTTTCTGTCTAGGGGGTAGATATACTGGGTCCGTTGCCGAAAGCTAAAGGTCAGGTCAGTTTTGTTATAGTTGCCATAGATTATATGACCAAATGGGTAGAAGCGAAGCCACTTCGGTTGATAACGGAATAAAAGAGCTTGAAATTCATGAAGGAGTCAGTAGTGTTTCATTTCAGAATTCCCAAAGTGGTGATATCGGACAACGGACGCCAGTTTGTGGGATCAAAATTTGAAGGATTTCTGAAAGAGCTGGGAGTTCAGCACAAGAAGACTTCGATGGCTCATCCATAGTCAAACGGGCAGGTCGAAGTGACCAACAGAACACTGCTGAACGGGATCAAGTGCAAACTGGACGAAGCTAAAGGAAGATGGCCAGAGGAACTTCTCAGTGTGTTATGGACTTACCGGACTACACCGAGGACTACAAAAGGGGATTCACCTTTCAAATTGGCCTATGGTATTGATGCCTTAGTCCCAGTTGAAATTGGGTCTCCAAGTCTTTGGGTCAGTCAGTTTAAAGAGATTTACAACGATGAAGGACTGAAGGTCAACTTAGATCTGTTGGAAGAAGTAAGAGAGGTGGCTTTGATCAAGTTAGCAGCCTATCAACGAAGAGTAGCCAAGCATTACAATAAGGGGGTAAAGCTTTGTAGATTTGAAGTGGGGGACTTCTTCCTCAGAGAAGTCGAAGCATCTATGCCACAGAACATGGGAAAGCTGATGCCGAACTGGGAAGGGCCGTATGAGGTAATTGAAGTACCAAAGCCTGGAGCTTACCGGTTGAAGGCATTGGACGGATAAGAGATTAAGAATACTTGGCATGCTGGCAGGCTTCGAAAATACTTTCAGTAGAGATCGAGTCAGTTTATCAAAAGTCTGTAAATGGTGGTTCATCATCAATAAAAGATTCACTTTTTCATAAATTGATCTTCCTATTGGTCCTAAATTCACAGCGGTGTAAGGAGGACGGGGGGGGGGGGGACTCGCTGACCATTTGATGGTAGCCTTTTTGGCAGGTGGTCCTTATGAATTTGTCAGGCCCTTCGGGGTAGGAAAACTTCATCGAAGTAAGAAGGACGGGGTGGACTCGCTGACCATTCGATGGTAGCCTTTTTGGCAGGAGTGTCCTCATGGGTTTGATTTACCGCGAGTGGTAAACAAATTCCACAGTCCTTTTAATTTTCCTTTGCTGCGAGTGGTAAACAAAATGCACTGAAGTAAGGAGGTTAGGGGGGACCCGCTGTCCATTTGATGGTAGCCTTATTATTAGGTGTGTCCTTATGAATTTGTTCTACCGCGAGTGGTAAACAAATTCCATGGTCCTTATAAAATTGTTCTACCCCGAGTGGTAAACAAGATCTTGATGGTGCAAGGAGGATCAGCCGAATTCACCTTATACATGACTTACCTCACACTTCGAAAACGATAAGTATACATTACTTTATTTTGTTCAAGTGTTGAGTTCGACCCATTCAGTTCAATTCATTTCTTAACTTAACTGTTATATGCCTTTTTTGATTCATAATCTAAGTTAAGTTCATTCAAGTCCATTAATGTTGAGTTATTGACAAGAAACAAATTAAGCAGAAATCATGAAAAAGAAAGCTGAAATTTCATTAATAATTAAACGATTACATACACAGAAAACAATTTTTTTTTACATAAATTCTAACATCAAAAAACAGTAAGACCCTGTTCAAGAACCACCCTCGTCTTCAGAGTCAAGAAGGGCTGGGTCTAATTAAGCTGGAACCAGCTTTTCCTTACCTCGATCTCAACAGACTTCGTACCCTTCAGAGTATACCTTCAAAATTTCTGTATTGAGCTCATCAGATGTACGATAGTCCGTCTGTATTTGCTTACGCAGCTCTTCAGTCAAAGGAGGACCTCGCTCCTTAAGTGCTTTTATCTTGCCATGAAATTTACGACGTTTGGCCCTATGTGTTTTCTTATCATCCCGAGCCTTCGTCTGAACTTCACCAAGTTGTATCGCCAAGCTTCGATGGGCTGTGACGAATTCTTCATTCTTAGTCTTCAGAGCCAAATTCTCTCCAACCAGGCCGACGTTCATATCGGTTAGAGATTGCTGGCTGGCCTTAGTTTCTTTCAGTTCTTTCTTGGTTGACTCCAGTTCATCATTGGATTCCCTCAGACCCTCTTTGGTTTGGGTCAGTTCCCTCCGAAGGCCTTCATTGGTATGAAGAACACTTTCGTGTTCACTTCTCTCCCGAGCTAATGACGCCTTCAACATATTATTTTCCCTTCTCATAGCCTCCTCTTCGGCCTCAACATTTACATGTCTGGGACGTAAATGCCCGAAGACCGCATTTGCTTACATATATTCAACAGTATCCAATCAGTTTCAGATACTCAAACAAGAAAAGAAATGTATAAACCAAGAAAACTGTCACTTACCTTCGCCAAATAGCTCATGCCTTCATCAAGCAAGTCCCCGTTCGAATGGTTACCAAATTGGTGATCGTCGGTTTCCCGAACGAAGGTATCAAAGAGCTGAAAGGGGAAATTGGCATTGAACCGAGGCCACATGGTCAGTGTTCCCATTGCATCATTCTGAAATTCTTGTGATGAAGGCCTTGGGGGGGAAGGCATGGGTTGGTCACGAGTTGGAGAAGGGTCCATATATATATATTCTCGAGGGATGGGGATCGGACTAGAGTGGGGTCGCGAATTGGTGAAGGTACAGGTGTTAAGCTTGGATGGTTGTCAGATGGTTGTTTTCTCTTTCGAGATGGTGCTGCAGTGGGTTCGATTCGTTCTTCTTCATTAGCAGCTTGAGTCTCCACTAGGGTTGTTGGGGGAAGAACATTCAAAGAAGGTACTCTGAGCTCATCAGGGGTCAGGGGGGTGATCTTGGTTCTTAATTTTTTGACTCGAAGGAATTGTTTTCGATCGTCTGCAGGTAAATCAAGTAAACTTCCTCGAGTAGGTGTTGGATTGATGGTTGATTCAGGTTCTGGTATGGATTCAGAATTAGATTGTATAGAAATTGGTCGGGGTTTTCGGATGGCTCTCTTCTTTCGGCGAGGTTAAAGGATTTCTTCTGCTAGAATGGGCTCTTCAGCTTCTGGCTCGATGGTTTGGGGTTCAACATTGGTTGTTTCAATAGTAGGTGTTTTGGTAGGTGGGTTGTCTTCAGGAGAGGCTTCTATCAATGGAGCTTCAGTATCTTCTACAAATTTTCCGGATAGGAAGTCCTCATAGTCCCTTTCTTCTTCAGGGCTTGGCTTGATTAAAGATACTGCAAGAAGAATAGATAGCACATTTCAGAATATGTATCATCAAAAATTCTGAGAAATCAAAAATAAAGTTTCAAACTTACATTTGTGGTTATACAACCATGATTGCTTAGAAAATAGTCCATATTTCCACTCTTCCTTCGGAAAGTTGTCAAGAAGCTCTATCATTTCAGCTATGCATTCTTTAGGAATATCCCCGAAGTCGGCAGAGACTTTCTCATCAGTGGCCCAGTTCAGTATAGAGGCAATCTCTGGTCCCTTGAGGAAGAACCATCCTTTGTGCCATACTTTGTTGCTAGATGGGGTAGAGACCAGCGATCGTCTTTCAAATTTTTCACCTACCTTCGATGCCTGCTTACTTATAGCTTTAAATCCCTTCTCTCGGGACTGACCGATCTTATACACAGTTAAAAAGAAATCGAGAGTAGGCTCGACCCCTACTTCATGACAGAACGCTATGAAGGCTAAGATATGGATGTACGAGTTTGGCACTAGTTGGGCGAACTCGACACCAATAAAACCTAAAAGAGTCACTAGGAATATGTTGTCCATCCTTATTTGGTTAGTCCATTGGGTCTTTACTATTGGGTCCTAAGGTTATTGGGCCTAGTCACTGTCTTATTCTTGTTGGGTCCTTACAAGATCGGGTCGGATCAGTGGGTCGACCCATTAGATCTTTTAATATCTCTATCTTTGACTTGTAATGATGAGAAAGGAATGCTGTTGACAAAAAGTCTGCAGATCATTAATGTGGATGGGATTATAGCCAGTACCGAATGCATACATGATGGAGGAAAAGGTGATAACACGCATGCGATCGGCAGAGATCTTTGGGAGTGAAATGTGTCAGACGGTAGTGGGTGACACGATAAACTGGGCAAGAGAGTATAACCTAGCAAGGAAGTCTTCAAGAAAAAGGTACACACATACAACTGATAATTTTATCTCTCTCAATACACTAGATATTTTATCCTCCATTGTTAACCTTGTGATCGCCTGTACTGACTCTCACGCCTAAGCTATCCCCCGACGGTCGAAGCCGCCAAGCTTTTGGTGTTGACTGTGTTTAGTGTGCAGGATCAGGGCGTCTTACGTGATTGGGACGTTGGAGAAGATCTTGGCGTTAACAGGAATGGAGACTATAAATTGAATGGAAGCAAGATTGAATTCAAATTAGATCAAAAGGTAATATCTCAGCTATGTTTTAAAATTGGGGTTGTGTTCTGTACATTAGGGTGCTTAATTTCTGTTATTTTCAGTAAATGATTTCCTTAGAAATCTGGATTGGATTATAATTTAAACTCTATACAATCTGGGTATTCTAAGCAAAGCTATAAGATATTTGTTATAATTAGACTTGGCAATATAGTTGGTTAACTATCGGGTCAACCCATATTAACTGGAACCAAATGGGTTGGTTAACTATTTTTATTTATTTTGGTTGGTTAAAGTTTGGAACCATATTTTTAAAAAGAAATATAGTTCCAACCCGGTTAACCATTTTTCGACCCATATTTTATTCCAAATACAAATCAAAAGTTTTTCCACCCATATTTACATACTAGCAACAGTCCCGTGCCTCTGGTACTATAGACGGTGAGATTTATCCTAAACTTTTGACGGTCCAGATGATTTATTAGCATGAGCGGAAAATTCAAAATCATTTGTATTTTGTTTGATAGATTCGAGAAGCTCAACCACCACCCCACCCTCACCCCCACGCACCCCACCCACCCCCACCAAAAAAATATATTATGTGATTATGTATGCACCCCTTACCCCTTACCCCACCACCACCCAACCCCCACCCCCCCCCCCACCCCCACCCCCACCCCATCCCACACCCACCCCCACCTCCACCAAAAAAAAAAAATAATATTATGTGATTATGTATACACCCCACTCCCCACCCCACCACGCACCCCTACCCCCCACCCCACCCCCACCAAAAAAAAATATTATGTGATTATGTATACACCCCTTACCCCGACCCACCCCCTATCCCTACCCCACCCACCCCCACCCCCCACCCCACCTACCCACCCCTTATATCTGCCTCTCTATCTATAGTATATATTAATTTTATTTTTAAAAATTTTGTTGAAAAGTCAAAACATCTTAAAATGGTTAATATGGTTTTTAACCATAACCATATGGTTCCAACCCACATAACCCATATTAAAAATGGTTAATATGGTTTTAATTCTTAAATGGAACCATAACCATATTTTGAAAACCAAAACCAACCCATAACCATATTTTTCCAGGCTTAGTTATAATACTCAAGTGATAGATTATTTCTAAAACTTGAGAATTAGCAGAATTTAATTGATGTAAATAAGATTTGATATCATAAAATGGAACTAAATTAATATGTTTTTAGTGATTTGAGATTGTGTATAGCATTTTTGGGGCCTAATAAATAAGTATAATTGATTTGAATTCTGAGTTCTGTAGAAAAAGAGAACAAGAATTAGTTTTTGTCGAAGTGACACGGCCGCGCTGGTTTGCAGTCATCCCAAGAGATTTTATTTATGTTCTGAGCTTTAGGGCATGTATATTAAAGTTCCTTATGCTCTATTATGAGTCCTAAATGATTTTTGGATTGTCTATGCAAGAATTGGCTTAGTATAATATGCTTGATAAGAGTTTTATAATAAAACTACTAAAATATTTTAAGTAAAAACTTTTGTAAATATAGTTTGGTTTAAAGGCTTTTAAAAGCTCTATATTATATGTTGGATTGACTGTCTAAGGTCTTTAGCATGACATGGGTTAGACAGAGTTTGCATAACTTCGATTCTGAAATTTGAAAAGGAGTAAGCGTGACCGTGCCACTCCCAAAAGCATAAATGTAGCGCTTGACCATGGCCGTCGTCAGCAGAGCATTTAAGACAAGTTTTATATAATTTGGGCTTTGGGACATGTAAGCATGAGTCTTCTAGTATGTATTACATTAAATATACGATTTAGCATGACCTAGCATGGAATGATGATATCAAGGGAAGGTGGAATAAGAAGTTTTTAAAAATAAAACCCAATAAGCAAGAATAGAGGCAAGACAAACTAAGATAGTACATTAAATTAAAAGTGAACTAAGTTGATATGAATTGTATAACTAATGTGAATATACATGATTGTATGGTTGTGTAGGATTCGTGAATCACGGATAGCTATGCGTTATAATTTCTCGCTAGGCAAGTCTTCTAGTTCCTATTTATTATATCGAACTTCACATGATTATATGATTTATCTACTATTCCATTGAAGTATGAAAGTCAACTTATGACTTAAAAGGATTGAGTTTTGGTACTCAGTCTTGACATGATACGTGATATGCTAAATCTTATTTTTCGAGGTTATAATGCATGTTTGTATGAACTGAGCATTATAAAATATGCTATGTAAAACATGAAAACTATTAGATTTGTTGAGTTGTCGAGCTCAATCTTGCAGAAATAAACTTTTTGCAAGTTAACGGTACAATGCGATAATACTTGTTATCTGGATGATATGGATACGAAGACATGCAAGGAAATACTGCTTTCTTAGTTGAAACTTAGATGGTGCTATGATGATGATGATGTACAAGATAAAAATATGTAAACTTCTGAAATGTTTAATAAAGAGTATTTGTTTGGAATAAGAATGTATTGTGGTGGTTTTTGTATGTAGAATTATACAGGTAGAACACTATACAAAAGATGTTAAACATTGAGATTTGAGCTCTTATAGTTCACTTACTCTGATAATATAGGGAATCGTAAATGTTGCGATTCAGGGAACGCAAGGAAGAAGAAATATAAAAGAAAAATTTAATTATCTGCATTTTCAGCTAATATAACTTCTAATTATGATGTAAGGTTGAACTTAGATAGTATTAAACGCACAAGATTGCTACTAAATTTAATTCTAATATTGGGTTAAGTTGGTCCCAATTTTGGGGCCGTCACGCATACTATGGTTGCTTTGTTGAAGGGGATGATTGATCTAATAATTATTTGTGTGGAGACACTAAAACAAGTATGTAGGTGCTTATTGAAGAATAAGTACACTGAACGTGACTTGTATAAAGGAACCCTAATGGAGTTTTACTTACCTGTCAATAGGAGTTCCTAAAGTGATAGTAGTACAAGTGATCATTGGGCTTGAGATCATCATAGTATATTATATATAGTGAGTTATGTTTTAACATATTACTTAATACTCTAGGGTATGCTGTAGGGTATGTAACGCCCCAAAAATAGGTCCAATCCATCCAACCTATTCTGAGTCACCAAATACATGGTACAGAAAACAACTACAACTTTATTACTATAATTATCGTGCAAAATACAACAACACATATGTTGTGAGTTTGATACAAATATATACCAACTATGACTCATGTCCCAACTGTGGATAACACGTCACAATGACACCTTACATAAAGGTACATTCAATAACTATTTTAGAAATTAGAATCTTTGGGAAGTGCTCAAGGAAACCTTCGTACATGGGAGGCCATGCATCTAGGTTATGATAGATATCATATGCCCACAGAATTATCCTTGGTTGACCCAATAGACCCCAAAGAAAAACGAGAAGATTACTATCATGTTCTTTCCAAAGGTGAGTTTTCTCTTGACATATCACTATCTCCACTGTCTGTAATTGAAAATTATATTTCAACCAAACTCCAAGATCATATAGGTAGTGCTCATAGATATACTCAGCAAGTGGATGTGCACAACCCTGTCTTATGATAACACGAGGTTGTATGTCATTAGACATCTTGTGTGATAGTGGAAAAACACCCTTCCAAAGTTGGGTTCACCTCACCCTATTCGATTCACCAAAATTAAATATCAAATGACGTATACAATAAAGACACACTTATCTAAAGTTCTCAATAAAATTATTTCCATACTATTTAGGGAGAACCTCAATAGCTATAGACCACCGTTCTATTCCCCTGTTATCCCCGATCGACCCGGCAACACTCTTATTACCTGAAAGGAATTGTGAAGCAAAAGGGTGAGCACAACTAGCCCAGTAAAGGATATCATGACTAAAGATAATTAAATTATCAATAGCGTTCATCAGTAATAAATCAGAGATTTAGAACATATGGTAGATGATAAAATTTTTCAACCATAATTGCAGCGGAACGAGTAATCCATTAGAAGAGTCAAATAGACCATAAAGTCTATTATCTTCTCCATGTTAAAAGTCCACCAACAATGTTTTATCCCTGTAACATAAATCAACAGTCCCTGTCCACATTCATGTGAATAACTCATAATCATATTTGTGGTTCTAAATTCCTCTTCTCATCAAGGACAAAGATAATTTTCATCACTTATCTTTACCTGAAACATCAAAGATCATGGTTATACCAAATCACAGTTCCTGTTCATAATCATACTAATAAATTCATCTTTGAACTACGGGCCAAAGATATTCATCAACAAGTCATCTTTGCACTACGGGCCAAAGATATTCAAAAATAGGTCATCTTTTCACTACAGGCTAAAGATATTCAACAACAGATCATCTTTGCACTACAGGCCAAAGATATTCAAAAATAGGTCATCTTTGCACTACGGGCCAAAGATATTAAAAAATAGATCATCTTTGCACTACAGGCCAAAGATATTCAAAAACAAGTTATCTTTGCACTACGGGCCAAAGATATTCAAAAACAGATCATCTTTGCACTACAGGCCAAAGATATTCATATATCAAAGAAATACATAATCATATCAGAATTTATATAAACCATATTTATAACCATGTTGATCAATTCACCTTTGCACTTAAGCTAAAAATATTCAACTATAAATTTAATGGTCATGATCATACCAATCAACGATTCAACTTTGCACTACTGGCCAAAGAGAACTCATAGTCACGATCATACCAATAATCTACCCATCTTTACACTCAAGTTAAAGAAAAATTTCTTCACCAGGATTTATAAACATGTTATATATGATAATAAAAACAATATGATCAAAACACGAATTTAATTTCAAGAGTAAGATTCATAAATCAACGATAATTTGGTTAGAAAAAGAAACCAATTTTGTCGTGAATAGTACCCCGTGAATAGTAACTCGTGAATAGTAACTCATGAATAGTGATTCATGAATAGTAACCTCGACATGAAAAAGGTAAAAATTCCACAATAAAATCTATACCAATATTTTGGTATAATGATATTGAAAGAATAACATTTCTTAAACTTATAAATAATTTATTTTAATTGTTTACACTTTACTAAATAATGCATTTAATCATCCAAAAATGCAAAACTCATAAGATTTCATCACCAATAACCAAAACCCTCATAAAAAATCTGCATATACCTCATATAGGATTCTCAAGTCATAAAATCCTATTTTTCAATTTTCTTACTTCACATAACATATTTAATTCATTTACTCATAACTAGTCAATTTTCATGAAAAATACCAAATCAGTACAAACAAATTTTCTTTTCTGGGATTTAGCAGAATATAGTTCTATATTGAACATATATTTTTCTCAGAATTTTTAAAATTCATTTACTATTTTTCATATGGCCAAAATAGCCGAATATTTAGACATTTATCATAAACTGTACTTTTATCCAAAAATTTCGAAATTTATAGAGTATACTTCTGTTATATACATGTACTCCCAATAGAAATTTCACTAATTTTGGAGTTAACCACAAGGAGTTATAAGTGTTTACTTTTAAAATAGTCTTTTTCCATAAAATTCATAACTCCTAATCTATACATCCAAAAATCGTCATTTTTGGACACAATCTAGAAAACTCATCAAATTATCATTTCAAATTTTTCCAGAATTTTTTGAGGGTCGAAAAAATTACGAAAACTAAAAAACATAATAACCCTTAAATTCTCTTACCTCAAAAGAGCAGTATTTCTGACCGGAATATAAAGCCGAAGGAACCTTGCACTGAATAACAACTCTCAAAGTATCTAAATACTCACAAAAATACGCTCGATAATATAGAGAGAAAGAAAACTTGTTTCTGGTGTGATTTTCAATTCTAACTTAAGCGCCTATTTATAGGAAAATGCTAGAACGCCAAAGGAGACTAAAATAATAAAATAATATTATTATTTTATTTTTCTACACCTACCAAAACCAACCAAGACCAGCCATCACCCTTGAACAAAAATTCTAGCACATGTTTTCAACACCAACCAAAAGTGGGTCCCACCCAATTTTAATAAAAATTATTTTAATTTCTGAAACTTCAGTAATTCATAATAAATAGCCCTTTTATCAGAAAAATACGAATTTTATGTCCATTCCACACAAAATCGAATTTTCTACAACTTTGTAGCTTTAAGTTTTTCCAAATTCCAGATAGAAAATATCCGAAACCCACAAATGGATGATTTTCAGCACTCCTTAAAATTCATAACAAATCATGTGTTAATTTTTAACGGTTCAAAATTTGTGGACATATACTTGACTAATATATGTATAACATATCCAAAAATCACAACGATCCAACGGTTGGATTAAAATTATAACTCATGCAATTGAGCTTTAAGAACACCGATTTGATCTTTTAATACCTCCAATCCGACAAAATACTGATAAAATACCTCAACATTAATTCCTTCATTTATAACCACATAAATAAATCCATCATTTATATTCGCATCAAATAAATATTTCCTTATCATATAAATCAATAATTAATTATTCACAAATGATATTACAGAATCACAATTATGACAACAAGGTGGTTCCCAGGAAAGAGGGGGCTTTTCAATAAGGATTTCTCCTTACTAGCGCGCAATTAGGTGACCAAACCTCTCCTTGATAGAACTTTCTAGACATTGCCAATAATGCTATCTAATAATATTATCCAAATAATATGAATTATTGATTCGATAATGCGAAATACTGTGCCGTGCCAATTATTGAAATAACAATATATAAAATATCAACGTAACAATTATTGAATCAATAAAATAAAATATTGAATAGTAATTACTGTAACAATTATTCAGTAGTGCCTTCTTACGTAAGAATTAATAATTCAAAAATCCGTGCAATACTGCCAGTGTGCTATCTTTGTGCGACGATGCATTACATCGTATTTTAACCACGTGTATTCAGCGGTGTTACTTGCAGTAATAACTACGCCGTTATTTACTCAAACTTGTCGTTTTCTTCATCTGACAGTTATTCTGTTATGGGGCCCACAAATGGCTGCGCCGTCGTACGAATATTCCCTGACAACAAGAATATTCCACGACTAAACGAATATTCCCCAACAAAAATGAGTATTTTATAACCACTTGCGTATTTTGAAAATCTTATATATATCCCCCGTAACTTTTAACTTTTTTTTTTTTTTATCAATTTAACCATTTACTAAATAGGAGAATTGAATAATTTTATTTTATAAAATTCGGGGTCTTACATGGTATATTTGGATATAATAAAATATATATTGAGATAGGTGAATGATCAACAAATGATCTACCACTTCTAGTAAAGAGAGAGAATGTTTTATGTGATTCGATAAAGTGACAACTCGGAATTCCCTGACTAGGGTTGAATGGAAATTAGAAAGGAGACATTATATGGTAACTATTCACGGAATAAGTTCTTTGTATTCTTTGTGATAATCCACATATTAAACGTTGAATTTATATTATTCGAATAGTTATGATACATTATTTATAAGGTGTCCCTCATGATGTATAATAAATATTATTTATTTATATTTATATTAAAGGAGTTTAATTCATTATAAATAATATTAGAATGATTCTAATTTATTTATTCTACTACTGGCTTAATATTGAACTTAGAGGGTCACATTATAAAAGGGAGTAATATGATTTTAGAAGTGATTGACTTAATAATAATAAATTAAGTATATTTAATTTATTAGTGAATTAAATTAAATAAATTAATATTTATAATTTAGTATGCGGAGGAATACTAATTATAAATTAATAAGAATAGTCTTATTATTATTATTTATTATTATTAATATTTAGATCATTGTGAAATAAATTAAAACACCAACTCCTAAAAGGTTTAGGAGATATGGTTAGTCTATATATAAGAGAAGTCTTATTGTGGGATAGACTAATGCAACTTTTGCTACTTGCATCTCTCTTGCAAGCATTCTCAAAACCCTAAGGAGTTAGGATAAAGATAATTAGGGTTAGCCACCCAAGAACTAATAGAATCTAAATTCATTTCTTCAATTAATTACTCTTGGTGGATCACCTCTTGGGCGTTGCACACTATTGTAGCGAACGTTGGATCTGAGGATTGGAGAGATTGCGAAGGAGAAAAGGATTTGAGTTTGAAGAACAAATCCAAGGGTTAATCATCTTTAAAGATATATCTTTTATCCTTACTCAATTAATAATATTTCATAAGGTGATTCTTAGGATCGCAAAAAATTCTAAATACGATTTATGACATGTTTCCGCTTATATTTACAATTCGATTGTATGTATATCTTGTTTCTATAAATCAACAGTGGCATTAGAGCCATCCTTATGCGAATTATTAATTGTTATGATTCAATATGTATGTTTAGAAAAATTTAATTAGGTATAATTGTTAGTATAGAGTCATGTTTTTTGGAACAAAATAGCGAAAATCTGATTTGGAGTGAAAAATCACGAAAAAAACTAGAACAGGAGCGTAGCGCAGTAGAGCTAGGCTCCTAACCAAGCAGCGCATGCCTAGCATCGCAACACATTATACCTATGTCATAAGGCTCATTTTTAGGAAGTAACACAACAACGTCCGCCTTCTTATCGCAGCAACGTCTTGCCCCTATCGTGACTTTTTGATTTTTTTAAAAATTGAAATAAATGAGTTTATTTTGATTAAAAATTAGATTTTAATAAAAGAGTTTATTATACTTGGAAAGGGATTCCATGTTTCCTAAAATAAAGGAGTTTATTTTGATATGAAATAAAATTTTATATTATCTAAAATAAAGGAGTTTATTTTTGATATGGAATTGGATTCCACATATTTTGTTTTTCAAACAATTTTAAAAGTTAAAATAAACGAGTTTATTTTGAACTTGAAATTGAATTTTATGCTAACTAGAATTGCCCAATAAATGATATCAATATATATATTGAATATTTATTTTCATAAGATGAATATTTTATTGATACATATGACGATATGTATGATTATAAAGGGGATGATTATGGATCATTGACTAATGCGATTGGATTTAATTTTAATGGACGCTTGAATGAATGTGGTTTTCATAAATGGGGTCTGCGTACCTCGTCTATTTAATTTTCTTATGTAAATTCTATCTCCCTCATATGTTCCTCCCCTTGATTGCTGATCAAAGTTTCTGTTTTATAAAATAGATTGTAATAGGATATTATAGAATTGTTCGTGAAATTGGAGCTGAAGAGCCGGAGCGATGAAGACCCGTTTGTAATAAAGCACGAGTTGAATGTAATGGTTATATTCGAATTCTATTCTTGCATCCTAGGTTTAACCTTTTGGTTCATGGTAGCTCCAATGAACCAAATTAGAATTAAGTCCATAAGCATCCTGGGTAAAATAATGTATTCTATATTTGCATGCTAATTATATAATAAATATATTATTATACATGTTGATGTATGTTTAAACAAGATGAGATAATTAATATTATATATTTGCATGCATACTAAACAAGATAAGACCATTAATAATATATATATATATATATATATATATATAAATATATATATTTGCATGCGTGCTAAACAAAATGAGACAATTAATAATAAAATTCTCAAAAGATAATATATTAAGGTTGATTACGTTCAAAGACATTGGAGAATGTCGAACGTAACCTTCTAGCATGGTAAAATGATATAATATTGAATATTTAATATGAGTTTTTTGTGCACACATAAGGCAAGTATTAAATTTTTGAGATGTTCTTTATTACATTGGAGGTTTATAAGGAATTGAACAATACCGGTTTGTTGTGCACACATAAGGGCTGTATTTTTCTCTTCACTTATATAGAAATGCTGAGTTTAACTTGAGTTAGATTATTTTTGTGACGACCCAGAAATTTTACTTAATTCGTAACTTAAGTATTTTGGAATATTATTGACTAAAATAAGATTTTATGAATATTATTCCGTTTTATGTGTTAAAAGTTGAATTTTTGTGGTGGATTGTGTTTTTATGATTTTCTTATGGTTTAATCATACGAAAATGAAGTAGTAAGAATTTGAAGTTTAATTTATAAATTTCATCCTTTTCTTTTAAAAGCATTCATATGAAGTATGAATTGCTTGATGTTAATGAACGATCTAGATGAATCATATGAACGATTCGAAGTAATAAGGAAGGATTGGTGTTTTATAACACTAAAATTCATGAAAAAGTGAAATCGTAATCAAAATAACAATTAAAAATGAAGAACGAACGAAGAACACGAAGAACGTTGTTGATGGAATAATTAGGTAATACCTAATTGAAAGTGTAAGTTGAGGTTATTCAACAAGAAAGATAAGAAGGGAAAAAGATTTAACTTTTGACAAAGATGGTGTTGGTCAGATTACCGATCAATAAATACGCGCAAGTATATGCGGTCTAACAAGTAATAGAGTGATGAGACGAGTATCGATCCCATGAGGAATTATCATTAATATTTATTAAATACCGACTTTTTATGGCTTCAGGCTTATTCGAACAGCATAATAAAAGATGTGTAATTAATCTAGTTAAATCTAATTATCAAAGCAAGTAAATGGATAACGATTGGTATCTAAGACGCTACAAGCTAAAATCATAACTTCACCCCACACTAGCATTTTGTCAAACACATGGTGTGATATGTTTCATCAAACTTCCTAACTTTCTCTCTCTGGTCTTAGTGGTCACGACAGATTATCGACTGAGAACACACAAGTGCTCATACACCTCTTTCGAGGTATGTATAAACCTATCCTCTCTAAATCCACCCGATAGGGAATAGAACAGAAAAGAACATCCAAGATAGATAATAATCCTACACATTCCTATGAGAATTAACCATAACAAGGAATTTAAAGCATAGGTTCTCAATTAGGTCACACACGACGCACATGTATATTCCTATCATATACACAAATTATGTAGTCGAATCAAGTAGATAAATCATAATCACATGCCAATATATCAAGGTATAAATCTACAATCCATTTTCCAATTTCTTATAGATTACCAAAATCATCACTAATTCCTTAGCAATAATCATTAAGTATAAATATATTGATCCAAACCATATGGTGCCAACCAAAGAGATAAGATATTCAATTCAAATTAATAAAGGGTTCTATTATAACCTTAGAGACAATAATTAGTTCATAGCTCTTAAACTAAACATAAGTAGCAATATAAATAACATTTATGGATTACAAAATCGAAGGAAATAAATAGAGAAGAATAAACTCTGTCAAAGCTTGTTCAGTCTCCAAGAATTCCAATCCTTTTAAGCTTTCCAATCCATGTTGCTAAGTGCTCTTGAGCTCCATGAAATCCCAATCATCTCCCTAATCTACCTAAATTATATGTACAATCATTAACAAAATAGAAGAGAAACTAAGTTAAGATGGTTTAGAAAGAGAGTATTAGAGAGTAAAATTAAAACAAGGCTTCTATATATATATATATATATATATATATATATATATATATATGTATTCTTCAGCAGCTAGGTCATTTGACCTTCCTGTCTGCTTGGGAACCGGAGGTAGCACTACAGTGCCAGGATTAAGCCTGGAAGAGGCGTTGCAGCGCCATGTCAACATCTCTAGTCAATAAGTGGCACTGCAGTGCCAGTTTATGAAGGAACTGGGCGTTCAAAGACCTTTGCATTCTCATCAACTGGTAGTGAAAGAAGAAGGTAGCTATGCGCCAAGATTAAGCTTGGAAGAGGCACTACATCACCAATTCAAGAAAATTAACCTTCCCCCCCCTGAAATCTGGAAATGACCTAATAAGCCCGACAAAACATATATTAAGCAAAATAATAATAAAATACTATAAAAGTGATATTAAATACGACATACAAGCAACTTCTTAAGCATTAAAGGATCCGATTCACGGGTATAAATTCCACTCATCAGGCGGTAAGAATAATGCATTTATATATGAATGTAATTATGTAATGGTGATTTTGAGGACGAAATCCTTATAAGGGGGGAATAATGTGATAACCCGAAAAATCGGATTATCCTTAAAGTTAAGTTTAAAGAATTATTAATTAATAAAATGAATTTTTATTAATTATATTCTGTGTTATGTGTTTATTAGTCATTCTATAACCTAGAATGATTATAAAAT
Source organism: Panax quinquefolius (assembly GCA_020205615.1). NCBI lineage: Eukaryota > Viridiplantae > Streptophyta > Magnoliopsida > Apiales > Araliaceae > Panax > Panax quinquefolius. The sequence goes on from CM035167.1 coordinate 26,615,338, forward strand.
GGGAGGATTCTGGCTATGAGCTAGAATAAATGTATACAAATTTTGAAGTCGAAAATAAAAATTTTCTGAGGAAATAATTTTTTCTGAGAAAAAGACGAAATATACACTTCATCTGATGAATAATCTAAGTCTTTTTGAGAGATCGGTATGTCGAAATGACATTCTGTTTGAAGATTTGACGGTAATATGTCATGAATAGTCATATTAGCCGATAAAAGTTTTTCTCAAAAAATATGCAGAAATCGGACGAAATAAAAATGACAAAAATTATTGTTATGTACTTTTAGAACGTTTAGCTATGTTTTGGGAAAACGTCGCGGAAAACGCTATCAACAACGTTCTTCGTGTACTTCATTTGTTCTTCATTTTAATCAATATTTTGATTACTATTTCACTTTTTCATGAATTTTAGTGTTATAAAACACCAATCCTTCTTTATGACCCCGGATCGTTCATATGATTCATCCGGATTGTTCATTAGCATCAAGCAATTCATACTTTATATGAATGCTTTTAAAAGAAAAGTATGAAATTTATAAACTAAACTTCAAATTCTTAATACTTCATTTTCTTATGATTAAACCATAAGAAAATCGTTTCTTATGGTCTCTTATAGAGGATGAAATACGAATTAAAGAAAATTCGCATTAAGTAAGAAGTGTAAGATTTCAATTGAGGACTCATGTGATAGCTAAGTGTATGAACGTTTGTGTAGGCAGAGGTTTGTGCTTGGTTTAACGACTACTTAGTCTATTATAGTGATAATCATTGAAATAGTAATGTCGCACTGTCAATATGTATATAATGAGAAGGTGAATCTTTTCTCATGTGTATATTAGATGGTTAAAAAGTGTTAACATAGGTGCGGGTTCTTTAAACTCATACTTATAAAAAGTTTGTGACTCATAGTTATATGCTATGTTTCTGAGCCTCTAAACTTGTAGAAAGTCCTTGATTTGTTCTTGGATTACATATTGTCGAGATAAGTTCTTAAACACATATTATTGTGGAAAGTTCCTAAACACAAAAAATGTTGTAAGTTTGATGAACTATACTAAGGTATATGAATGCGTAGACTAAAAATTTGTTATTTTCAGGGTACTTTAGAAAGTACTTTAGAAAGTCTATTCCAGCATCCCTTTTGTGAAGTGCATCTCCACTTAAATAGAATTTCATGGCCATTTTATGGATCTGCTTTCTTTCAGCTTGACTCGCTTCAGCAGGTGTAGATCCGTCCCGAAGATATTCTTTGATATCTTGGTACCAAGGATGTTTGATGGGAGGCAGTTCATCTGATACTTCTCCAATGTAATTCCCATAGGCTGGTGCCTTCTAGCTTGCAAATTTGATATCAGGAATTCTTCTCCAATTGGATATTACAATTAAAAAAGCCAATGTTGCCAATGCATCCGCGAAATCATTTCTATTTCGAGGGATATGGATGAAGACTATTTCTTCAAATTCCATAGTTATCTTGATAATCTGCTGATGATTGGGCAACATATGCAATTCTTTGGTGTGATATGCTCCGATGGTTTTCTTGACGACTAATTTGGGATCTTCAAAGACTTCTAACCACTTGATACCCATTGATTGGGTCAATTTCAACCCCATTATAAAACCTTTATACTCGGTTGTGTTGTTGGTGTTTTCAAACTATAGCTTGATAGACATGGGATATTGTTCTCCCATAATAGATACAAGAATTGCCCCTACTCCTGCACCTTCCATGTTTACAGCCCCGTCGAAGTATAATTTCCAAAATTGGCCTGTATTTTCACGAAGGTTTTGTTGAATTATCATTATCCCATCATCTGGGAAATAAGTTTCCAAGGGTTCGAAATTCCCTGACGGTGCTTCGGCTAATTGATCTGCAATTCCTTGACCTTTGACGGACTTTTGAGTCACGTAGATGATATCAAATTGTTGAAGGATCAACTGACATTTTGATAATCTACAATTTAATATGGGCTTGCTGAATATGTACTTCAGAGGATCCATGCAAGATATGAGATAAGTTGTGTGACCACGGAGATAATGTTGTAACCTCATGGCGGCCCATGCTAAAACACAACAGTTCTTTTCAATCAAAGTGTATTTTTGCTCACAACTACTGAATCTTTTACTGAGCTAATAGATGGCTCTTTACTTGCCTCTATCATCCTTCTGCCCCAGCATGCAACCCATAGCGTTGGAATTGATTGATATATACATGAAAAATAGAACTTTATCCCTTGGAGGTACCAAGACAGGAGCTTCAATCAACTGCTTCTTGATGGATGTCGACGTCGAGATTTTTATTTGTCCCTTTTTCTGTTCTTGTTCTTTGGAGTTCTCATGCTAGGTGAGATTTTTTTGAAAAAACAAGTTGTGAAAAGGTCCGACATTTATATGTCAACGATTTGACTGTAAGAGTCTCCAGTTGGTTTTTTAAATGGTTGTACCAACACAACCAAGAAAAGGTTTACACATTGACCCAGTGATGTGACACTGCTAAACGGGTCTGTGAAACCGAGTTTCATTAGGGTCCGGGGACTTGGTTATGCGAAGGGAAGGTGTTAGGCACCCCCGACATCCGTGTTGCCACGGTGACCGCCACTTTTCAAGAAACTATTATATGAATGTGCGTGTGTGAGTGTGGGTCAATGTTCTGTTATTTGGAAGTAGTGCGAGGCCTCATTCAGACCTATATACACAGGCTTTGAATTTATGTAAAAATTCAGTTTTAAACAAGATATAGCAATGATGTTTTGTAAAAGAGGTTTTTCAAACCCTTATGCTCAATAGTAATTGAGACCTTTTGATACTTCTATTTTATTAAATGTTTGGCTTGATTGCTTTTATTTTCGAGATGCGAAGCATCTTTGAGAAAATAATGTACAAAGCAGTGCCAAATTCCTCATGGGCATGTGAGTCATCTAAGGAAATCTAAACACTGTGAATAAATTTACAAGCTGCTTATAGCTGAAATTGTCCATCACGGGAACCGAATCTAGATTCAGTAAACTGAATCTGTGATCACATGATTCCTAGGCTCACATGATGCCATAATTTATATAAAAAGCTGTAAGCAGTTATATATATAAAAGCTGTAAATATATATATACAGACATGATCAACCACCATGAAGCACCTCCATGGGGGATCAAAAATGTAAATATATAAAAGCGATAAATATTTATATAGAGATAGGATCAACCACCACGAAGCACCTCCATGGGGGATCAGAAATGTAAATAAAGCTGTAAAGACGATCAACCGCCACGAAGTAAACTCCAGGCGGGACGAAATATATATATATATATATATATATATATATAAGCAAATAAACACTCCAAATGTAAAATTCAGGCTTAATAGAGGCATAACTCGATAATGTTAGTCCACACACACACACACACACATATATATATATATATATATATATATATACACACACACACACACACACAAAAAAACAATGAAAGCCGCAAACCAAAGTCTGGGAATACAGATGCAACACGACTGTCAACGTGAAGAACGGTGTGTGTAAAGATGAAGAGACAGGCTTTAAGGTGTGTAAGAAGGCTTATAGTGGACTGCCAAAGACGACATCAATGACTTTAAAGGGATGAACACTCGTCTCCTGCTGGTAAAAATATAGAAATATATAAGATCACAAGTGTTTAAAATGAGAAATCACTCAGTTTATAGTGTGTATAGAGAAAATTGAACAGGACTTCCTCGCCTTTTCTCTATGCAAAATGGCTGCCCCAAGCCCTCTATTTATAGAGGGGGGAGACGTAGGTGCCCCGGGTTCCGCTGGTCCTGCCTCTCGAAGTAGGTGCACGCATGCAACGTGTTGTCTGTTTAAACTTTTAGAACTTCAATCCGAGCATCCGATCGAGGTGTATAAGACCTTTTACGACAGGCTGTTGTCGAGAGCTACACAATTACATGGTATTAGAGGTTGTACGAAGTTAGGAAGATGGGACAATGCCCTATGTATTCATGCTTCAAATTCTATTCGGTGTACTGTCTTGTGCAGTAGTCACTCGGGATTGGCGCTCTTTGGTTCTTGTAAGATAATGCTGTGTAGAATGTATGTATATTGTTGTTGAGATGGCACGATGTGGGTTTGAGATGGAAAAATAACAGTCCTGCCCTTCACCTGGGTTATCTCCAGTATGAGCTATTTTAGCAGTCGTTGCTCAGGGTTATCTCTGAGATTGGACTGCTGTATGTGTTGACCGTCCTCAATGTTATTTCTAAGATGTGCCTGACTTCCCGGGGTTATCTCAGGACTTGGTAGATGAGTGCCTCGGGGCTTTGTCGAGTGTTTAAAGCTATTTGCATAGGCTTTGAAACAAGCATTTCTGGGGTTATTTGCAGAACTGCAACTGTATGCCTCGATGTTATCTCCGAGGTTGATACTATCTTTCCCGACGTTGTTTCTAGGGCTGAGATTGAGTATCTCGGGGTTATCTCCGAGATGAGACGATCTTCTCCGGTGTGTTTTTCGGTATTTGAACTGCACTTCTCGGGGTTATCTCCGAGGTTGAAACTGAAACTCCCTGTGTTATTTCTGGGATTGTGGTTGAAATTTCTGGTGGTATTTCTGGGTCTGAGCTGGATATCTCGGGGTTATCTTTGAGATAGTAATATTGAATATCCCAAGGTTGTCTCCAGGATTGAGCTGAGTTGTCTTCCAGAGCTACCTCTGAAAGACGATTTTGCCCTACTACAATGTTAGTAACAGGTATGTAGAAAATTTCGAGTGTCTACAGATGCTCCTCTTTATCATATTCATGCAATGCAATGGCATGTATAGGATAAAGAATCCTAGACACTTGAAATATAAAAAGATAATCATGATGCAATGTACAACATCATGATTCAAATGTACGCGGTTTGTTAGATTGTTCTCCAACATGGTGGGATGATTGTCGGCTCCCCTTGACTTCTACCGGGAACAGATGTATGTCTCATGTACAAGAGACTCTGCGGGGATATGTATAACATATTCCATCATCGGTCCTCCCCGATGAGGATGCTCTGTTGGAGTTACTGCCAATAGTCTGTACTGTCTAGGTTGCCCAACCCTCGCTGATATGTATATCAACATATGAAATCCCTACTGGGGATAAATGCCAAGGCTGCTTGACCTTTGGTGGCGTGTGCATCAACTGATGAAATCCTCGGATGGCTTCCGATGCTTTGATGGGTTTAACTACCATCGACTGAAGTAACGTCAAGGTTTCTTGACATTCGTTGACATGTGCATCAATGGCTGAAATCATCAGATGGCTTTCGACTCTTCGTTGGATTTACTTGCCAACGGCTGAAGTGATGTCAAGGTTGCTTTACCTTCATTGACATGTGTATCAACGGCTGAAATTATTAGATGGCTTCCGACGCTTTGTTGGATTTTCTTGCCAATGGCTGAAGTGATGTCAAGGTTGCTTGACCTTCGTTGACATGTGCATCAATGGATGAAACGCGTGACACCCCCACTGAGGAATCTATATTTGGACAGATGAACATGTGTGATACCCCCGCCGGGAATATGTACTTCGACATATGAAAATCGCATGATGCCCTCGTCGGGGAAACTGCTTGAGAATGCGTGATGCCCCCACCAGGGATGTATATTTAGAAAGCGTGATGCCCCCCGCCGGGGAATCTATATTTTGGAATTATGACCCCAAATTGACGGCATTGGACCTTTGTGAGGTATTGCCGAGTGTGATTTGCAACTGATGAGATCATCAGTATAATATACCCTGTATTTGGGTGAATACCAATGAATGATATTAAAGCCACAGTTTGGCCCATGAAAACCAGGATTTCAGGCTATTCTGCTCAATCGCGTAGCATTTTTATCCCTGATTTGACCTTTTTAGCTCATGAGAACTCCTTTGCAACTCGAACTGGACCAAGCTGGAGGGGTGGGATCCACGTAGGGGAGCCGCAGGAACACCTGTAGAAGCCGCAGGTGGACCTGCGGCCAACCGTGGCTAAATTAAGCTTGCATGTTACATTCATAAGTTATTTTCAAGTTACGCCGCGAAGGAAATCCGAGAGCTCTTCATCAGATTTGCTGAGTTCGGGCATATTTCTGCAAATTCTGTCATCGTACAAGTGTTCTACATTGCCCTGGTAACGGATGCATGCTTTCTTTTCCAGTTTTTGTCCGTTAGAAAATGACTTTTAATATGAAATGCATTTAAACACATAGTAGTGAATATGCATGCTCATATGTCTTGAGAAAAAATATTCAACATAGTAAATGTTTGTATAAAACTATGCTAAACATAATGATGTGAAAAAAATTTACTTTTGAAATTGTCAAATTGGCACCTTTTTCTGCTATTTCTTATCCTATTTGAGGATAAATGAACAAAGGTGGTAATGCAAAGTAATCCTGATAATTAGGCTACCCATATGGATTGATGACTTTAACTTTTTAATGCATATAGTATGTATATGGTTGTGGGCAGGTGTTCTACTGAATGGACACCTAGTCATGCCTATGTGCATGTGGATAGTCCTATTTATAGAGGAAACTATGGCAAATGTTTTCCAAAATCTAGGCATTGGGTAGTCATGCATTTTTAACTCTACTGTAGGCGTATGTTAAAATAATGCATGCATGTAGTCATAAAATGCATTTTGAAAAGCTCCAGGTTAGAAAATACCACACCCTTTCTGAGGTGATTTGGAGACTTGTTGTCCAGATATTATGGATCTGGATCAGCCGAGTAGTTCCCACATGACCACTTCAGGTGTGCGGAGGAGCTTCTGAAGTGCCTCGACCCTGTTCAATTAGACAGTCTCGTCGTCTGGCGGAGGTGGTGATACGTCCTGTCTGGGTTGATGTGCCAGATGTCGAGGATGAGGAGGAGGATGTACCGGTAGCGGCTCCAGCTCTTGATGCTTATATTCCCCGTAGGGATTTCCCAGGCATTCAGGTGGCTATTCTAGATCTTTTGGTTGATTTGAGTCGCCACCCCTCAGTTTACTTGTATGCAAATGAGGTAAAAGCTGGATTTGATCTTCCTTTTTCCTATTGAGGAGGAGCAAGGATTTTGACATTGATTTGTATGTGATGCAGGTTCCCGGATTTACACAGCCTCGAGGGAACTGGTTCAGCATACACTCCCTATATCAGGCTCTACATCCAAATTACCAAGCTATAGTGCATGACTGAGGATTTGGGGTGTTCTTTTCCATTCTACCCCGCTGTTGTCGCTGGGGTTACCTCAAGGCATTGTCTGAGCGCTAGTTTTACCAGACTCAGTCTCTCCATTTGTTGGACTATGAGGTGATGATGACGCCGATGGATTGGCGATTTATCATCGGTATGGAGTTTGAGGGGCACTAGTGCCATGTATGACGAATATTACCCCGACTGCCATTAGATCCTTGTTAGGAGTTCTGGCTGAGGTGCTCAAGGGTAGGACCATCCATACGGGTCCTTTGAGTGTAGATGTTATGAGTGGGCTATTGAGTGAGCCCATGTTTGATGATGTGAGAATCATGGATCGCATTCTCTGGCGATTGTTCCTGGTTATCATCAGGGGCTGTTTCATAGAAGATAACTCTTCTACGGTGTCATTCGCTTTGATTAGCGTTATGAGCGAGGTGGACCGTATTGGAGAGTATGATTGGGGTTCCTACACCTTCGCCTACTTCCTTAGGGGAATGTGCATGCGTTCACAGGGTTTGACCGAGGCTTGGCTAGGATTTTACCCATTTCTGCTGGTGAGTAGTTCTCTTTTGATTTCACATGTACAGGTGTAAGAGTATTCACTGACAGCAGATGTTTTGCCTTTGTGTTGGCAGTTTTGGGCCTATGAGAGGCTTCCATGTTTGCGTCATGTGAGTGTGTTAGGTTTAGATACCTATCCACGAGGACGATGATGACATCACTCCATATTGGTGGAGGTTCTTGTAGCGGAGGGTTTCACCCATTGTCGACTACAGTTGAAGTTGTTGACAACTAATGTCATCACTTGGGTTCCCTATTCTGGGGAACATTTGACAATTGGATTTGAGGACAGATTCCTGACTGGTGTCGAGCGCGTGATATCCACCTATAGGATTCCTCTCTTCACAGATGGAGGATGGGAGCTCTATTTAGGAGAGCGTGTTATTAGGAGCACCACAGGAGAGATTCGTGTACCACTCTTGCCTCCTGCCATGTGTTATTTGCCTTTGTTGCAGTCACCCGCCGATGACATCCCATTGATGGGTATGGATATATATACTTTGTTAGAGGGTTCCCAAACTTATAAAACGTTCCATCGCTGGTGGTCCCCTCGTACCATTGGAGCCCAGACCCGTGCCACTCAGTTTATGGGGGATATGGTTCCTGGATCCGTGATGATGACAGATTGGTTGACCTGTGTTTGAGATCCGATTCATTTAACACAGATTGATCGTTTGACCCAATAGTTGGACCGGGCACATTTCTTCATCCGGTACTTGGGCATAGATCCTTCAAAGGCAGATACTTTTGATCCTTCCAGCTCAGGCACTGGTCCCTCAGGTGACCCATATGGCTTTGCAAGTGCAGATCCTCCCTTGTATAGGCCTGACATCCCTGTTGATAGAGATCCAGTGACTCAGGAGGAGTTACATCAGATGGACAGGATTTATGATGTAGATATTGACACCATTTTCTTCTTCTGATGTGTATTCTCGTTATCTCTTTTGATAGGCCTCTGTTTGATATTGGGTGGTTGTGCCCCATTTTCGTTATATTTTTTGATAGGCCTCTATTAGTAGTAGGACGTCTGAGCCCCATTTCCCTGTATTTTTAGCTGTATAGAGATGATGTATATAGATGATGATTTACTTAGGAATGTATATATTATTTTCCATTCCCTACATCATATTGCCATCTATTATGTATAATGCATATATCATGTTATGCATATGTATGTATGTCCAGAGATATTCAACATTGACCCCTAGATGGTCTTATGATACTACTATCTGAGATATATCTTCTTTGTGATCGTAGCATAGATCACACCCTACCAGTGTTGATAGCCTCCCGTCTGAGGTCGTGGTATGATAGTATGTCACCTACGGATAGGGTGACTGTAGATAATCTATTATAGCATTCTATGACCCTCTTGATGTTTCAGGTTCCTGCAGGCTTTGTAGAGGGTATGCTGGAGCATTGGATACTGCAGAGACAGGTTTTCTAGTTTAGTACCCAGAAGTTGACTCCTAGATTGGAGGAGTATAAGCAGTTGATGACTTTGCCCTTAGACAGACCTTGTGCTCATATGGTCGCCGGAGATATCTGTGGCGATTCATGACCCTCAGGAGTTACGGTGTAGAGTAGTAGAGGATGAGATTACATCTGGTCATGTACTATCCCAGCATTTCCTAATAGATAGGTTTGGCTCATTGGACAGCTATGCATGACATTCTGGAGATTTCACCACACCAAAGGATCAGTGGCATTTTGCCAGAGTGGATGTATTTGTGATGTGTATAGTTGCATATGTATACATGCCACGGTATATAGATGAGCTGGACATCGGTGTTATCATGGTAGTGAGAGCTCTCAGGGAGGGTCGTACCATCATTCCGACGATTGTGGCGGAGACGTTGAGGTCGGCAACATTTTGCAGCACCTACCCTGTAGGGGTATTTATAGGCAGTTCGGTCATGTTATACGTGTGGTTTATGTCACACTTGAGATTGATTGGCACTTTTCACCGACACTGGTACTGCTTTACCCATGATATAGCTATGTCTTACTCCTTTCAGCCATCGGAGTGTACAGACGCTATGTCTTGGTCGATATTCCTGGCGTAGATCAGAGATCCGTTTGGCATCCTGGCGTGTATAGGGCTCAGTTCACCCTATAGCTTTATTACTTATGCTCCAGGCATGGATTATCTCCCTCTAGCTGGTTTGAGGGGCATGACTACCTACCACCCACTGGTCGTGATGTCACAGTTTGACCAGTTCCAAGACCTCCATCCTTTTGATGGGGTGTTAGGTCAGCATTTAGCTTCTCGCCATCTATCAGCAGAGGACCGATCCCGGGTGTATGCATGTTGGGATCAACCTGAGATAGCTGATTTTTTTGTTAGCCAACCAGGCTCTTTTCCAGAGTATTTTGCATGGATGGAGACAGAGATTTCATCGGTTGCGGAAGTATCCACAGTGCTAAATATTGATTCAGATGGTGGAGAGTGTGACGCCCCCAAATCCGGGTATCTTCCAACCCGACAGATGGTGTTCCATGATACTACAATTCATAAAGTCATTCCATTGAGATAACAACAAAATGAGTGTACTTACTATATTCTTATTACTTTAGTAATAAATCCTTTCCCAGGTTCATAAACCGAATAAATTCTTTGTTATTCATAAGTATATTATATACAAATACTCTAGTCTATTACAGGATAATCAATTATCCATCTTATCCTTGACCTTATCTCTCTTAGAACTCTCAGTTCGCTCGTCTTTAGCTGCAATCATATAATTCAAGCAAGAAATGAGCATAAATAGCTCAGCAAGTTTATCAAAGGATGATATATACACCACATCGAGAATTATATGATTATCTTCCATAACTGAACAAGTAGCTATGAATCACCATGGAGCATTTACTAGTACTTCTCATTTCATAACAACGATTCTAAAGTATATATAATAGCTTAAGAATTCTGAATTGGTCAAAAGACCATGAGCATACTCTTTTCGTTTTCATTCTTAAAAAGGACATCCGACACTAAGGCCATCCATCCAGCATTACTTACGAGTACATCTAGGTGATCAGCCTATAGTACCCTATGTTGATCTTCACTCTTCCGTTAAACGTATTTACGTTTAACATTTGGCAACCTCGCGTGCCCATCGAATAATCGATGAAAATACTTTTGTTTGTGCATAGACAAACTTACCTTTACATCCGTACCAAATACTTGGCATAGGATAGCGTCAACAGTTCTACATCGAAAGACTTGTAAACAAATCAATCAATTCTTCAAGACTTGTCTAGCCGAGTTAAAATAGTCATCGACTCTTTCTTTTAAACCATTCATGCATTTTAGAACATGAATCATAGAAAACTTGGCTAACACGGAGGTTAGACAAGCGTTAAGAAAACTTGCCTTGAAGTGTCTTTGGATATAATATTCAATCAATTCTCAGTCTTTACAGGATCTACATGATATATTCGCATAGCACACTGTAATTAGTTACCAAACAATTAACTTTTATTGTTCTAACCAACTTCTTTCTCTTCTATGTCTTGAATTTATTTCATTAATAAAGTCAATTAGACTTACTATGCTTTGTTACGGCTTGTTAACGTTCCTACGTTATTAACCGACATTCGATCATTATTGGGGAAATACCAACGTTGAACATCATTCACGATTTATTTACTTATACTTTTGCGTTCTTCGTTTAATTCTTATTAAACCATACTAAATCTTCTAACGTTATCACCTATAAGTGATTTAAGGTCAGCCTTATCATGTACATTAGGTACCTTCATGTCTTACTATTGGTTTAAATTCAATTTATAATTAAAACCTAACTTGATCAACTTTTTCTACCTCATGGCGGTATGTGGCTGGATCATCGTAGTATATCTTGGCCCTTCTGATGCCAATTAGCAGGGGACAAGGCAGGATCCAGCGTTGCAGCGCGGCCATTTTGTGCTGGGTTTGGTGCTGTGGCGCCGCCCTTGTGCACTAGTTGGGCAGGACAGTTGGTTTTTCCAACGAAACTCCCGGCTACATAACTTATTCGTTTTACATCCGATTTGGCTCATTTGAAAGCCCACAACTCACAAATTATATACTCTAGGTGTTCATATAAGAATTTTACATTTTCGAATCCGTTAACCCAAAATTAACCTTTTTGTTCATTTTGAGCGATTTATTTATCGTTTTCGAGCGTTCAATACTCGTTTTCTTCGTTATAAGTCGAAATTCGACGATTCTCGAGTCCACAACTCTTGAATACCCTATCTCACGTGTTGGCATTGAAAACCAACATTTTCAAGTCACACAACAACTTTTGACCCTTAATCCGAGAATTCTACGATTTTGACGTTTAACGTCTATTTTCGCAAAATTCGTCAAAACTTCGTTACTCGTGTTCTATAAGCCAAATCAAATGGAACACTCCATTGATTCATTATCTCCATCCTAACCAAACAATATGCATATACCCTAGCTATGATGGATTTCAAATCATCCAATCATAACTACGATCACGTTCATAACTTTCTACGGTTTTAACATACGTAAACCTTACGATCTCTATTCAATCATTACTTATCAATGTTTTCATTATTAATTATCATCCTTATTCCTCCTCCCTAATCATGCTCCACCAATCTACGATTCTCTACGAGAGAGAAATTGAAAAAGATGAAGACTATTGTTTACGAGAATATTACCTTTGTCGTTCTTCGCGTTTTTGATAAACATCTTATGGTTAGGTTGATAATATGTTTCTAGCTCTTTCTCTCTCTCAATATGTATTGGACAATGTTTGTAAAACACTAAAATTCCAACTTAAGCTTTATATTTATAGGAAATCCAAATGGAGGGCAAAATGGTCCAAATGGCCACCTCCTTACTATTCCACCTCCTCTTCAACTTAGCCTGAAGCATCCCCAAATCCGGGTACTTTTTACCACGAATCTGGTATACTAATTCTATAATTATTGCGGAAGATATAAACATAAATTGTTTATACATTAAACTTTTACACATCATTCCCAAGGTCTACAACCTTAACTAATACATACATTCAATATCTTAAATATTTACAATACTATTTTCGTCAGAAGATAGTATAAATCTAACTCGAATTTGAGTTAAGGAAACTTGCCTGTACCGCTATTACCGCTAAGCAATATACTGTAATCTCTTATGAAAGACCTATCAATTATCAGATTAATCTTTCAATTAGCAAAATATACCTGTTAGCTCATAATTCTATTACTTTATCCATAGGTTATCTAACACTTAATCAAATATTAGATAACACCTTACAACATTAGCATTATTATCATCCTTTGATAATTCTTTAATCACTATATCATATCCATTATGATTTAACACTCTCATTTTCATTTCATAAGTTATTATTTAACATCTAATAAGTCAAATACTAATCCAGCCACCTGGGTTCTAAATCCAACAACCCAAACTGCAATCCAGCTAACTGGATTCCAAATCCAGCGACCTGGATTCAACAGATTTCTAATCCAGCAAGCCTAGATTCACCAATACTTCAATCTAGCAAGCTGGATTCATAATCCTTCAATCCAGCAAGCCTGGATTCATAAATCTTTCAATCCAGCAAGCTTCTTTTCAATCCAGCAAGCTGAATTCATCAAATTTTCCAATCCAGCAAGCTGGATTTCATATCCTTTTTACGAAAATACCAAATCAGCTTATTATTTTTCTATCTTTTGTCCAAACATATATAAATATATTTCATACACAAAAAGTATTTTTCCATAATTTTCCAACTTCCTTTAGTATTTTTCAAAAATCATTTTTAGTGTGTGGCTTAAGAATTTAGCCCCATCATGCTCAACTCCAAAAATTCCCATCTCTTGGCATAATCTTATACGTGTTAACGTGACACTCCAGTTTAAATTTCGTGGCCATCGGAGTTATAGAACTCCGGTTATAGCCGTTTTCGTCGGAAAATCACTGAAATTGAAATGGCCATAACTTGGGTCATTTTAAGTCGGAATGAGCTCATTTTTTGGACAGGAGGTACTTTATACCATATATTTTCATGTCCCAAAAGGCCGGAATTTTTCTCACAAATTAAGTTTAAAAAAGCATTCGAGAAAGTTCTTTGAAGAATTTATTTGGCGTTTTACCGTTTTGGAGTCCTTTGGTAAAACTTAAATAAAATGAGATCTATAACTCCAATTAACGATCCGTCAATTTTGTTGGATTCTTATCTTTCCGATATACAATTTTCATCTATCACAATCCATATTTGGACATGTTAAGCTCCCGAAAATTAGCCCGGAAGTGGCTGGTCAAAATAGTGGTTCTAACAGTTTTTCTTAGCTTTGAGTTGTTTGGGATAAATTCCATAACTTGCTCATTTTTCAACCTAATTGAGTGATTCCAAAGGGGTTTTATCCTTAATACATAGATCTAGCATCCCAAGATAATAAATCACAAATATCCATCATAGATTTCAAAAATCAAAAGCTAGATCACCCTTTCAAGTTTAAGTTTTCCGAAAAAATTCTATTTTTCTAATCCTTTTGATTCCAACCAAATCAACACCCAATATGAGTAGATCTAAACATAAAAACACTCATCAACATGGATACCCATGATTTTTGAGTTTATAAACATAAATCCAAGCTTTGATTTGGAAAAACTAAAATCAATTACATTAACTAGTTTTAGGATTTACCTTTTTTCTCAAAATCTTCCTTTCTTCTTCTTCTTCTTCTTCTTCCTCTTTCCATGGAGGATCCTTCTATCTCCTCCTCTCTCTTCTTCCTTCCATTAATGGCTGCCCTCTCTTTCCTTTTCTCTCTCTAAGTGCCGCTCCTCCCTTCTCTCTCTCTTTAGTTTTCTTTTTTTGGAAAGAAATAAGAGATGAAAGAGAAAATGGGTTTATTTGCTTGTAAAAAATCTATAGATATATCTTGTATATCTAATCTATATCTTCCAATATCTCTACTATCCTTATCTCTTTCCTTAATCATCATTACATAGATATGTGGAATCTTAGTGTGAAATGTGGCTCCTTAAAATGAATGCCACCTAGCTTGATTTGATAATTATCTTTTGCAAATGTGGCTTAAATAAAGACAAGCATGTCTCATTTTCTATCCTTCTTGTATCCGGCCATGTGGCCCAAATTCTTCCAAGTTTGGTTTAATTTTCTTTGTCCAAAAATGTCCCTCCTTTGCCTTTTCTTTTCCAAAGATGTCCCCCTTTACTTGGATTAAATTTTGGGGTCTTTAAATTATTGATTAGGCCAACTCTTGGGCTAAAAGTTGAGCCACTCATTTAATTCTTTTGGGCTTTCTACTTAACATGTTTGGGCCATATGAAATTTATATAGTCCAACACTCTTAATATTACCATTCCCTAATTATTTAATTAGGGTTTTCATTTCCTCAATTATAACTTAAATCCTTACTCATGCACATTTATTTCCTTAACCCAATTAGACTTACCTTAATTAGGTTATAAAATTAATTAATTGAGATATATAAAATAAATCTCTTAGAACTAGTATATATTATAAATACTAGTATTCCCCCATCTCATAACCCTTAAGTTATTCAATTCTTCATTCCTAATATATAATTAGGATCACACTAGTTTCTTTTATTTGTTTATATAATAAACAAATATAAGCCATCATCACATAATATTCATATTAGGTTACTCACGTAATCATTAAATAAATTGTGACATGCTCCACAATTCTCTTAGATTAGGACACCAGTATATATTTTAATACTAGGACCACTAAATAAAAATAACCCTTTAGGTCATTTAATTCTCATAATTGAAATAACTTATTTAAGTTATATAATTTATATTGTATAATTAAATTTAATTTCCTCCTCCTCTCCATAAATTGTTTTCGAACAATTTATTTATATATTAAATATATAAATTTAATATATTCAATCATTTATTCAAATATGAATTTAATTTACTAACTTCCTTGATACCAATATACATATTTGCTTATTGGATCTCCTCTCATATTTTTTTTACTTTACATCATTTGGTATAATATTAAATATTATACCATTATCCATATAACATAATTCACTTCTCACACTAATTTTGACTTTTCTCCATAAAAAGTCAACTATTGACTTTGACCAACAGTCAACATTTACACATTTTGTGTTTTCTTGTCCATTCTCGACTAATCTTGGCGTTAGGGAAATGAGCAAGCGATCCATGCTTCAAAATTCCATCTCTAACTCAAATTTTGAGTTTTAAATTACTCCCTTCATATTGCTAATCGTATTAACTAACGACTTTATACTTGTTCAATTCACATCAAATTTTACAGGTATCATAATACCTTATTCTTGATATTCATTCAAATACATATCAATTCATTTCTAGGGTTTTGGAATTTTGTAACCCATATTTTCTCTATTCTCATTCGAATAGCAAACCATATAGGTTTTACTTGAAAATTTTAAATAAATCCTCAAATTCTTTTCTAGGTTTTATTCTTTAACCTTTATTCTAATCATTCAAGATTTTATAAATTTCCAGGTTGTCACATAGCCACCAATTAATCACTTTACTTGGTGGCCAAGTGGCCGGCCCACATGCCTATGGGTCTTCCCATGGGTTTCACCCATCCCGTGACCCGCCGGTTAGACCCGCAGTTTAACTTTTTAGATTGGGCTTGTCTTAAATTACTATTGGGCGTTAACTTGGGCTTGATTCCATACTTCATTGGGCTTGCTTTTAATCCTAGTCCAATTGGATTATACCAAATCCATAGCTCATAATCTAGTTAGAACTAATCGTATTCCATGCGTATAACTTAGTATTCTCTTAAATACAGTACTCACATACGATATTCGTATTATACGTCGTACTATTCTTCATGCCATACTCGTATTCGAACTAGTACAATACTCGTATCTCATACGTATAATAACCAAAATGATTATACGCCTTTCCTTTTCCTTTCGGAAATCTCTTTCACTAACCCTTAGGTTTTAAGTCCGCAAGCGAAAACTTAGTTTGCCAAAATGGAAATATTATCGGATATTCCATTATATCTTCATATTCTATCATTACGCGTTTCTCGGAATTTTGAACCTAAGCTCTGAACGAAATCGGATGAATAGTGTTTTTACGGGAAAATTCTCGGAAAACATTCCTTTTCGTCTTGATAATTCAAAACAATTAATCCTAGCAGATAGCCAGAACACTAACCACATTCACACATTCTAGGTCATAGAACGATCTTCAAACATCTGACTCACATAATTAATCAATTAAATTCATTTAATCCACATAATCAAATAAAAATTTAATTCATTAAAAATCCGAAATTCTCGGGCGTTACATTCTTCCCTCCTTATAAGGATTCTGTCCCCAGAATCTCGCTATTCTTACATAAAGAAATGAGGAAACTTTTCCTTCATTTTACTTTCAAGCTCCCACGTTGCTTGTAACGCCCGAGAAAATCAAATTTTTAGAAGAATTAAAATTTTATTTAATTATAATGATTAAATAAATTTAATTGATTATTTATGGGAGCAAGCTAATTGAAGGTCGTTATATGACCTAAACATGTCAGAACATCGTAGGATTTTGGCTACGTGATATAATTAAAGTGTTTGAAATTCCAAGACAAAAATAAAAGCTTTCCAAGAAATTTTCCGAAAAACACTATTCACACATTTCTGCTCGGGAATTATTTTTGAATTTCTGAGAAATACATAAGGATAGAATATCGAGGTGAGATGGAATATCCAATAATATTTCAGTTATGGAAAACGTAATATTTCACCTGTGGACTTAAAACCTAAGGTTTAGGGAAAGTGACTTTCGAGAAGGAATTTAAATGCATGTAATGAATTAAGCGATTATCGTATAATACATAGGTATTATACGAGGTAATGAATATGAGTATGATACGAAGTACTATACGAGTATGTATGAATGATGGTATATCGTGTATGTATTGAATAGTATACGAGTTAGAATACGAGAATTATACGTAAATTATACGTTAAAAAGGCTTTAAAACAAATGTAATGAATTTATAGGATTGTGTAGGAAATATTAAAGTCCAATGGGCATAATGATAAGGCCCAAATGTAGGAAATGGTTAAGTCCAACAGAATTAATGCAAGCCCAATGTTTGTTTAATTACAAGCCCAAAGTAAATTAATGAAGGCCTAAATAATTAAGCTAAGTTAATTAAGTTAAAGCCCAAAGTAAGTAACCAATGGGTTATGGGATGGTTTAAACCATGGGGCAACCCATGAGAACATGGATGACCCAAAGTGGTGAGCAAGTAAAGTGAATTAATGGGTAAGTGTTGTGGTGAGCAAGTAATGTGACTTAATGGCTAAGATGAGTGGTGAGCAAGTGTTGTGATGACCAAGCAAAAAGTGTGGAGAACAAGTTTACTTAGGGGCAAAGTATGGAATAGTAAGGAGGTGGATGGCCTTTTGACCATTATGCCCTCATTTAGGATTTCCTATAAATAGAGGACTTGTTAGATCATTTTGTGTGTTATTCATTTCATCCCACTTATAAGTTGAGAGCTTATTTGGTTGAGAAAATAAGCACATATAAAGTTAGACTTTCCTTGTTAGCTTTTCCACCAATAACTTATAGCTTATTGGTTAGAGAGAATAAGTTATAAAAGCTAGAAAGCTAGTCTTTCATATTTCAAGAAGCAAGAAGGAGATCAAAGGTTAAACAAGTAATCATCAAAGGGTAAGCAACCTTGAACCATGAATCTCTTTCTCTTCATTTGTTAGAGAAGGGGGTATTGGTAGAACTAGCATGCTAAAGAATGATAAGAATAAATGGTTAATGAACTTAAGCCGTACTAAGTCATGAATAAGTCATTTATACTTATATAAGTTATGAACTTATAATGAACGAATATGAACTTGTAACATGTTTATACAAATGAAGTTAGTATGATAATAAGAAGCAAGAATAATGGTTAGAAGTCATTAACCATAATAAGTTATATGAAAAGAATACGTAAGTCATGAGCAATGAAAATATAAGTAATTTATATTTTATAAGTTATAAACTCACAACGAACTAGTAATAACTTATCATGTTTATAAGTTAATGAAGCATGTATGTTAAGATGTTAGTACAATGGATTGAATCCAATTGAAATGGTTTAAAAATCTCAAGTAACAAAGTTTTGCCGGAATTAACACGATTGGACGATAATCGTCGAATTCGTGAAATTCTCGGAATGGAAGTTGAATTTTGATATTGAGCTTGGAAACGTTGGTTTCCAATGGAGACACGTCTTATTTGGCATTATATAGTTGCGGACTCGAAAATGGCTGGATTTCGACTTAGAACGAAGAAACGAGCATTGAACGTTCACGAACGTTTATTATTTTCGTTAAAAATGGACTAATAGGTGGAATTTTAGCAAACGAAGTTGAATAGATAAAATTCTTACATGAACATGTAGAGTATGTGATTTGTGAACCGTAGGCTCTTGAACGAGCCAATTCGAACTTATAACGAAGAAGTTACGAGCCCGGGAATCTCACTAAGTAAAAAATCTGTCAAAAATTTCTGAGGCTCAGAGTCCGTGCCGCGGCGCGACTCTAAGCCTAAATGACCGGCACCGCAGCGCTAAAGTGGCCTGTGTCCCCTACAAACTCGCGTCGCAGCGCGATAAATAACAAAGAGACTCGCGCCGCAGCACCGAGTCCGGTTTTCAAGCCCTAATGGGTGGCCATGGTACGGCTTAACAAAGGAATTCTTGGCCTTATATAATAGCGACTTTTAAAAGCTAGACAGTAAAGAATGGTTACAAGTAGAAGATGAAGAGAAATTGTTTAGTAACAAACTAAGGGACTTAATAAAACATTGTTAAGTTATAACTATAGCTCAAGTGTGATCACTTAGAGTTAAAGAAAGTTAATTGAATGTAAATAGGAACGGTGTACAATAAATGTACTTAACCAAAGACGATCGAGTTTTGAACAATAACGTAAGGACATTAGTAAGCTGTGAGGAAGGATAATTAACTTGAACCGAGTTGTATTAATGAAATAATTTCAGTTAAGTTATTGAAGAGAACAAAGTTAGTAAGAACGATGTAAAAGAACGACAATAAGCCGGAACCAATAATAACAAATCTAATACATGATTAGATTTAGAAGAAGGGTAAGATTGTTTAAGAACTAAGTATGTTCATTCATGACCTAATGTGGTATGTTATGTGATTATGTGTTGTAGAGGCTAGTAAAGACTCAAAGGGAAGCGTAATTATTATTTGTAGCAGAATGACTGAAGGCAAGTTTTTCTTAAACGCTTGTCTAACCTTCGTGTTAGTCAAGTTTTTAAATGATTCAAGTTATGAGATGCATGAATTATTTTACGAAAGAGTTGATTGATTTCTTTACAAGTTTTCCATATAGAATTGATAACGCTATCCTATGCCAATTGTTTGGTACGAATTTAAGGTAAGCCTGAATATAAATAAACAAATATATTTTCATTGAGTATTCAATGGGCACGTGAGGTTGCCACAACTTAAACGTATACACATTTAATGAATATAGTGTTGATCAACATAGAGTACTATAGGCTGATCACCTAGAAGTGCTTGTAAGATACGCTGGGACTTACTTAACTTCGTCTTGGGTTGTCCTTTTCAAAGAAATTATGAAACACTCACGGTCTTGGACCGAATTGGTGTTTTCTTGAATATTGTTATGATAAAATGTTTTGAAGGAAAGGAACGCTATTTTGAGTTATTGATAGTACTTACGTAACTACTATCCGGTTATTGAAGATATCTGATTCCTATGTTTCAAGCATGCTTTTAAAATGAAATTGTTGTACTTCTTTGAGCTTGTTATGCTCACTCTTGCTTTAACCATATGAATGCAACTTAAGGTAAAGAATGGTGAAGGATTAAAAAAAAGGATAACGAGAAGGCTAAAGTGAACTTGTAGATTACCTATGTAATAGTATAGGTTTGTAATGATAATATTCGATATTATGACAAGAACAAAGGTAACGGTTATAAAGAACCTGGGGGATGGTAGTATTGTTTTGGAATATATATAGGACATATTCGTTCTTTTGAGGCATTTCAATTGAATATTTATGTGAACTGTAGCACTGCGGAGCACCATATGTCGGGTTGGAAGAGACCCGGATTTGGGGGCGTCACATTGCTTCTTCAGCATCGTGGTTACTCCATATTACCTTTACTGAAGGTATTACAGTATTTCTCAAGACTTGTTCCTTCCTATCAACAATTTGAATAGGAAGTTCTTCATACGTTAAGTCTTTTTCTACTTGAATAGACTCATATTCTATTACGTTCTTGTAGTCCGGTTTATACGGACACAACACTGACTCGTGAAACACATTGTGTATTCTTTCCATCTCGGGAGGTAAGGCTACTTCATAAGCTACCTCTCCTACCCTTCTTAAAATTTCAAAAGGTCCTACAAACCTTGGACTTAACTTCCTTTTCTTCCCAAAACGTATCTTCCCTATCCAAGGCGACACTTTTAGAAAGACATACGATCCTACTTTAAATTCTCTATTCTCTCGATGAGGATCTGCATACTTTCTTTGTCTTTCTTGAGCAGCTACCAATCGAGTTCTTATCAGCTTAACCATGTCTGTCATTTGTTGTACCATCTCAGGTCCCAACATTTGACGTTCACCTACTTCATCCCAACAAAGTGGTGTTCTGCACTTCCTCCCATACAACGCTTCGTAAGGTGGCATGCCTATACTAGCGTGAAAATTATTGTTGTAAGCGAATTCCACCAAAGGCAGATGTTCATCCCAACTTCCCTTGAAATCCATAAGGCAAGATCTTAACATATCTTCTAGCATTTGAATTGTCTGTTCACTTTGTCCATCCGTCTGTGGATTATATGCCGTACTCAATCTCAAATGCGTTCCCATTTGCACTTGCAAACTCCTCCAAAAGTTCGACGTGAATGTTGGATCACGATCGGGCACAATCAAAACAGGTACTCCATGTCTAGAAATAATTTCCTTGACATAAAGCTTAGCTAACTACTCTAGGTTATACCTAACTTCTATTGGTAGAAAGTGAGCCGATTTGGTTAACCGATTCACTATTACCCAAATAACATCGTATCCTTTTCTTGTTGTTGGAAGTCCCACCACAAAGTCCATGGTGATATGCTCCCACTTCCACTCCGGAATCTCTAGTGGATGCAACAACCGACTCGGTCTTTGGTGTTCAGCCTTAACTTTCTGACAAGTTAAGCACTTACTAACATATTCTGCGATCTCCCTCTTCATGTTCGGACACCAAAAGTTCTGACGAAGGTCTTGATACATCTTAGTACTACTAGGATGTATCGAGTACCTCAAACTATGAGCCTCACACATAATTTCTTCTTTTAAATTGGAATTATTTGGAACCCAAATTCTTCCTTCAAATCGAAGTAAACCTTCTTTATCAAGGTTATACTTAGTCTTCACATCATCCTTCGTTATCTTTTTTATTCGCTCACATTCTTTAGTACCTATTTTTACTTCCTTAACCCGTTCCACTATCGTTGGTCGAGTCTCTATTGCGAATAACATCTCTGCCATTTCACTTGGAAACTTAACTTCTAACTCCATCCTTGCCATCTCTATTATTAACTCATTTTAAGTCGTTAACATTGACAGCTTTTTCCTACCCTTTCGACTTAACGCGTCGGCTACTACGTTTGCCTTCCCTGGATGATATAAGATATCACAGTCATAATATTTTATCAACTCTAACCACCTTCTCTGCCTCATATTCAACTCCTTCTGTGTGAAGATATATTTCAGACTTTTATGATCCGTGTATATCTCACACTTCTTACCGTATAAATAATGTCTCCATATTTTTAAGGCAAAGACTACAGCTGCCAATTCTAGGTCTTGGGTAGGATAGACCTTCTCATAATCCTTTAACTGGCGTGATGCATATGCAATGACCATGCCATGTTGCATGCGCACGCAACCCAGTCCTCTATGCGAAACATCGCTATAAACTATAAAATTCCCTGTATCATCTGGTAAGGATAATACATGTGCCTCACTTGACCCCCTTTTTAGTTCTTGAAAACTATTTTCACACTTTTCTATCCACTCATACTTCACCGACTTTCTTGTCAGATTCGTCAATGGAGTAGCTAATTTAGAAAAGTCATGAATGAACCTTCTATAGTATCCCACTAACCCAAGAAAACTTCGAACCTCGGTTGGCATTTTCGATTACTCCCACCTATTTACTTCTTCCACCTTCGCTGGATCTACGGATATGCCATCTTTACCTATAACATATCCTAGAAACTGCACTCGTTCAAGCCAAAATTTACACTTAGTGAATTTCGCATATAACTTCTCCCTCTGTAGTGTTTCCAACACTATTCTTAAATGTTCAGCATGATCTTCTGGCGTCTTTGAATAGACTAGAATATCATCAATGAACACAACAATGAACTTGTCCAAATACTGTTTGAACACTCTCTTTATCATATCCATAAATGCGGCTGGCGCATTTGTCAACCCAAACGACATAACCAGAAACTTGTAATGCCCATAATGAGTTCTGAATGCCGTCTTAGGTACATCCTCCTTCCTTACTTTGAGTTGATGATACCCCGTACACAAATCTATTTTGACAAAATACTTTGCCCCTTTCAACTGATCGAATAGATCATCGATCCTGGGCAATGAGTATTTATTCTTAATCATTAACTTGTTCAACTCTCGATAGTCAAAACAAAGTCGTAACGACCCATCCTTCTTCTTTACAAACAATATCGGGACTCCCCACGGAGACACACTCGGTTGAATGTACTTTCTATCTAATAGTTCCTGTAATTGAACCATTAACTCCTTCATTTCTAATGGCGCCATTCTATATGGTGCCTTTGAAACTGGTGTCGTACCTGGCAGTAAATCAATCACAAATTCTACATCCCTATCTGAAAGAATACCAAGTAACTCCTCCAGAAATACATCCGCGAAATCTTGAACTACCGCTATCTGTTCTAATGATGCTCCCAATCTTTGGGTATCCATAACATGACACAGGTAACCCTTACACCCCTTCTTCAACATCTTTCTAGCTTGTGTCATGGTTAGACAACAAGAACATCCCGGTGATTTAGTACCATAAAACACCACCTCAAGTTTCTTGGAAAGCCTTAGATTTACACTCTTTCTATGACAATCTATTATCGCTCTATGGTTAATTAACCAATCCATACCTAGAATTACATCGAATTCTCTTAACCTTATCGGTAAAATATCTACCGATAATCTGTTACCTCGAATATCTATGAAACAATTCCTATAAATGTTTTCAATGGGAATTATCTCTTCGTTTGTTACCTTAACGTCTAAAGGTATTTCTAACTTTTCAAGGTTTAATCCCAGTTGCTTAGGAATCCACATGCTATAAAAGAATACGTAGCACCCGAGTCAAATAACACATAAGCATTTATTTCGTTGACTAGAATGATACCTGCTATTACATCCGTGATGATGTTGTATCTTGGGCGGTAATATTAAAGCGTTGGTGAGGTCTACTGATGATGATGGTGTTGGTCTAGTAATGGCTAAATTACCACTACCAGAACCATTACTACCCTCCGCCCCCTTCTTTGGGCAATTTCTTGCCATATGGTCCATCGAACCACAAACAAAACATCCACGGCTTTTCTTAGGATTAGGATAGTTGGGTGATATGTGACCCTCTTGCCCACAATTATAACAACCTGCTTTCCCTTCTAGACAGACTCCTAGATGAGTCTTGCCGCATATCTTGCATGCCTCCATCCTACGTTTAGAATCCCCTTGTTTCACCCCAGTATTCCCGGAGTTAAAATTCTTTCTTTTAGGCAAACTACTACTACTACTGGCAACCTCTACCTTAGTTCCTCCCTCTCCCTTACTCCTATTGTTTTGTTCCTTGTGGTATTGGGTCAATGCCTCACTACCACCCTCCGATTTTATCGCCTTTTTCCAGAATGGTCCCATTGGAAGCACTCTGGAAAACCGAAATCCTTCTATAGAGCCAGGGTTTTAAGCCCTGCTCAAACCTACAAGCCTTCCTTTCTTCTGTGTCCACTTGGTGTGGAGCAAACCTTGCCAATTCATTGAATTTGGTCGCATATTGGGGAATAGTCATGTTCCCCCTACTTAAGTTCTAGGAACTTAATCTTCATCCTCCCTTGCATGCTAGTCGGAAAGTAGTTCTCGAAGAATACCTTCTTAAATTATTCCCATTTAACAGCATCAGCTCTAGCCCCACCCTGGTGAGCCTCCCACCAATAGTTGGCTTCCCCCTTCATCATGTAGGTCGCAAAAGAAGTCTTTTGTTCCTCGGCTACATTTGTAATAACAAACACCTTCTCTATTTCCTTGACCCTTGTCTGGGCCTCCATTGGGTCCATTATTCCCTTGAACTCAGGTGGACCTACACATTTAAATTCCTTAAAGGTAGTTGTTCGGGCTACCCTAAATCCTACGGGTGCTCTACCCCCGACTTGGTTAAATGCAGCCGTTAATAAATTAACGAACTCTTGCATAGGATTATTTGGACCCCCCTGATTATCGTTATGCGATTCTGCCTCTTAATTACGTTGTCTTCTTCTTGGCAGCATTTCTGATTAAATAAATAAATTCTCATTATTACTTATTTGCTTACTTAGTTATTAGTCACTGAACAACTTGAACATTAACTCATACACAACAAGGCACATTAAATAAAAACTTCTTTATATTAATATGCTTCTTCATAGTCCCAGGCTATTTACAATTTGTTTTCCATAGCTAAAAGCTATTACCTTTATATCCCATGATTGACTTTCACAAAAAATTGGGATTTACAAAAAGACTACCCTTTAATTATACAAAAGAGGATTTTACGTCACTACACAAAAATATTTACCATTCTAACTTCTAATACTGCCTAACAGCATTCTCATGCTTCTCGTTCGCTAGAATCGACATAATATCTCGACTTATAGTATGTCGAGTCTTTCCCGACTCAATAGAATAACAAGCTATTTTAAGCTTAAAATCCTCGTGTGCACTGTCATTAATATATGACATTCGTGCTATCTTCTGGTCTTTCTCAACCAGTTTCTTACGAAGTTCTACGACCTCGTTCTTATAGTCTCTGGCCTTATCTGTCATGAGTACCTTCTCATCGTGCTCTATCTCAAAGTCTGACTCTGCAGACTCCTTAGCCCCATAGAGATCATTGATCTCTTCCTTCTAATCTTTGCACCATATTTATGCGGTTGCATTCTGATCAAGCACTGAGAGATACATTGCACTCATCGTCTCTGTAGGTGTTGACTATAAGGCATGCATCACCGTATTAACCGATGTTACCTCCATATCATCCTCCACATCTATCATTATATTCAAATATGATGCCAATCCCATGGTCTCCTCTGAATAGTCCTCCTTTGAGAAATACTCCTCGGGCTCTGATTCTTCTAGAATCACTAAAGGTATCTCACATTCTGGATATATGTCTTGGCTCTACTACATTCACGGACTCCTCGCTCACCACATGTATATCCCTATACATCAAGCTATCGATTGACATCTATAATAACACATAACAAGTTGATTAGTACATAATACACAATAATATAAGCACAAATCACATTTAATCCATTTTAGGTTACTTTCCATCTTTTAAATCTTTCGGATCTTGAGTTTCCTCAATACCTTATTAACTCATTTGATTTCGAGTTAACTTTTTTTGAACTTTTCCTTTTAACGAGGTTATTAGCCTAAGGTTCTTCCCCCTTAAGTTTTATAACCTCTTTGCTTTGATACCAACTGTGGCGCCCCCAAATCGGGTATCTTCCAACTTGAGGCAGATGGTGCTCCACGAT
Organism: Panax quinquefolius; assembly: GCA_020205615.1. Classification (NCBI taxonomy): domain Eukaryota; kingdom Viridiplantae; phylum Streptophyta; class Magnoliopsida; order Apiales; family Araliaceae; genus Panax; species Panax quinquefolius. The sequence goes on from CM035167.1 coordinate 26,641,973, forward strand.
ACTACAATTCATACAGTTATTCCATTGAGATAACAACAAAATGAGTGTACTTACTAAATTCTTATTACATTAGTAATAAATCCTTTCCCAGGTTCATAAACCAAATACATTCTTTGTTATTCATAAGTATATGCATACAAATACTCTAGTCTATTACAGGATAATCAATTATCCATCTTAACTTTGCCCTTATTTCTCTTAGAACTCTCAGTTCGCTCGGCTTTAGCTGCAATCATATAATTCAAGCAAGAAGTGAGCATAAATAGCTCAGCAAGTCTATCAAAGGATGATATACACCACATCGAGAATTATATGATTATCTTCCATAACTGAACAAGTAGCTATGAATCACCATGAAGCATTTACTAGTACTTCTCATTTCATAACAACGATTCCAAAGTATATATAATAGCTTAGCAATTCTGAACCGGTCAAAAGACCATGAGCATACTCTTTTCATTTTCATTCTTAAAAAAGACATTCGACACTAAGGCCATCCATCTGACATTACTTATGAGTACATCTAGGTGATTAGCCTATAGTACCCTATGTTAATCAACACTCTTCCGTTAAACGTATTTACGTTTAACATTTGGCAACCTCGCGTGCCCATCGAACAATCGATGAAAATACTTTTGTTTGTGCATAGACAAACTTACCTTTACATCCGTACCAAATACTTGGCGTAGGATAGCGTTAACAGTTCTATATCGAAAGACTTGTAAACAAATCAATCAATTCTTCAAGACTTGTCTAGCCGAGTTAAAGCAGGCATTAACTCTTTCTTTAAAACCATTCATGCATTTCAGAATATGAATCATAGAAAACTTGGCTAACACGGAGGTTCGACAAGCATTAAGAAAACTTGCCTTCAAGCGTCTTCGAATATAATATTCAATCAATTCTCAGTCTTTACAGGATCTACATGATATATTCACATACACACTGTAATTAGTTGCCAAACAACTAACTTTTATTGTTCTAACCAACTTCTTTCTCTTCTATGTCTTACTTGAATTTATTTCATTAATAAAGTCAATTAGACTTACTATGCTTTGTTACGGCTTGTTAACGTTCCTACGTTATTAACCGACATTCGATCATTATTGGTGAAATACCAACGTTGAACATCATTCACGGTTTATTTACTTATACTTTTGCGTTCTTCATTTAATTCTTATTAAACCATACTAAATCTTCTAACGTTATCACCTATAAGCGATTTAAGGTCAACCTTATCATGTACATTAGGTACCTTCATGTCTTACTATTGGTTTACATTCAATTTAGAATCAAAACCTAACTTGGTCAACTTTTTTACTACCTGCTGCGTGACTGCGGCATCTCCTTTAGTCTCTAGTATATCTTCGGCGTTGCGGCACCAATTAGTAGGGACAAGTAGGATCCCGTATTATTGATGCATGACCATGTTGTCTTTGGATTTGGCCGTGATTGTGGCTTACTGCACACCAGATTAGGTAGAGACAGTTGGTTTTTCCAACGAAACTCCCGACTTCATAACTTATTCGTTTTACATCCGAATTGGCTCATTCAAAAGCCCACAACTCACAAATTACATACTCTAGGTGTTCATATAAGAATTTTACATTTTTGAATCCGTTAACTTGGAATTCACCTTTTTGTTCATTTTGAGCGTTCGTTTATCGTTTTCGAGCGTTCAATACTCGTTTTCTTTGTTATAAGTTGAAATTCGATGATTCTCAAGTCCACAACTCTTGAATACCCTATCTCACGTTTTGGCATTGAAAACTAACGTTTTCAAGTCACACGACAACTTTTGACCCTTAATATGAGATTTCTACTATTTCCACGTTTAACGTCTATTTTCGCAAAATTCGCCATAACTTCGTTACTCGTGCTCTATAAGCCAAATCAAATGGAACACTCCATTGAGTCATTATCTCCATCCTAACCAAACAATATGCACATACCCTAGCTATGATGGATTTGAAATCGTCCAATCACAACTACGTTCACGTTCATAACTTTCTACGGTTTTAACTTACGTAAACCTTACGATCACTATTCAATCATGACTTATCAATGTTTTCATTATTAATAGTCATCCTTATTCCTCCTCACTAAACATGCTCCACCAATCTACGATTCTCTACGAGAAAGAAATCGAAAAAGATGAAGACAATTGTTTACGAGAATATTAAATTTGTAGTTCTTCGCCTTTTTGATAAACGTCTTATGGTTTGCTTGGAAGTAGATTGATTATATGTTTCTAGCTCTTTCTCTCTCTCAATATGTATTGGACAATGTTTGTAAAATACTAAAAGTCCAACTTAAGCTTTGTATTTATAGGAAATCCAAATAGAGGGAAAAATGGTCTAAATGGCCACCTCCTTACTATTCCACCTCCTCTTTAACTTATCCACCAAGTAATCACTTTAATTGGTGGCCAAGTGGCCAGCCCACATGCCCATGGGTCTTCCTATGGGTTGCCCCATGGGTTTTACCCATCACGTGACCCGCTGGTTCGACCCGCGGTTTAACTTTTTGGATTGGGCTTGTCTTAAATTACTATTGGGCCTTAACTTGGGCTTTATTTCATACTTCACTGGGCTTGCTTTTAATCCAAGTCCAATTGGATTATAACAAATCCATACCTCATAATCTAGTTAGAATTAATCGTATTCCATACGTATAACTTCCGTATTCTCTTCGTCTAGTACTCACACGATATTCATATTATACGTCGTACTTATCTTCATACCATACTCATATTCGAACTAGTATAATACTCGTATCTCATACGTATAATAACCGAAATGATTATACACCTTTCCTTTCCCTTTCGGAAATCTCTTTCACTAACCCTTAGTGAAAACTTCATTTGCCAAAACGGAAATATTATCGAATATTCCATTATATCTTCATATTCTATCATTATGCATTTCTCGAAATTTTGAACCTAAGCTCCGAATGAAATCGAATGAATAGTGTTTTTACGGAAAAATTCTCAGAAAACATTCCTTTTCGTCTTGATAATTCAAAACACTTAATCCTAGCACATAACCAGAATACTAACCACATTCACACATTCTAGGTCATAGAACGACATTTAAACATCTTACTCACATATTTAATCAATTAAATTCATTTAATCCACATAATCAAATAAAAATTAAATTCATTAAAAATTCGAAATTCTCGGGCGTTACAGAGAGCCCATGGAGAACATTGTTTCGTACACTGAGGAGGAGCCATTTAATGGGTTGCTAGCAACTCTCTTAGATTCTCCCAGTACTAGCACAGTTGTGATCCAGCATTCATCACAATACTTTGAGCAGAGTCTCCATTTGATGACCTTCAAGAGAGATCAGACTAGAGCCTTGATGTTGACAACTCTTGATGGGAGAGACACAACTCTGTTAGAGAGAGACGAAGCATCAGCTCGTAGAGAGGCCGTTGTTGTTGAGCGGGATGAGGCCAGATCAGCCAGAGATGCAGTGACAGTTGAGAGGGATAACGCCATATCTACCAGGGATATAGCCGTCACAGATAGTACCACAGTGAGGTCCTTTAGTACTGGCATGATTGCAAAGATGAGCACGTATATTGATGAGCACCGCATCACCATCCAGATGGCTGTAGATCTGTTAGCTCGTGTGTATACCCTTGTACAAGAGACCACAACGTTACCTCCTTCTTTTGAGAGAGATGCCATGTTGGGCTTGATAGCTCGCATATACACTGATTTGTAAATGGGCTTGTATTTTCCTACACATACTAGTTTAGCCATTTTTTCATGTTCATTTCATATTGTATAAATCAAACAACATTATATATAGCAGGGAAATATATTTTTGATCACTTCCCTTTTAGTTATGCCTTGTTGCCTGCTTGATAATTGTCTGTTTCTTCAAGGCTTGTGATCTTGATGTATTCTGAATTCCTCTTTGATGGATGGACATTGAGTTATCTTCGGATATTTCAGAATGGATCGTTGATCTGTGTGTATTCCTTACCATCTTTGGTGCCTTGGGACTGGTTTCTATATGTAGATGTGGAGAGGAATGTGGCTTTCCTCTCCGACATTGAGTCCCCAACAGAGTCGCCTCCTGTCGACGTCGGGATTTTTATTTGTCCCTTTTCTGTTCTTGTTTTGGTGTTCTCATGTTAGGTGAGATTTGTTTGAAAAAATATGTTGTGAAAAGGTCCGACATTTATATGTCTATGATTTGACTGTAAGAGTTGCCAGTTGGTTTTTTAAATGGTTGTTCCAACACAACCGAGAAAAGGTTTACACATTGACCCAGTGATGTGACACTGCTAAACGGGTCTGTGAAACTGAGATTCATTCGGGTCCGGGGACTTGGTTATGCGGAGGGAATGTGTTAGGCACCCCCCGACATCTGTGTTGCCACAGTGATTGCCACTTTTCAAGAAACTATTATATGAATGGGTGTGTGTGTGGGTCAATGTACTGTTATTTGGAAGTAGTGCGAGGCTTCGTTAGCACCTATATACACAAGGTTTGAATTTATGTAAAAAACCAGTTTTAAACAAGATATAGTAGTGATGTTCTGTAAAAAATGTTTTTCAAACCCTTATGCTTAATAGTAATTGAGACCTTTTGATACTTCCATTTTTTTAAATGTTCGGCTGGATTACTTTTTATTTTCGAGATGCGAAGCATCTTCGAGAAAATAATGTACAAAGCGATCTTAGAATTCCTCATAGGCATGGGAGCCATCTAAGGAAATCCAAACACAAGTGAATAAATTTACAAGTCGCTATGACTAAAAATGTCCATCACAGGAACCGAATCTAGATTTAGTAAATTGAATCTGTGATCACATGATTCCTAGGCTCACATGATGCCGTAATTTATATGAAAAGCCGTAAGCAGTTATATATATAAAAGCTGTAAATATATATATACAAACATGATCAACCACCACGAAGCACCTCCATGGGGGATCGAAAATGTAAATATATAAAAGCGGTAAATATATATATAGAGACAGGATCAAACACCACGAAACACCTCCATGGGAGATCAGAAATGTAAATAAAGCAATAAAAACATGATCAACCACCACGAAACACCTCCATGGGGGATTAAAAATGTAAATAAAGTTGTAAAGATGATCAACCGCCACGAAGTAAACTCCAAACGGGACGAAATGTAAATATATATATTTATAAAAGTGGTAAACGTACAAGATATATATTGATCCCGACTCGGTTTATCATTTCGGCGATTTGTCACTATATATATATATATATAAGTAGTAAACTCTCCGGATGTAAAATCCAGGCTCATCGAACAGAGTTCGAAAATAGTTCATATATATAGGTGTATATATATATATATATATATATATATATATATATATATATATATATATATATATATATATATATAAAAGCAAATAAATGCTAGGATGTAAAATTGGGGCTCATCGAGCGAGAGTAGAAAATAGTTCATATATATAGGTGTATATATATATATATATATATATATATATATATATATAGAAAAGCAAATAAATGCTCCGGATGTAAAATTCAGGCTCATCGAACAAAGTTCAACACTAGTTCATATATATAAGTATATATAAATATATATATATATATAAAAGCAAATAAACGCTCCGAATGTAAAATCCAGGCTCAATCGAGGCATAACTCGATAATGTTAGTCCATATATATACATACAAAAAAAAATATAAAAGCCGCGAACCGAAGTCCGGACATACACATGCAACACGACTCTCAACGTGAAAAACGATGTGTGCAAAGATGAAGAGAAATGCTTTAAGGTGTGTAAGAAGGATTACAGTGGCCTGCCAAAGAATACTTCAATGACTTTAAAGGGATGAACACTCGGCTCCCTCCGGTAAAAATATAGTAATATATAAGCTCACAAGTGTTTAAAATGAGAAAACACTCAGTTTATAGTGTGTATAGAGCAAATTGGACAGGGATTCCTCGCCTTTTCTCTATGAAAAATGTCTGGCCCAAGCCCTCTATTTATAGAGGGGGGAGCCACAGTGTACCTGCTGCAGCAGCAAATGCACATGCGACTGCCTAGGGTGCCCCGGGTTTCGCAGGTCCCGCCATCTCGAAGTACGTGCATGCATACAACGTGTTGTCTGCTCGAACTTTCAAAAATTCAATTTGGGCATCGAGGTGTATAAGATCTTTTATGACATGCTATTGTCAAGAGCTACACAATGACATGGGATTAGAGGTTGTACGGAGTCAGAAAGATGGGACCATGCCCTATATCTTCAAGCTTCAAATTATATCTGGTATGTTGTCTTGTGCAGTAGTCACTCGGGATTGGCGCTCTTTGGTTCTTGTAGGACATTGCTGTGTAGAATGTATGTATGTTGTTGTTGAGATGGCGCTATGTGGGTTTGAGATGGCAAAATAACGGTCCTACCCTTCACTAGGGTTATCTCCGGTTTGAGCTGTTTTAGCGGTCGTTACTCAGTGTTATCTCTGAGATTGGACTGTTGCAGGTGTCGACCATTCTCAGTGGTTTTTTTTGAGATATTCCTGACTTCCCGAAGTTATCTCCGGACTTAGTAGATGAGTGCCTCGGGGCTTTGTCGAGTGTTTAAAGTTGTTTGCACAGGCTTTGAAACAAGCATTTATAGGATTATCTTTGGAACTGCAACTGTATGCCTCGGGGTTATCTCTGAGGTTGATATTAGCTTTCCCGGTGTTGTTTACGGGGCTGAGACTGAGTATCTTGGGGTTATCTCTGAGATGAGACAGTCCTCTCCGGTGTGTTTTCCGGTATTTGAATTGCACTCCTCGGGGTTATCTCCGAGGTTGAAACTGAAATCCTTGTGTTATTTTCGAGATTGAGGTTGAAACTTCCGGTGGTATTTCCGGGTCTGAGCTGGATATCTCGGGGTTATCTCTGAGATGGTAATACTGAATTTCCCATTGTTGTCTCTGGGATTGAACTGAGTTGTCTTCCAGGGTTATCTCTGAAAGACGATTCTACCCTCCTGCAATGTTAGTAACAGGTATACAGAAAATTTCAAGTGTTTACAATGGAGAGGAAGTCTTTTTCATAGTCTTAATTCCATTTTGTATAGGAATTCTTCCTTAGGAGCATAAAGATAGGCTCACAAGTTGCAGTGAATTGAGAGATGAATCTGCTTATGAAATTGATTCTCCCGAGAAATCCCTGTATCTCCTTTTCTGTTTGGGGTACATGCATCTTAGTGATGGCTTTAATTTTCGCGAGATCTAGCTCATTGCTTCTGTTGCTTACCAGAAATCCTAATAATTTACTGGATTTGACATCGAAAGCACACTTGGCTGGTGTCGACGTCGGGATTCTTATTTATCCCTTTTCGCTACTTGTTCTTTGGTGTTCTCATGTTAGGTGAGATTTGTTTGAAAAAATAAGTGAAAAAGGTCCGACATGTATCATGTCGACGATGGACTGTTAAGAGTAGCTAGTTGGTTTTTTATATGGTTGTACCAACACAACTGAGAAAAGGTTTGCACATTGACCCAGTGATGTGACACTGCTAAACGGGTCTGTAAAACCGAGATTCATTAAGGTCCGGGGGCTTGATTATCCAGATGGAAGGTGTTACACACCCCCCGACATCCGTGTTACCACGATGACTGCCACTTTTCAAGAAACTGTTATATGAATGTGTATGTGTGGGTCAATGTGCTATTTATGGAAGTAGTGCTAGGCCTCATTCGCACCTATATACACAGGGTTTTAATTCGTGTAAAAATTCAGTTTTAAATAAGATATGGCAATGATGTTTTATAAAAGAGATTTTTCAAACCCTTGTGCTCAATAGTAATTGAGACCTTTTACACTCTCATTTTCATCAAGTGTTCGGCTGGATTGCTTTTAATTTTCGAGATGCGAAGCATCTTCGAGAAAATAATGTACAAAGCAGTGTCGAACTCCTCGTGGGCATGAAAACCATCTGAGAAAATCCTAACACCGTGAATAAATTTACAAGCTGCTTACATCTGAAAATGTCCATCACGGGAACCGAATCTAGATCCAGTAGACTGAATCTGTGATCACATGATTCCTAGGCTCACATGATGTCGCAATTGATATGAAAGCGATAGCAATTTATATATATATATAAGTGTAAATATATATATATATATATATATATATATATATATATTGACATAATCACCACCACGGGCGACTCCATGGGGATCGAAATGTAAATAAAGCTGTAAAAGCAATCAACCGCCATGGAGTAGACTCCAGGCGGGACAAAAAGTAAAGAAAGCTGTAACGACGATCAACCGCCATGAAGTAAATTCGAGGTTGGATTAAATGTAAATATATATATATATATATATATATATATATATATATATATATATAAAAGCGATAAACGCACCAGATGTAAAATCCAAGCTCATCGAACAAAGTTCGACGGTAGTTGATATATATAAGTGTCTATATATATATATATTAAAGTAGGAAACGCTCCGGATGTAAAATCCAGGGTCATCGAACAGAGTTCGACACACACTTAATATATATAAGTATATATATATACGAAAGCAAATAAACGCTCCAGACATAAGTCTAGGCTCAATCGAGGCATAACTTGATAATGTTAGTCCATATATAAAAATATATATTTAAGTGTATATATATATAATGAAATGAAACCACGGACCGAAGTCCGGGTATACATACGCAACACGACTCTCAACGTGAAGAATGGTGTGTGCTAAGATGAAGAGAAAGGCTTTAAAGTATGTGAGAAGGCTTATAGTGGGCTGCCAAAGAAGACTTTTATATCTTTAAATGGATGAACACTCGGCTCCTGCCGGTACAAATAGAAGCTATATGTGAGCTCATAATTTTTTAAAATGAGAAAGCACTCAGTGTAGGGTGAGTACAGAGCAAATTTGACAGGGCTTCCTCGCCTTTTTTTTTTTTAAAATGGCCATCCCAAGGCCTCTATTTATAGTGGGGGGAGCCACAGGTTTACCTGTGATTGCCTGGGGTTCCCCGGGCTTCGTGGGTCCCAGTGTCTCAAAGTACATGCACGCATGCACTGTGATGTCCACTCGAACTTTCAGAATTGCAATCCGGGCATCTGAATGAGGTATGTAAGACCTATTTCGGACCGTTGTTGTTGAGAGTTACGCAATGAAATGGGATTAGAGGTTATATGAAGTCAGGAAGATGGGACCATGCCCTCCGGTCTTCAAGCTTCAAATTCTATCTGTTGTCCTGCGTAATAGTCACTCGGGATTGGGCCTCCTTAGTTCTTGCGGGACATTGCTGTGTAGAAATGTATGTATAAAATATTGAGACGGCATCAAGGAAGCAATATGATGACTTTGCCCCTCACCAGGGTTATCTCCGGTTTAGGCTGATAAAGCAGACGTTGCTAAGGGTTATCTCTGAGATTGGACTGCTGTAAGTGTTGAAGGTCCTCAGTGTCATCTCTAAGGTGTTCCTGTCTTCCTGGTGTTATCTCCGGGTCTTGTACTGAGTGGCTCGGTGTGAGTGCCGAGGTTGAAGCTGATTGTATGCATTTGAAACAAGCATTTCCAGGGTTATCTCCGGAACTGCAACTACACTCCTTGGAGTTATCTCCAAAATAGGAACTGCTACTCCGATCCCAGTGTTATGTCTGGGACTGAGACTAAATATCTCAGGGTTATCTCCGATATGAATCGGTCTTCTCCGGTGGGATTTCTGGTATTTGAACTATATGCCTTGGGGTTATCTCCGAGGTTGGAACTAATACTCCCGGTGTGTTTTTTGGGGTTGAGACTGAACTTTCGGTAGTATTCGGATTGGATATGAGTTATCTTCCAGGGTTATCTCTAAAAGACGAATCTGCCCTCCTGCAATGTCAGTGATAGATGTGCAGAAAATTTTGAGTGTCTACAGATACCCCTCTTTATCATATTCATGCAATGCAATGGCATGGATAGGGTAAAAAATCTTAGACACTTGAAATGCAACAAGATAAACATGATGATATGTGTATCAACATGATGCAAATGTATGATGCATATGGATTATTTTCCCACATGTTGGGGATGATTGTCGGCTCCCTGTTGCTTCTATCGGGGATTGGCAACGATGTCTTTACTAACCAGATTGGACGTGTGATCCAAATCTTTTAGGATGTTGACGTTGGGGTTATCACCAAAGTCCTTAATCCTTGATATAGACTTTATTCCTAAGATGTGCCTCTCGTGTACAAGAGATCTGTGGGGATAAAGCTTTGTCTGTTTGAGGATGTGTATAACATATTCCATCATCGATCCTCCTCGGTGATGTTGATCCTTCCTGGTTTGTATCGCCAGGACATATCACTGTTCTATCGGAGTTACTACCAATAATTTGTGTTGTCAGGGTTGCCTGACCTTCGCTGACATGTACGTCACCGAGTAAAACCCATGTTGGGCAGACTGTCAAGGTTACTTGACCTTCACTGATGTGTGAATCAACAAATAAACACCCATATTGGGCAGACAGTCCAGACTGCTTAACCTTCGCTAACTTGTGAATTAATGGAAAATCACCCCTGTTGCGCAGACTATCAAGAATGCTTGACCTTTGTTGATGTGTGAATCAATGGATAAACACCCCTGTTGGGCAAACTATCAAGGCTGCTTGACCTTCGCTGATGTGTGAATCAACAGAAAATCACGCGTTATAACCCCCGTCGGGGATCTGTTTGATCCTCGCTGACGTGTGCATGAACGAAAAAGACGCGTTGTAACCCTCGCCAGGGATCTATTTGATCCTCGTTGACGTGTGTATCAACGGCTTAAATCATCGAATGACTTCCGACGCTTCGTTGGATTTACTTTCCAATGGTTACAATGATGTCAAGGCTGCTTGACCTTCGTTTATATGTGTATCAGCAGATGACAATGCGTGATACCCCCGCCGGGGATATGTACTTTGACATATTTAAACGCGTGATGCCCCCGCCGGGGTTATGCACTTCGATATATAAAAACGCATGATGCCCCCGCCGGGGTTTTGATTTAAAATACATGATGCCCCCGTCGGGGATATGTACTTTGACATATGTAAACGCGTGATGTAAGACCCTAACTTTTATGAATAAAGATGAATTTTCTATAAATATCATTTTTGAATATTAAGGAGTGAATTTGATATAATGTTATAGTTGTGGGTAATATTTATAAATTTTTCAAAGTACGTAAGTTGTTATATTATATTCGATTGTCGGGGAATATTCGTTTTAACAGGGAATATTCGTACGACGACACAATCATTGGTGTACCCCACAACGTAATTATTGTCTGAATGAGAAAACGACAGAAATATCTTTTTATGAAAATAACGGCGAAATTTTTACCGTTAACTGTTGAAATAACCAATGTTAAAAGTACAGTAATACGCGTGGTTGCATAGTAGCACACGGTATTGATTATTGATGCTTACGTGAGAAGTCACTCAGTTTTACTTAATTATTGCTATAGTAATTGCCGCATTGTATCTCACGTTATTTGATTCAAATATTGTTAATATTTTATATATTATTAAATCAATAATTGAGATGATAAGTTATTCTAATTATTATATGCATAATTAACAATGTCTAGAAAGTTATGTCGAGGAAAGGGGTTTGGTCACCTAATTGCGCGCCAATAGGGAGAAATCCTTATTGGAAAGCCCCCTCTTTCCTAGGAACGATCTGGTTGTTAATATTGCGAGTTATAATAATATGAATAAAGGTTGCTAAAATTTTTGAGGGGATTTTTATGAAGTATTTGTTGGACCCCCATTTACCCATTTTTCTAAATAATCGGTAGAAAATTTTTTGGTATTTTTTTTTAGGCCCACAGGTGACTTTGGAAATCTGAATTTAGGGGGGGGGGGGGGAGTCACGGGAGTTGGCGTATATATATATATATATATAATAAGTTTTATTTTTTTATGAAAAATAGAATATATTATATTTTATTATGCATAATATTTGCATAGTGTCTGCATAGTGTTTACATAGTAAAGTTTTGAAAATCAAAAAATTTTTCGTGAACCTAACTGTTCACCCATGATTTCCCTGGCCTACTGTGCATTCAAATAGTATCCTTTCCATTCTCCTATAAATAGGATGCTTAGTTAGAATTTAAAATCACACCAGAATCAGAGAATTCTTCTTCTATAATATTGAGCGTATTTCTTTCGAGTTTTAGAAAGCTTTGAGCGTAGAAAATAGTGAAAGTTTTCTTCAAGAATATCTCTGCTCTTCTAGTTGGAATACTCTTCTTTTCAAGGTAAGGGATGTTATTTTTGTTCAATATTCGCTTGAAATAATATTTTCTTTCATACTCTGTAGTATGTAAGTAATATTATTTCGTTTCAGATTTCAAGTTTTATACTCATTTGGTTAAAGTTTTGGCTGCTATACTCCATGAAATTAGTAAAATATCCTTGATATTTGTGCTTCATCCAGTATCTTTTCATGAAAATATTATTCTGAGCATTCTTGATATGTTTTAACTTTTTCATGTCGGGGTACTATTCACAGGGTTACTATTCCCAAAGTTACTATTCATGGGTACTATTCACTCAGGGTACTATTCATGATAAAAATTGATTTGTTTTCGGTCCAAATTATTTTTGGTACAATATTATTCTTGAATTTTACTCCACAAAGCAGTATCATGTTGATAATTTGGACATTATTAAATTCTGGATAAATTAAATTATAAATCTTTAAAAATTTATCCGTTGCTTTCTTTTAATTGAATTCTTATATCATTGTCATCATCCCCATGCTTATATTATGTTGAAAGTCATCTGTGGCCATAGTGCATAGATGGACTTGGTATGATTATGACTAAGGATTATTCGGTATAATCATGACCGTAATGTTACAAATGATGTGGTAAAAGTCCTCATTGGCCCGTAGTGCATTGAGCGACAGTTGTTGGCATGATCATGACCATCGGTGAAAACACGAATATCTTTGGCCCGTAGTGCATGGATAATTTGTGGTCGTGATACTAATGAATATCCTTGGCCATAGTGCAGGGATGGTTCGATGATGTTGATTATTTATTAAGCTGAGTCTCAGCGATAAAATTGATGATAAATTCATTTAAATCATAGAAGATAGTAGATAGCATGCTCTACTTAACTCTTCTAATGGATTGCTTGTTCCGCTGCAGTTAAACTTGATGTCTATTGTATTTTATCAGTTTAACACTGTTGAAGGCTAACGATAATTTATTTTGTATTATCTTAGTAATAATATTTCTCACTGGGCTAGTTGAGCTCACCCTTTGCTTTCATTGTTCTCTTCAAGAAATGAGAATATAGTTGGGACTAGTCGGGGAACAGAGTGACGATCCAGATGTTTGCATTAGTAGTCCTCACTATTCTGTGAAATAGTGTGATAATAAATGTATTGAGGACTTATTTTGAGTTTAAATATTTTCTAGAAGACAATATTTGTTTTAAAACTCACAGCTCATGTTGTATATTTAAGTTTATATTTGTATTTTGTACCATATATTTGGCGACTCAGAATGGGTGATGTATACCTATTTTGGGGGCGTCACAGTTGGTATCAAATGTAACGATCGAGAAATTTGTAATTTAATTTAAATATTTATGGAATTAATTAAATATTTTAAATAATTTATTTATTGAGAAAATAAATAATTGATGGATTGTAATGAATTAATTTAGTAACTAAATTAATTAATTGAATTGAATAATGATAATTTTATTTGAAGGATTTAATTTAAGAAAATAATTAAATTAAATCAATTGCTTAATATTTAAGAAGATAATTAAATTAAATGAATTGTTTAATTTAATGGAAATAAATAAAATAAATAAAGTGATGTTTCTAATTTATTAATTAAATTAGATATATAATTATTTAATTATAAGCATAATTATAATAAGAATATAATTATTATAATTATAAATTATAAGCTATTAAAACGGTTACATGTGTGACAAGTGTAACTATATAATATAAATATTATTTAAATAATCTAGTTGGGGGTTTATGTGTTTAGCCAAACAAGGTCTTGTGGCCTTTGGCTTATTCAACTGACGCAAACCTGTTGGGTTTTTACCTGACGTTAGTGGGAGTCAGTTTATAATTCTTACGCGTCTTATTTTTTTTTTTCTAAGGCTAGTTCACAGTTTATTGCGTATTGTATCCTAAGCTAAGAGGTAACACAGAGTGTGAGAGAAGTTCAGTGGCTTTGAAGAGAGAATTCTCTGAGGTTTCAAGAGGAAGGAGAGGATTGCAACACCTTATTATCATCTTCTGCTAGCATATAAGAAAGGATTAAAGGCACACTCTATTCCTATTTTTATTTTTAGTTTTGTTAGTATATGTATATATCTTCTTGGTATGATTTAGAAATCACGTGAATTGTGATAGATATATGTTCATATAGGTTTGCAAAACTTTGTTAGTCATCATGTATACTTGTTATTTGTTATCAAATTCGTGAGAAATTGGTGTGTAGAAAGAAAATGAATATCAGTGTTCATATTTGAAAAAATGGTCTTAGACAGTACCAAATTTCTTGTCCAATATGTGATGTAATCTGTAATTTGTTGGTGGATTGTGATAATTTATTAAGAAATGAAAGCGGCGTAGTTCGAATTGTGTCAAATGATTAAGAAACGAATTCGTGGTGATCGAATTCGTTAAAAGTATAAAAATGAAGAAATTTGGAAAATTGTAGTTTTGATTCTTCAAATTCGTATATGTGTGATGTTTTTATATATAGAATGATGAATAACATGTGTAGCTATGTTAGTACAAAGTTTTAGATGTTGAATTGGGTAATTTTCTGAAGAATTGGGATTTTTGGCCAAAGTAGAGTCTCGATTTTGAAGTTTCGCAAAAAAGCTGGGCCCGAGACATTCTTGTAGTGGTATGGCATGTGCGGTTGTCATGTTGGCGCACAACATTTGGGCGTGGATCTTATTTGCGTCGTGCGTGGTATGTATGATTAACAGTGTGTACTATGGCGTGGCGTATGAGTAGCCAATCACAGACAGTGAAGTCTGCTTAATTGCAGGTCATGTGTAATGGACTTATATTAGTTTAGCATGCATGTTAATAATGTTAAGGCACAATATAAACTATAATAACAGATTGTCATGCGTTGTTATATAAGTGTAAAAGAATGTAAGTGATTACTTGAATAAGTTATGTAATGAACCAAAAATGATTTTTTCAAAAGTTAAATATAAATGATAAGGTTTGTAGTGTGATTTCAGAATCGTTAAGGTGTTAACCAACATGGTTAGGTGCTAGGATAGGGTTATGACCTAAATGATGGTTTAAACCCCTAAAGCTAATGTTCATACAACTAATTGTTGTTGTAATTTTTAATAATGTATGTAGGGTAATTGAAGATTATATTACATTTGTGTAGCATATAATCAAGGCCAGTTCTTTAACTCTACTTTCATAATTGTGCAAGTTTCTAAACTTTAACTCTTTACATTGAGCAAGCTTTCAAACTTCATTCTTTTATTATTGAGTGCAAGTTCCTAAAATCTATTGAGCAATATTATTGATTTTTGATTAAGCTCTTGTAACCTAATTCGTTACATCGAGCAAGTTTCACTTTTCTAATTATTATACAAAGCATATATTGTTCTAATACATCGATTCAAATGAGATTGTTCTAATTCTTTTGAACATAGTACTTTGCATGTGTATTCTGTTTATTCAGTTATATATTGTTAATATCCGATCTTTGACTTTGATAGCCTTGTTCAGTTATACATTCTTGTATTAAACCTTTATTGATGGAAATTGAATAGGTGTTCTAAAATTCTAGAAACTCTGATAAGTTAGTTCCAAACTAAACTTTCTTTAGTGCGGAAGTTCTAAATTCAAACTGAGACGAACAACCCAAATATAGGGGATTTTGTACGTGTAACATTTAGATATTTGTGCACAATACATAGTACAAAGGGCTGATCCCCCTGAGAACGTTAAGAAGAATCTGTACAGTCTAATGACTGTTAAGGTTAAGGTAATAATACCTAAACATCGTGGACATAGTTCGTGGTCTTAAGACCCTCAGATAATTAAAGTTCGAACTTGTTTTCTATTTTGATTCGTAGAACAAGTTCTTTATTGTTCGATGATTCGTTGTTCACTCTCATGTTGTTATTATACTATCTTTATATCAGTGAGCAATTGTTTGCTCACTCTTGCAATTAAACAATGCAGCTAAAGTCGAAAAAGGTGATGAACCATCTACTAGCAAGGGAAAGGGAAAGATGTCCAAGTGTTGAAGAATTAATTAAAGTTTATTTAAATGCATGAAGTATAAGACTTATTTTATTTTATAATGTATTCCGCAAACTGATGTAATAATTTAAGGTTAGATTACATGGGATTGTTTATGAGATGATGTAACCCTTTAATGGGAAAGATTATTGTTTAAGTTATTTAATGTTTTATCCTTTATCATGGGTAGTTAGATGTAATTATTTTGATAGTGAGCACCAAATTCGGTGGAAATGAAGTACCCGGATTGGGGTGTATCCTGAGTTAGTATCAAAGCCTTAGGTTATGAACCTTAGGTGGGGAAAACCTTAGGAAGTAGCCTTTAAGGAAACAAAAAATATAGAGGTGTTTAACTCTTATCGGGTTTTAAGAAGTGGATTAAGGCATCCATTGAAGCTAAATAATAAAAGACATTATATGCTATGTGTTAATAACTTATGTGCTCGCGAGTATCGATAATGTTAAGTAAAATTTAAAATATTTTGTTGTTAGGATGTCTGACGAAGGACGATCCAGTCCAGCTAGAGAGGTGATACCTCAGGTACCTATAGACGATGAACCCCAGGATATTCACGTAGTGCAGGAACAGTTGATCCTGGAGGATGAGTCTGTGACCGATCCCGAGGAGGATAGTCCTGAGGAGATAGAGGAGGATGATGATGAGGATGATCTTGTGGAGTTTCCACCAAACTCCATATCGGCTGAGATGTATGATGCTTTGTATGATCGTAACATAGAGTTACAGGATAATGTAGAGGAACTGAAGGAGATGGTTGATATGCATCACGTTGCGTTGGAACAGAAGGATGTAGAGATTCAGGAACTTGATTCAAAACTTGGAAACACAGAATGGGAACTAGTTCATACTAAGGGTAACCATGAAGACCTGTTGGCAGTGAACGAGAAGATGAAGACTGGCATGGAGAAGTTGAAAGATGACTTCAAAGAGGAAACAACTAAGCGTACAAGAGCAGAGGACGCTTGGTTGAAGGTGACTCAATGTACGGACCGTGTTGAGGCTAAAGTTCAAGTGAAGAAAGCCAAGATGAAGGGGATGGATTATGCTTTTAATTCTGCGATTGATAGGGCCCAGGATCGAGTCCATTATTACCCACCTCAGTTTGAAGACTCGTCATGGTTCGTGATGGATCATAGAACGGCTTATTGTATCATGGAGGAGGAACGTCGAGAAGCCTTACGCCGTCTTAATATGCCTAGATAGAATAAGAGTGATAATAATATGTGGTTAATTATGTGAATAAATAAATTGTGAATCCCTTATTTTGAGATAAATAAAGGGATAAAATGAGTATGTAATCCTGAAACTTGTCTAGTTCAGGAAAGTTGATGTTTTTAGCAGTTATGCTATCTTTAGAATGTTTTAAAACATTATGAATGAATAAAATATTGAAGTTTATTTGAAATATTATGTGATATAGCTTTAATCTTGGAATGTTTAAGTTAAACTTCAAATACCCAAGAAGTGGAGTGATGAACTAATAAGCGTATATTTTAACAGAAAACACCTCCTAGAAGAAGACAACCACGTCAACAAGTACCTCCCAAGGGGTCTACTCATAATAACAACGAGACCAACGCTAATCCGGTTCAGCAGTTGGTAACTTTGTTGACGGGAGCAATTGCGAATCAACCATAAGCTCAAGTTACGACTTTCAAGGAATTCAAAGCGGTTGGACCGCTAGAATTTCAAGGGTCTATGAATCCAGTGGAAGCCCAAACCTGGATCATGGAAATGGAGAAGGTGTTTGACGTTGCTAGAGTTAATGAAGATCAAAAGACTGCATTCACGACGTTCATGCTGAAGTCTAAAGCTAGCTACTAGTGGCAGACAAATAAGGTTTGTCGAGGACAAGGAGTGATAATGTGGGAGAGATTTAAGGAGATGTTCTTTGAAATATACTTTCCAGCGAGTTCTCGAAATCAGTTGGAAGTGCAATTTCTGGAGCTTAAGTAAGGAACTATGACGGTGCCAGAATATGCTGCGAAGTTTAACGAGTTGGCAAGGTTTGCCACTTATCAAGTCAATACGGATGAGCGTAAAGCGAGAAGGTTCGAACAAGGATTAAAACCCTGGCTGTATAGCAAGGTTTTAATGTTCTAGTTAAATACATTTGCGGCCGTACTGGAAAAGGAAATTATCACAAAAGGTGGAAGCGATGCCTTAACCAACATGCCAGAAATTGTAACCACTTCGGTGGTAATCATGGCCAAGAAAATTAAAGTGGACATTTCAAGAAGAGGAGATTCAACAATGATGGAAAGACGTCAACACCAACACCCGTTGTTAAGGAAGGAGAACGACCACCTATCATATGCTTCAAATGCGGAGGGGAGGGACACATCAGTCCAAACTATGCACAGCAGTCCAAAATGTGTTACAATTATGGAAGAGAAGGTCACCTAGCTAGATTTTATTGTACAGGGAAGCTAAGTCAAGTTGGAATGGTGACACCAAATGCCATCCAAGACAAGTCAAAACCAGTAGTTCCAAGGATAGCGTCTGTTGTGACCTCCCAGAAAGCAAGGAACCCGAACGAGGTCATCACGGGTAAGCTTATCATAAACTCTAGCAAAGTATATACCTTATTTGATACCAATTCTACCCATTCTTTTATTTCTCCTACTTGTGCTCAACGTTTAAATTTGACTCTAGAGAAATTAGACTTTAACTTATCTGTTGAAACTCCGTTGGGAGAAACCTTCATTACATTCACTGTTTATAAGTTTTGTTTGGTTCAAATCAGTACCCTCACATTACCTGTCGATTTATTTCCTTAAAAATACTTGCGTTTGGCGTAATTCTAGGGATTGATTGGTTAACTACTCATCATGCAAAAATTGATTATTTTCGTAAGGTTGTTAGCTTTCATATTCCTAACCAACCTATTATGCAAATTCAAACAACCAAACCATTAAAATCAATCATTGTCATCTCAAGCCATGAAGCTATTCGTTTATTGAAAAATGGATGTCAAACTTTCTTAGCTCATGTTACGAATTTAAACAAAAATACGTCAGATTTGAATGATATTTCTATTGTTAATAAATTTCCTGACGTATTCCCTGAAGAACTTCCTGGCCTACTCCTAGAGCGTGAAATTGAATTTTGTATCGACCTTAAACCCGGTACAAAACCCATTTCCAAAGCCCCATATCGAATGGCTCCTATTGAACTTTAGGAGTTAAAGACCCAACTGCAGGAGTTGTTAGACATCGATTTCATTCATCCTAGTACATATCCTTGGGGTTCTCCTATTCTATTAGTAAAGAAGAAAGATGGGAGTATGTGACTTTGTATTTATTATCGAGAGTTGAATCATGTCACCATCAAAAATAGGTACCCGTTGCCACGCATTGATGACCTATTTGACCAGTTGTAAGGAGCCAAATTCTTTTCAAAGATCGATCTTCGTTCTGGATATCATTAGTTAAAGATTAAAACCGATGACATTCCAAAGACGGCTTTTAGAACTCGGTACGGACATTATGAATTCCTAGTCATGTCCTTTGGATTGACTAATGCTCCTGCTGCCTTCATGGATATGATGAACCGAGTATTCAAGGAATATTTGGATCACTTTGTGGTCGTCTTTATTGATGACATCCTTATTTACTCCAAAAGCCGTGAAGATCATGAGCAACACTTGAGGCTAATACTTCAAAAGCTTCGTGAAAACAAGCTTTATGCCAAGTTGAAGAAATGCGAGTTCTGGCTTGAGGAAGTATCATTCCTTGGGAACGCGATATCAAATCATAGAATATCTTGACTAAGCGAAGATTGAAGCAATTCAAAGGTGGGAGCAACCTAAGTCAGTGACCGAAGTACGTAGCTTTCTCGGCTTAGCCGGTTATTATCAGAGATTTGTGGAAGGATTTTCTCGAATTGATACTCCATTAACTCAGCTGACTCGAAAAGATAAAAAATTCGATTGGAGCAAAAAATATGAAAAGAGTTTTCAAGAACTCAAGAGGAGACTCATTTCAGCACATGTTTTGACAATACCATCTGGCTCAGAGGGATTTGTCATCTATAGTGATGCTTTAGGCAAAGGTTTAAGATGTGTTCTCATGCAACATGGGAAAGTCATAGCTTATGCCTCATAACAACTCAAAGAATATGAGAGGAATTATCCTACTCATGATCTAGAGTTGGTAGCTATTGTCTTCGTGTCGACGTCGGGATTTTTGGATGTCCCTTTCCGTTACTTGTTCTTTGGTGTTCTCATTTTAGGTGAGATTTGTTTGAAAAAATAAGTGAAAAAGGTCCGACATGTATGATGTCGACGATGGGACTGTTAAGAGTCGCCAGTTGGTTTTTTAAATGGTTGTACCAACACAACCGAGAAAAGGTTTGCACAATGACCCAGTGATGTGACACTGATATACGGGTCGGTGAAACCGAGATTCGTTTAGGGTCCGGGGACTTGGTTATGCGTGGGGAAGGTGTTAGGCACCCCCCGACATCTGTGTTACCATGGTGACCACCTCTTTTCAATAAACTATTATCTGAGTGTGTGTGTGTGTGGGTCAATGTGCTGTCATATAGAAGTTATGCAAGGCCTCGTTCGAACCTATATACACAGGGTTTGAATTTATGTAAAAATTCAGTTTTTAGTAAGATATGGCAATGATGTTTTATAAAAGAGGTTTTTCAAACCCTGATGCTCAATAGGAATTGAGACCTTTTACACTACCATTTTTATTAAGTGAGAGACTGAATTGATTTTATTTGACGGATGCGAGGCATCCGTATGAAAATAATATACAAAAATAATGCCGACTTCCTCATGGGTATGGGAACCATCTGAGGAAATTCAGACATCGCAGAATAATTTACAACCTGCTTACAGCTGAAAATGTCCATCATGGGAACCGAATCTAGATCCAATGGGATGAATTTGTGATCCCATGATTCCTAGGCGCACAGAATATTGCAATTTGTATAAAAGCAATAAGCAGGTATATATATATAAAAGTTGTAAATATATATATACAGACAGGATCACCAACCACGAAGCACCTCCATGGGGGATCAGAAATGTAAATAAAGCTGTTAAAAGCTATCAACTACCACGGAGGAAACTCCAGGCAGGACAAAATGTAAATAAAGCAAGAATACTATCAATCGCCACGAAGTAAACTCCAAGGTGACGAAATGTAAAGAAAGTCAGAAGCGATCAACCACCACCAAGTAAACTCTGTGTGGGACAAAATATGTATATATATATATATATATATATAAAAAGCAATAAACGCACCGGATGTAAAATCCAGGCTCATCGAACAGAGTTCGACCACAGTTCATATATATATATATATATATATATATAAGCGAGTAAACACACCAGACCGAAGTCTAGGCTCATCGAACAAAGTCTGACACACAGTTGATATATATAAGTACATATATATATATTAAAGCAGTAAACGCTCCAGACCGAAATCTAGGCTCAATCGAGGCATAACTCGACAATGTTAGTCAATATATATGTAAATATATATATATATATATATATATATATATATATATATATATATATATACAATTTGAAATGAAACCCACGGATAGAAGTCCGAGCAAAAGCAAGCAACACGACTCTCAACGTGTAGAAGGGTGTGTGCAAAGATGAAGAGAAAGACTCTAAAGTGTGTGAGAAGGCTTACATCTAACTGATAAAGAAGGCTTCTATATCTTTAGAGTGGGTAAACATAGGCTTTTGTGGGTACAAAAGAGGCTATATATGAGCTCACAGGTGTTTAAAAGTGGGAAAATACACTGTGTGGGCGAGTGCAGAGTGAATTGTGCAGGGTTTCCCTGTCTTTTTTTCTTAGAAAATCAGCACCCCAAGCCCCATATTTATAGAGGGGGGAGCCACAGGTCTACCTGCAGCACCTATTAGCAGGTGTACATGCGGTTGCCCGGGGTGCCACAGGCGATGTCAAGTGGGTCCCATGTGTGTCAAAATATGTCTGCTACTGCTCGCGCTCGATTCGCTCATAACTTTCAATCCGGGAGTCTGATGGAAGCGTGCCATACCATTCCAAAAAGCTCTTACTGAGAGCTACACAATGATATATGATTTGACCTTTTTTGATTCCAGGAAGATGGGTCCATAACCGAAATGGCATTCT
This sequence comes from Panax quinquefolius, assembly GCA_020205615.1. Taxonomy (NCBI): domain Eukaryota; kingdom Viridiplantae; phylum Streptophyta; class Magnoliopsida; order Apiales; family Araliaceae; genus Panax; species Panax quinquefolius. The sequence goes on from CM035167.1 coordinate 26,664,416, forward strand.
CGGGTTTCCGTCAGGCAATCCGGTGAGCCGTTTTGTGTAGTTTGCGCTCCGGAGTTAAGGTATCTCTCTTGTGGGACTTCCTTTGAAGTATTTTGAGTGTATTTGATTTGAAGTGAAGTTGAGTTGGCAAAATGACCATTTTACCCCTCTCGGGATTATCTCCAATTTTCGTGCAGTTGTAGCAGTCGTTCCTTAGGGTTATCTCTGAGGTTGGCTTGACCTATTCCCATGGTTGGGGCAGAGACTGGATACCTCGGGGTCATATCTGAGATTAATCGGTCTTCTCCGGTGTGTGGTCCGGTATTATATCTGCAGGCCTTGGGGTTATCTCCGAGGTTGGATTTGGTTACTCCCAGATTGCGATCTGGGGTTTGATGATGAACTTCCGGTAGTATCCGATATTGATTTGGATTGTCTTTCAGGGTTCCCTCTTAAAAGACGAATCTATCCTCCTGCAATGTTAGTAACAGTAGAAGAAACTTTTGAGTGTCTACAGATGCCCCTCTTTATCATGTTCATGCAATGCAATGGAATGGAAATGATAAAGATTAGTAGACACTTGAAATATGACAAGATATTTTCAATGATGTAAATCGCAATGTAGTGAATGTTTATGATGAATGTGACAATGTTTTCGCAAATCGCAGTTCGTAAATCGCACATCGCATTTCGCATTTGGCCAAATCACACTTCGCAACTCGCACATCGCATTTCGCATATCGCATCGTAAATCGCATATCGCAAACCGCATATCACATATCGCAAATCGCAATGTAATGAATATTATGATGAATGTTAAAATATATTCGCAAATCGGTTTACCTTTATCGATTATTGCTGATGCCTATGCTGGTGTTGACTCCAATGGTTTGGCATTTAATCGCTGATGATTGTTTGATGAAGATAAGTTGAGATGCTTTCCATATCTCTGATGGGGATGCCATTCTGAAAACACCAGACCCTCCTAATGTATTCGCTGGTAGTTTACAACGGTGCCTACCCTGTTGATCGCCAACCTGTTTTGGTTCCCACTAGAATGGTGGTATACGAAGCTTTCATCGCTGAAATGTCTTGATGTTGCACTGAATTCCAATGGTTTAAGAATATCGGATCCTCCGATACCTTCGCTGAAGTATTCAACGGATTACGTCACTAGACTTCACCTGATGTTACCGTAGATCACTGTTGGGTGCTTGTGCCCCATTTCCTTAAGCGTTTGATTCGCAACTCGGCTGAATTGATGACTTGAATGTCGCTGAAATCCCTGGAGTGTGTAACTCATTCTTTCACTGCCCAGATTTGAACGTCGGTGTAGAGGCCTCAGCTTGTGAGGACTTAACGCATGTTGATGGTGTAGATTTCATTTGCTAGGCCTTTTGTTATGGACCTTCTGCTTTTGAGTTGAGAACGTTTTTGAGAAGTTTCCCCTTCTTTCGTAGGGGCACACTTATGTCACTATGATTTCTTTCAGGAGTACACCCCTTTCTTTTTGATGAGAAGCTTGATCTCGCCTTAAACTCCTTCCATTTCTTGGATTTGGAAAAATGCCCCAGTCCTTTCGCATGTTGATGCTGAGGGTTCATATGAGAAACTCTCTTTGTTAATGAAGTCATGAGTGAATAATATCTGAATCGCCATTGAGATAATGATGGACCGTGTTGATGGTGCTAACTGGTGCATTTTCCATTTTAGGATGATTGATAAATACCCCAGTGTTGAGTTGTCGCTGCTTTCGAGATTGCCCCCAATCTTGTTGTAAGGGATCCACTATCCAGTTGTCGCTAATTTTGAAATTGCCCCAGCCTCGCTTGTTGTCTGGGATAGTTGCTTTGATAAATGAACTGATAAGACGCCAAGATCACAAGAGGCTTTTACATCTGTACCATCTGGTTAACAGGTAGTGGATACGGGCTTTGATGTTGACAGCTCTTTCTGGTAAAGATGTCGCTTTGTTAGAGAGATGATGCTCTAACTCATAGGGATATCGTTGTTGCTGAGTGGGATGACGTTATATCCACCCGAGATATCGCATATAGTTGGCAGTAGATGTGTTGGCTCGTGTAGAAACCCTTGGGTAGGAGATCACAGTGTTACCTCCTTCTTCTGAGAGGGAATCCATGTTGGACTTGATAGCCCGCATATACACTGATTTGTAGATGGGCTTGTATTTTCCTGCACAGACTAGCTTAGCCATTTTGTCATGTACAGTATATCAAACAACATTATATATGGCAGGGAAATATATGTTGATTCACTTCCCTTTTAGTTGTGCCCTGCTACTTGCTTGATATTAGCTTATTTCTCCAGGACTTTGTGATCTGGATGTATTCTGAACTCCTCCTTGATGGATGGACAGTGAGATGTCTCAGGATTTTCAGAATGGATCGTCGATCTGTGTGTTTTTCCTACCATCTTTGGTGTCTTGGGACTTGTTTCTGTATGTGGCTATGGATAGGAGTGAGTTTGTTTTTTCTGTGGTGAGACCGGACCATATAACATGGCTGCCAACGTACTCCCGTGTATTCGGGAGATCAGGTCGACGTAGTTCGCCCTAGGTATAGGGCGGATTGCAGATGAAAAGTTTAATCCCATGTATGGGCAGCCAAACTGCAAACGTAAGAGGTTCAATTCGCGGTGAGATGACCTAAGTGGTATGATCGTAGTGAAGCCAGGCTGATAGCTTGAAAGGATGTTTCCCTGAGGGGCAAAGTGTGGAAGAGTTGTATGTGGTAAAGGGTTAAAGAACCAGAATAACTGGTAATCTGATGATCTAAAACTAGGATGTTCGCTTGATAGTAACCTTAGACATAGTACCGTTTCACGGTGTTTGATTTGATAGGATGTGAAAATTCATCGTCGTCCATTTCTGTAATCTGAAAACGCCTCCTGTCAATACTTCCTTGACAACAAACGGGCCTTCCCAGTTCGGGGAGAATTTTCCTTTAGACTGAGCTTGGTTGTCAATGATCTTCTTCAAAACCAAGTCGTGTTGTTTGAACTACCATAGTCAGACTTTTCTGTTGTAGGATCTTCTTTACAAGTAAAAGGCCGCTCATTTGTGGGCCACATACTTTCCCATGGATTTCATCCATAGCCTCTAAGCTTGGTCCTCGTCCAAACATCTGAGGAGACATCGTTCTGCATCTCTTTTCGTATAGTGCATCTCCGCTCAGGTAGAATTTTATAGCAAGTTGATGGATCTGTCTTTTCTCAGTCGGGCTCGCCTCAGCGGGTGTAGATCCATCTCGTAAGTCTTCTTGATGTGTTGATACCAAGGATGCTGGATGGGAGGTAGGTCATCTGATACTTTTCCAATATAATTCCCATAGGCTGGGGCCTTGTGCAGGAAGATCGCGACGCTCGGCAAGTGTTCCTTGTCTAATATGCGAATCAAGGAGGCCAAAGTTGTTAATGCGTCCACAAAGTCATTCTTATTACGTGGAATGTGGAGGAAGGATTTTTCTTCGAACTCTGAAGCCATTTGTAGAACCTGCCGATGGTAAGGCAGCAACTATAGAACCCGTTGAAGAGGTTTTTTCTTTTTCTTTTTTTTTCTTTTTTCTTTTTTTTTCTTCCTTTTTTTTATTAGAACGTGGAAAAGAGCCACACGGCTCACTGATAGGTAGCTCCGGCATTGATGAGGCCGAATGACAATCGTCTGTAGCAAAGGGCTCCCCAAGGCGCGATGAATGAAGTTTTCTCATGATCATCTTCAGCAACCATGATTTGATGGTACCCCGCGGAGCAATCTGCAAAGGGGTACATGTCTTATCGAGCTGTATTGTCAATGAGTATGTGGATGAACGACACGTGAAAGCTATCTTTGTGGCAAGCTTTATTCAAATCTCTGCAATCCACACAAACTCGCACCTCCCTTCCCGATTTCGGCACGGGGACTATGTTGGATAGCCATTCAGGTTAAGTTGACACCATGATGATGCCGGCTTGAAATTGTTTCACAATTTCTTCTTTTACTTTTAACTCCCACTCAGGTTTTAATCGCTTGAGCTTATGCCTGAGTGGCTTGAATCCCCCTTTGATGGGAAGGCGATGAATGATAATGTCCGTGTATAAACTGACCATGTCTTTGTGAGACCATGCAAACACATTCTGGAATAGGGTCAATAGAGTAACCATGTCATTCCTTTGGTTTTGAGTGAGGTCTGTACCAATTTGGATTTGTTTGGGTATTTTTAAGGTTCCGAGGTTTAAAAGAGGCGGTTTGATCAAGAATTGGCTTGGGTTTGTCTTCGACCCATTCTTTGATCTCCTGAGGTATCTCATAGTCCTCTTGTATTTCCATCAAGTCTGAGTCCAACTTTACATCAAAGTTACAGTCCTTGTGGAGAATAGACACCTCATCAGCAAGTACAGGCACATCTAAATTTAGAGTCCTGAAACAAAATATGCTTTCACTTAGTATATAACACTGTTCAATCACACAAAGTGTTAGCCTGTAATGACAAAAGTAACTGCTAATAGTGTTCAGAAAAAGTAAGCAGTTATTGCTATCTACAAGGTAGAGAGAGTTTCTTCCCTGTTTACCCTCGTCGACAAATGCAAGGAGTGCTGCTTCAATTATCGAGGGCAAAGTTTTGGTGAACTGTAGTGATGGAGGGGCTATCATCAACCTCCTTCTCCCGAATGATGACCATTACGTCTGGGCAATCATTGTCTGAGGTGTAAGTGTTTGAGAAGTGTTTGTTTGGGTTTTTATTTGGTTTAACCGCAGCATTGATGGCTGCCTACGTACTCCTATTGAAGAGGAGATCAGGTTTTTCGTAGTTCAGGCTTTGGTTTGAAAAGGTTCAAAGGGGTAAGTGGTGAGAAGAGGGTAGAGATGTTTTTTTCTTTTTTATTTATTTACATGCATGGAAAATAAAAGGCATACTACAAAGAAAGTGATACCGTTCCAACACTTTCTAGAACTCGCACCTTCATCCCCTGGATCTACATCTTCTCAGCTAGTTGAGGCCTGATAGTCTAGTTGTCAATGGTTATGTCCCCTTCAGGGCTCGTGATAGAGGTTACCCCTTGATTCTGAATGTCTTCGCTTGTGGCCATAACTTAATCGCTTCCTGATTCAGTACATTCCTCTGGATTCTTTAATGGGTTGGATTCCCCGACAATCTCACCACCTTTTTCTTCATCTATTCCTTCGCCTTCTTCATGGGTTTCAAAGGATTCAACCATGAAATCTCCCTCGAACTGTTGTCGCATTTCTTGCAAAGAACTTTCCTTTTTGGTTTTTTCTTCCTTGGAAAGGATTAGTATTTCCTCCGCATCATCCAAGGTGATAAGATCAGGAACGTGGTTGATATCTTGGAACCATGGGACGTTTGATGTTGGCGGGGGAATCTCATTTGGGGATGCCTTTGTCTCTTCTGTCACTTCTTGCATCAGGATCAGTCCACCTTGTGCTCTGGTAAAATTGTCGCTCATAGCCTTCACCTCATTTGAATTGCCTGTCTCGAATGGACATCTTAAGCTTTTTATTTCTTTTTCACCTTTTTTGGTCATGGGAAATTCTATCTCCAGCTCTCCATTTTCAATGAGATCCTGGATTTTATGTCGCAAAGACCAGCATTCTTCAGTCGTATGTCCAAGTGAGTTAGAATGGTAGAGACATATCTTGGGGGAATCATAACTCTTTATCTTGGGTTTTATAGGAGGCAACAACTCAGTAATCCTTCCTTCGCTTATCAGAAAGTGTAGCATTTCTTCTTTGGATTTGCTCAAAGGGGTGAATTTTCGGACTCTTTTAGAGGTTGTTTGATCTTTCATATTTGAGAATTCGCATTCCCTCGATCGATTCTTCCGCTGGTGAGATCTTCTAGCAATTTTATCATCCCCATTTTCTTGTATTTTCAGCCTGCTTTGATCTTCTTCATTTAGCTGGCTCATCGTGGAGTCCTTTTTCTCTTGGCTTTCTGATAATTGAGTGAAAAATTTCCTTGTTTCCTGATGTTGGCGCATTATCAGCTTAGCCAGCAGGTTCACTTGATTCTGTATCGCACCCAATTTTTGCATTACTAGCATACCCTCCTCCAAGTTTTCCCACTCTAGGACATTTATTATGTTCTTTTGGGGGTATTCCTCCATCCTTCGTATGTACTTACGAATTGGATACATTTCAGCACTTCCTGACCCGATCATGTTTACTTCTTCCGTATCATGTCGCAACGGAAGGTTGGTGTTTACATTTTATTGGTCAGGTTGTTCGACCACAATACTGCCACTTTCAATCAGATTTTGAATCTTATGTTTTAAGGACCAACAATCCTGTGTATCGTGTCCTGGAGACCCTGAGTGGTAAGAACATCTCTGGCTTGGATTGTATCTTTTGCTCCCTGGTTCCAGAGGTGGAGCTAGTTCGGTAATTTTCTTGTGATTCATTAATATCGCCAACACATGTTCAAGGGAATCACCCAGTGGAGTGAATACTCGATTTTTCGTTCTTTCAAGTTTTCTTTTCCTGTTTGGGTATTGGTTGAATGCAGTCTGTTGTTGGGATGGCAGATTGTCTTGCATTTTCCAAATGGGGGGACTGTAGTTTGGCCTCCTAGCTTGCCCCTGTACAACAAGGGATACATGTTCATTGCCTTTATCGGGTACCCCTTTGAGATCGCTCGCATACTTTCCAGTCTATATATGTTTGGGGACTGCTTCCAAGGCAGTGAAGTCTTTAATCTTGCCTGCCTTCAGGCCCATCTCTGCCATTTTGCCGTGTTTGATCATTTCGCAAATGGCTTTCCTATGCTCGCTAGGATCCTCTCATAGTAAGGAGCCTCGGATATCAATAAATGTCATTACCATCTCGGTTTACATCATTGATGGAATAACTTATACCGCTAGATGTCTCCACCTTTGGGCATATTCTCGGAAAGATTGAAGACTTTACTTTTTGACTTTAGTCACTTGATATCGATATTGCCATTTCAGGATTTGAAAGCTGCATCGATTTAGAAAGGCGTGGGCCAATTCTTCCCGATTGTGGATTTTGGCATTGTCAAGTTAGGCATACCAAAGCTTTAGCTTCTCCGGTTAGACTCTTTTAAAAAGTTGCATTCTGAGGCTTTCATTTTCAGCATAAGACCCCATTCGCCAATGTACACTTTTAGGTGCGTATAGGGATCGCCTGCCCCATTGTATTTTTCAAACTCTAGGACTTTGAATTTGGTAGGATATTGAGCCCTTGGGAATATATAGAGATTTGAATAGGTGACACTCCCATAATTCCCAGTTCCTTTAATTGACCGGATGGTATCCTCCATTTGTTGGACTTTCTTTCTTATATCCCCGTTTCTCGATCATCCCGAGATTTGTGATTTCTTTATTGGAATGAGGTTTAGGTATCCGGGTTTCCATCTTTTTACCAATGCCTTGGACCGCCTTGGTGTGAAGGACTCTGGTTGAGTAGGCATTGTCTGGCCCTGCGTATTTTTACTTTGTTCTTTTAGAAAGACAACCAATTCTGCTATCTGATTCCTTAATCCTTCAAACTCCTCTTGGGAAACTGGGGTAGGATCAGGTTGGCCCGGTGTAGCCATGCCTAACGGTGGGATTAGTGCCTTCTTGGACTTTAAACGGGTAACGGGGCCGATTGCTTCCCTACGAAAGACTTACATAGTTTAGTCTATAGGGAATGTATATAATAACATGCTATGTGACGTGTTCATTTTAGGAATTTTATCCTGCAAAACTGATGTCAGTTGTTTGTAGCATGTTAAATATGTATGTGTACACATTTCTTCATATTTCTCATTACATGGAGATAGATATGGAATGAAATTACAAGTAATTGTGTTTACAAGTAATTGAAATGAGAGCATGAAGAGACTTTCCTCCATTTTGGGTTTATCAGAGGCTGACCTATCTTAGGTTAATCTCGTGGCTTTTTGGCATAAAGGTTCCCAAATCATCGCAATCTACTAGATGGGAAGTTAATCCGGTCTTTCAACTGGAGCGAATTTGGGTAGTGCCTTTCCTGAGCCTCGAAGAATTAGTCTTCTCACGAGTCCAGTAATCAAACATCGACGGGATAGCCTCCTGGTGGAGGGACCACACAACATACATTCACATACATCGCGTCTCACCGTATGAAATGATGACATGTGCGAAGCACTAATATCATAAGCAGATATGGTGCGAAGCACTAATATCATAAGCAGTTTATAGTGCGAAGCACTAACATCACACGCAGATATGATGCGAAGCACTAAGTGCAATCAAGGCATGCATTCGTACACATTCATCTAATGTAAATGCAACATCCACACACAAGAAGATAACAGTTTTGAAAAGATTGTAGTAGCGGCTTAAGTCCTCTTATTGGAGTCCCTAGCAGAGTCACCACCTGTCAATGTCGGGATTTTTGGATGTCCCTTTCCGTTACTTGTTCTTTGGTGTTCTCATTTTAGGTGAGATTTGTTTGAAAAAATAAGTGAAAAAGGTCCGACATGTATGATGTCGACGATGGGACTGTTAAGAGTCGCCAGTTGGTTTTTTAAATGGTTGTACCAACACAACCGAGAAAAGGTTTGCACAATGACCCAGTGATGTGACACTGATATACGGGTCGGTGAAACCGAGATTCGTTTAGGGTCCGGGGACTTGGTTATGCCGGGGGAAGGTGTTAGGCACCCCCTGACATCCGTGTTACCACGGTTACCGCCTCTTTTCAATAAACTATTATCTGAGTGTGTGTGTGTGTGGGGTCAATGTGCTGTTATATGGAAGTTGTGCAAGGCCTCGTTCGAACCTATATACACAGGGTTTGAATTTATGTAAAAATTTAATTTTTAGCAAGATATGGCAATGATGTTTTATAAAAGAGGTTTTTTAAACCCTGATGCTCAATAGGAATTGAGACCTTTTACACTCTCATTTTTATTAAGTGAGCGGCTGAATTGATTTTATTTGACGGATGCGAGGCATCCGTATGAAAATAATATACAAAAATAATGCCGACTTCCTCGTGGGTATGGGAACCATCTGAGGAAATTCAGACATTACAGAATAATTTACAAGCTACTTACAGCTGAAAATGTCCATCACGGGAACCGAATCTATATCCAATGGGATGAATATGTGATCCCATGATTCCTAGGCACACAGAATATTGCAATTTGTATAAAAGCAATAAGCAGGTATATATATAAAAGCTGTAAATATATATATACAGACAGGATCACCAACCACGAAGCACCTCCATGGGGGATCAGAAATGTAAATAAAGTTGTTAAAAGCTATCAACTACTACGGAGGAAACTCCAGCGAGATTTAAATGTTAATAAAGTCAGAATACGGCCAATCGCCACTTAAGTAAACTCGAGCAGGACGAAATAAAAAAAAAGTCAAAAGCGATCAACCACCACGAAGTAAACTCCAGGTGGGACAAATTATGTATATATATATATATATATATAAGCAATAAACGCACCGAATGTAAAATCCAGGCTTATCGAACAGAGTTCGACCATAGTTTATATATATAAGTATATATATATATAAAAGCGAGTAAACACACCGGATATAAAATCCAGGCTCATCGAACAGAGTCCGACCATAGTTCATATATATAAGTATATATATATATATATAAGCGAGTAAAGGCACCTGCATCAAGTTCAGGCTCATCGAACAAAGTCCACACACACAATGATATATATATATATATATATATATATATATATATATATATATATATATTAAAGCGAAAGAACGCCTCGCATCAAGTTCAGGCTCAATCGAGGCATAACTCGATAATGTTAGTCAATATATATGTAAATATATATATATATATATATATATATATATATATATATATATATATATATATATATATATATATATATACAGACTGAAATGAAACCACGGACCGAAGTCGGGCAAAAGCAAGCAACACGACTCTCAACGTGTAGAAGGGTGTGTGCAAAGATGAAGAGAAAGACTCTTAAAGTGTGTGAGAAGGCTTACGACTAAGCGATAAAGAAGGCTTCTATATCTTTAGAGTGGGTAAAAATAGGCTTTTGTGGGTACAAAAGAGGCTATATATGAGCTCGCTGTGTGTTTAAAAGTAGGAAAATACATTTGTGATGGGCGAGTCTTGCAGAGCGAATAATCGAGGTTTCCCGTCTTTTTCTTAGAAAATCAGCACCCCAAGCCCCATATTTATTGAAGGGGGAGCCGCAGGTCTACCTACGTCACCTAGTAGCAGGTGTACTGCTGGGTGCCCGGATGCCCAGGCGGTGTGGGTCACGCCTGTCGTAAGCACGTGACGCTGCGATGTTCGCTCGGTCGCTCATAACTTTCAATCCGGGAGTCCGATGGAAGCGTGCCATACCATTCCGGAAAGCTCTTTTCGAGAGCTACACAATGATATATGATTTGACCTTTTTTGATTCCAGGAAGATGGGTCCATGACCGAAATGGCATTCCGGGGGTTTCGTCAGCAATCCGGTGAGCTGTTTTTGTGTAGTTTATTCCGGAGTTAAGATATCGCTCTTGTGGGACTTCCTTTGGAGTATTTTGAGTGTATTTGATTTGAAGTGAAGTTGAGTTGGCAAAATGACCATTTTGCCCCTCTCGGGGTTATCTCCGATTTTCGCGCAGTTGTAGCAGTCGTTCCTCAGGGTTATCTCTGAGGTTGGCTTGACCTATTCCCATGGTTGGGACTGAGACTGGATACCTCAGGGTCATCTCCAAGATTTATCAGTCTTCTCCGGTGTGTGGTCCGGTATTGTATCTGCAGGCCTCGGGGTTATCTCCGAGGTTGGATTTGGTTACTCCCAAATTGCGATGCGGGGTTTGATGATGAACTTCCGGTAGTATCCGGTATTGATTTGGATTGTCTTTTAGGGTTCCCTCTTAAAAGATGAAACTATCCTCCTGCAATGTTAGTAACAGTAGAAGAAAATTTCGAGTTTCTACACTTCGCACTTAAAAATTTAGAGGCATTTAGTTGTATGGGGAGAAAGTGGAGATCTATACGGATCATAAAAGCCTCAAATATTTCTTCACTCAAAAGGAACTCAACATGCAGCAATGACGTTAGCTTGAACTATTGAAAGATTATGATCATACCATCCAATACCATCCTGGAAAATCGAACGTAGTAGCTGACGCATTGAGTAGAAGATCATATGTGGTTACGAGTACGATATTATCAACGCAAAGGCCCATTTTGTATGACTTGCAAAGGATGGAGATAGAGTTAAAGACTCCAGGGACCCACGCGATGATGGCAAATATATGAGTAGAACTAACTCTAATCGATAAAGTTAAAGATGCTCAAGCTACAGACCTGGAGTTGATGCGTATTAGAAAGAAAGTACAAGAACGTACTATCCCGGAAGCAAGAATCGATGAAGAAGGAATACTTAGAGTCAACTCCAGACTTTGTGTTCCTAACGACCCTGATTTAAAGTATAAAATCATGATGGAGGTAACGCCCCGAGAAAATCAGATTTTTGAGAATTAAATTTTTATTTTTATTAAATGAATTTAATCAATTATTTAGGGAACAAGCTAATCGAACGTCGTTCTCTGGCCTAGAAATGTCAGAACATCGTAGGATTTTGGCTACGTGGTAGAATTAAAGTGTTTGAATTTCCAAGACGAAAATAAAAGCTTTCCGAGAAATTTTCTGAAAAACACTATTCACGCATTTCTGCTCGGGAATCATTTTTGAACTTCCGAGAAATACGTAACGATAGAATATTGATGTGAGATGGAATATCCAATAATTTTTCAATTATGGAAAATGTAATATTTCGCCTGTGGACTTAAAACCTAACGTTTAGGGAAAATGATTTACGAGAAGGAAATATAATATGATTGATAAAGTAAAGCGATGATCGTATTATATGTATGTATTGTACGAGGTAATGAATATGAATAATACATGAGGTAGTATACGAGAATGTATGAATGATGGTATATCGTATATGAGTAATAAGTATACGAGTTAGAATACGAGAATTATACGTTATTATACGTTATAAGGCTTTAAGCTCAATGTATTGAATTTGTAGAATTCGTAGGATTTGTTAAGTATTATGTGAGCCCAAGTCTTGAATGGTTAAGTCCAATGTGAATTTATTAATGTAAGCCCAATGTTTATTTAATTACAAGCCCAAGGTAATTTAATGTGCAAGCCCAAATGATTAAGCTAAGATTAATTAAGATAAGGCCCAAGGTAAATATCCAATGGGTTAGGGGATGGTTTAAACCAATGGGGCAACCCATGGATAATCCAATGTGATGAACAAGTAAACTTAGAAGCTAAGTTAGTGTGGTGATCACACAAAGTGCTTATAAGTGATGACAAAGTAAACTTAAGGGCTAAGTGTTGTGGGGAGCAAGAAGACTTAATGATTAAGTAAGTGTGATGGCCAGGTATATGTGGTGAGCAAGCAAATAATGTGGGGAGCAAGTTTACTTAATGCCTAGGTAATGAATAGTAAGGAGGTGGATGGATTAAAGACTAAACTACCCTAACTTAGGATTTCCTATAAATAGCAAGCTTTGTAATTCATTTGTGGGTTGTTATATTTTCATCTAACTTAAGGTTGAGAGCTTATTTGGTAGAGAGAATAAGCACTTATAAAAGCTTGACTTCTATTATTAGATTTTCTACAACAACTTATAGCTTAATGGCTTATTGGTTTGAGAGAAAAAGCAAGGAAAGATAAAAGTTGACCTTTGTTAGATTTTCAAGAAGCAAGAAGAAGATTAAGGTGTAGCAAGTGAATATACAAGAGTAAGTATTCTTGAACCATGATTCTTTTTCTCTTCCATTAGTAGAGAAGGGGGTATTGGTAGAGCTAGTATGTTAAGGAATGATAAACCAAAGGGCTTTAGTCTTAATAAGCCGTATAAATCATGAATAAGCTATTCGTAATCATTTAAGTTACGAACTTGTGAAGAACAATAATGAAAGTATAAGAACTTGTAAGAAGTGGTAATATGTTTACATTAAGAAGTTAGCATGATTAATAAGAGGTAAGAATAAGGATTAAAGGACTTAACTTATTAATAAGTCATAAGCAATGAAATTAAGTATGTTATACTTTAATAAGTAGTTTATAAGTTTATGAGTTTTGAACTTATTAAGAACAATTAATAACTTATCATGTTTATAAGTTAACAAAGCATGTATGTTAAGATGGTAGCATGATGGATTGAATCCAAGAGAAATGATTTAAAAATCTCAAGTAACGAAGTTTCGCTGGAATTCACACGATTAGACGACAATCGTCGAATTCGTAAAATTCTCGGAATGGAAGTTGAATTTTGATATTGAGCTTGGAAACATTGGTTTTCAATGGAGACAAGTCGTATTTGTCATTATAGAGTTGCGAACTCGAAAATGGCCGGATTCCGACTTAGAACGAAGAAACGAGCGTTGAACGTTCACGAACGTTTATCGTTCTTGTTAAAAAGGGACTAATAGGTGAAATTTTAGCAAACGAAGTCTAATAGATAAAATTCTTGCATGAACGCATAGAGTACATGATTTATGAACCGTAGGCTCTTGAACAAACCAATTCGGACTTATAACGAAGAAGTTACGAGTCCGGGAATCTCGCAAAGTTGAAAATCTGTCAAAACTATCTGTGGCTCAGAGTCCATGCCGCGGCGCGACTCCAAGCTTAAATGACTGGCGCCACAGCGCCAAAGTGAGCTTTAGACAATGCAAACTCGCCCCGTAGCGCGATAGTTAACAAAGGGACTCAGGCCATGCAATACGAAAGTCCGGTCTCCAAGCCTTAATGGCGTATACCGCAACGACTGCTTAATAAAAAGGAATCCAGTAATAAGTATTTCCAAATTTTAAAACATAGACAATGAAGAATGTTTACAAGTGGAACATGAATGGGAATTGTTAACAATGAGTTAAAGAACTTAATCAAACATTATTAAGTTATAATTGAACCCCAAGTATGATCACTTAAGGTAAAAAAAAAAAGTCAATGGAAGATGAACGCAAACGGTATGCAATAAACGTACTTAATCAATGACGATCGTGTTTCGCTTAAATAACGTAAAGAACGTTAGTAAGCCATGAGGATGGATAATTAACTCGAATCGAGTTGTAATAATGAAGTAATTTCACTTAAGTGTTAGAAGAGAACGAAGTTAGTAAGAATGATGTAAAAGAATGACGGAAAGCCGGAACCCATAATAATAAATCTAATACGGGATTAGATTAAGAAGTAGGGTAAGATTCTTTAGGAACTATGTATGTTCATTCATGACCTAATGTGGTATGTTATGTGATTATGTATTGTAGAGACTGTAAAGACTCAAAGGAAACGTAATTGTACTGTAGCAGACGCTAAAGGCAAGTTTTTTTCTTAAACGCTTGTCTAATCTTCGTGTTAGCCAGGTTTTTAAATGATTCAAGTTATGAGATGCAAGTATGGTTTTAAAGAAAGAGTCGATGCCAATTTTAGCTCAGCTAGACTAATCGTAATAGATTGATTGAACTGTTTATAAGTCTTTCAATATAGAATTGCTAACGCTATCCTATGCCAACTCTTTGGTACGGATTTAAGGTAAGCCTGAATATGTATAAACAAATGTATTTTCATCGAGTATTCGATGGGCACGTGAGGTTTCCACAACTTAAACGTACACACGTTTAATGGATGTAGTGTTGATCAACATAGGGTACTCTAGGCTGATCACCTAGATGTACTCGTAAGCTACGCTTGGGACTTACGGACTTCGTCTTAGGGTTGTCCTTTTCAAAGAAACTATAAGACGTTCACGTCTTGAACCAGAATTGATGAATTGATGAATATTGTTATTGTAAAATGTTTTGAAGGAAAAAGGAAAGCTATTTTGAAGTATTGATAGTACTTCGTAACTATCATCCAGTTATTGAAGATATACAATTCCTATGTTTCAAGCATGCTTTTAAAATGAAATTGTTGTACTTGTTGAGCTTGTTATGCTCACTCTTGCTTGAACCATATGAATGCAAACTTAGTAATCAAATGGGATAGAAGGATTCTACAAGGATAAAGAGAAGGCTAAAGTGAATGTGTAGATTGCCTATGTAATAGTATAGGTTTGTAATGATAATATTTGATATTATGACAAGAACAAATGTAACGGTTATAAAGAACCTGGGGAATGGTAGTATTATTTTGGAATATATATAAGACATATTCGTTCTTTTGAGGCATTTCAATTGAATGTTTGTGTGAACTGTAGCACCATGGAGCACCATATGTCGGGTTAAAAGAGACCCGGATTTGGGGGCGTCACAGAGGCACACAACACACTGTTTGCAATCCATCCCGGGAGTACTAAAATGTATTATGATCTTCGACATACATTTTGGTGGAGCAATATGAAGAGAGAGATCACTGAGTTTATCTCAAGGTGTTTAACTTGTCAACGTGTCAAGGCGGAGAATCAAGTGCCAAAAAGTCCATTGCAGCCACTTGAAATTCTAGAATGGAAGTGAGAGCACATTACCATGGATTTTGTTACTGGTCTTCCTAAGGTTTCTCAAGGCATAGATGCAATTTGGGTCATTGTTGATAGATTGACCAAGTCTACTCATTTCTTACCTATATGAGAAACTTTTACACTTGAACGTCTTGCTCGTGTCGACGTCAGGATTTTTATTTGTCCCTTTCGTTACTTGTTCTTTGGTGTTCTCATGTTAGGTGAGATTGTTTAAAAAAATAAGTGAAAAAGGTCCGACATATATAATGTTGACGATGGACTGTTAAGAGTCGCCAGTTGGTTTTTTATATGGTTGTACCAACACAATCGAGAAAAGGTTTGTACATTGACCCAGTGATGTGGCACTGCTAAACGGGTCGGTGAAACCGAGATTCATTAGAGTCTGAGGACTTGATTATGCGAAGGGAAGGTGTAAGACCCCGAAATTTTTAAATAAAAAGGAATTTCCTTTATTTATTATTTTGAAATAGTAAGGGTTGATTTGATTAATGTGGATAGTTAAGGGTTAAATACGCAAATATTTCAAAATAAGCAAGTGGTTATAAAATATTCATTATTGTCGGGGAATATTCGTTTGGTCGTGGAATATTAAATGCTTGTCAGAATATTAAATGCGACGCAGTAGCGACCATGTGTGGGCCCCATACTTGAAAGCGATTGGATGAAGAAAACGACAAATATAAGTTGTTTTTAAATAACTGGCAGTAGTTATACCGATTAATCTTGTTGGAATACCCGGTGGTTAAAACACACTAATACGCGTTGTTGAACAAGAGAAGACACGGTATTGCACCAATTATTGATTCTTACGTGAAGAAGGCACTACTCAATAATGGTTACTGTGAATTATCGCTCAAAGATTTTATTGAGTTAATAATTGTTGCGTTGATATTTTATATTCATTGTTGTTTCAATAATTGTCATTACACGGTATTTTTCATTATCGAAGCAATAATTCATATTATCTGAATAATATTATTAGATAACATTATTGGCAATGTCTAGAAAGTTCATCTAAGGAGAGGTTTGGTCACCTAATGCGCAAGAAGAAGAAATTCTTATGGAAAGCCCCTCTTTCTGAGGAACCGCACGGTTGTCAATATTGTGATTCTCGTAATATTATTTGTGAATAATTAATTATTGATTTATATGATGAGGAAAATATTGATTTTATGTGGATATAGATGGAGAAATTTTTAAAATGACAATTGTTGAAAATTAATATTTTATCTTTTTCGATAAAATAATTCATTTAAATATATTATTTTAATAATATATTAACGGTGATATTTTTACAACTAATGTGGGATATATGAGTATACGAGGAGGAAGAGTATTTTGTTGCAATAAATGTTTAAAACATGTTAAACATGTCTGTGGACCCCATTTATTGATCGAAATTTGATTATACTGTAAAATCGTCCGTTTGTGGATTTCGGTCGATTTTGTTTGGAATTTGGAAAACTTTCTTCTGCAAAGTTGTAGAGAATTGAATTTCCTATAAAAACTCGCGAGATTCGAATTTTCTGATGAAAGGGCTATTTATTATGAATTATTGAAGCTCAAGTTCAAATAATTAATTTTGGAAGTTTTAATTGTTTTATTTAAGAAAAACGTTTTTTGCAATCCCACATGTGATATAAATGTGCTGAATTCAGTTGGTCTAAGGTGGGCTTGAATTTGTTTAGTTATATTATTATTTTATTAAATTTTCGCTTTGGTGTTCTAAAGCATTTTCCTATAAATAGGTGCTTAGGTTAGAATTGAAAATCACACCGTAAATCAAGTTTTCTCTCTATATTATCGAGCGTATTCTTGTGAGTATTTTGAGTATACTTTGAGTATTGTTATACTGTGCAAGTCCAAGTCATAGCCTATATCCAGGTGTTTCAAATTTGTAAGATCTTGATCTTTCGAGGTAAGGGATGTTATTTTCTTCTCAAATGATATTATTTCTTCAATATCATTATGCTGAAATGTTGATCTGAAGTTTTTATCAAATTTGGAACTTTTTCATGTCGGGGTTACTATTTATGAGTTACTATTCATGAGTTACTATTCACGAGTTACTATTCACGAGTTACTATTCACGAGTTACTATTCAAAGTACTATTCATGAAAGCGTGAAGATGTTTTTTGTGAAATTTCTATCTTTTGGTGTCGAGTTACTATTCACGATACTAAGACTATTCACATTATACGGTAGATTATTCAATTAAAAATAAAATTTCTTCTTTTCGTCTAAAAACATCTATTCGGATACTAACTCGATTGTATCCATGTTTTGATCATTCTTGAATTTTACACCACTATGATTATTTTTGAGGTATTTTTGGACGTGGATAAAACCAAGTACGTAATTCTTAATCCTTAATCCTTGTCATTTTGTTTCATTGGATTCGCTTTAAAAAAAAATATTCTTCATCATCCTCGGTCTTAAATGATGATATTATGGAATATCTTTTACCGTAGTCAAAAAGATGAATGATTTCGAAGAATATCTTTGGCCCGTAGTGCAAAAGATGAACAGTGTTTAAATGAACATGACTAATCGATGAATATCTTTGGCTCAGTAGTGCAAAGATGAATATTTGATTCCAGATGTATATTGATTGATGTTACAGGATAAAAGATGAGCGATGAACTTTTAAATTCATACATGAAGATAGTAGTTTGCATTCTCTACTTAACTCTTCTAATTAATTATTATTTTCATTGCGAATATTGATTTAAAATTTGTTGTCTATTGTATTCTATTAGATTTTCCCCTGTTGAAGACTAACGATAATTTGTTGTATATTATCTTAGTCATAATATTCTTTCTCGAGCTAGTTGAGCTCACCCTTTTCCTTTTTTGTTCCATTTTTCTCGTGGAGGCGAGAAATATAGCGAGTAATTTAGCCTGGGTATGGAATGAAGGTTTTAGAAAGGATTGTTTAGTAGTCCTCACCATTTTTGTAAAATAATGTATCAATAAATGTGATGAGGATTTATTTGAGTATAGATATTGTACAGAAGATAATATTTGTATTCAAACTCACGCTTTTCTTGTTGTAATAATAAAGTTGTAGTTGTTTCGCACCATGTATTGACAACTCGTAATAGGTGATGTATACGTATTTTGGGGGCGTCACGGTTGGTATCGAGCTTAGGATATGATCTCTGGCGGAGATCGGGGAATAGAACTAGGAGGGAGAGACGAGTAAATCCTTCGCTAGTGTGTCCTACCTAAGCTTATTTGTTAGTTGGTCAAGATATAGGGATATTATGTGATATATTGATTTCCTTAATTAACCCTTGTTTTTATGACAAAGATTTGAGAATGTCGAATCGAGAATATTAACAATGGAAATGAGACCGTGGAGATGCTCTGTACTCACCAACGAGGAGAACGTGCAACAGTGGCAATGTTCCTCCCGTGAACAACACCATTGAGTGAGATGATGAACGAGGGATGTTTAGAAGTTTTTGCGATTCATGCAAAATCGCAGACGAGGAAACTCGTGTTCAAAATACTGAGGAAATGATAGCAATTCACGGGTTGTCACAACCAAGCGATTCAAAGAGTTGGGACCACGAATTTAAGGGAAAGCGAGATCCGATCATGCGGCGGAAACATGGGTCAAACAAATTACCAAGATATTCGATGTCTTGGGATGCACGGAGGAATGAAGGTTCCATTCGCCACCTTTATGTTCCGTGGTGAGGCGATTTCATCGGTGGGAGTCGTGAAGCGTACTCCATCCAAACCGCACTCAAAGATGTCTTGGGAGACGTTTGAAGCTATTTAATGACAAATACTTTCCGAAAGTGTTCGTCTATATGAAGGAAGTGGTGTTCATCGATTGGAACAAAACAAAACATGGCGGTGTCTCGAAGACGAGGCAAAGTTTGCAGAGAGTTATCCGTGTTTGCACCTCATTTGGTGGAGAATGAGGAACGATGACGCGGATGTTTCTTAGAGGTTTGAAACCCTAAGATACGCCAATATCTCATTTCTCATAAATTTTCTTTATTCAGATGTTGTAAACAGGCTCAATTATTAGAGCGAGATAACGAGTACTGCACCAACCTGAGGGACCATAACCGTGGATCGTACGGAGATAGCGATCAACAGAATAATGATAACTCGGAGAAAGAAATAGACGGATGAAATGGTAACCACTCTGGTGGTAATCATGGCCATGAAAATAGAAGAAGCGAGTCGGGAGGAGATTTTAAAAGAGGAGATTTAACAACGACCATGTGAAGACGACAAGATCTAAGTAAAGAATCGGTTCTAAGGAGGAGAACGACCACCCATCATATGCTACAAATGCGGAAAAGAGGGACATATCGGTCAAACCGCCCACAACGATTCAAGGTATGCTATAATTGTGGAAAGGAAGGACATATCGCCGAGATCAGATTATGCAGTAGCGAAACCTAGTTCAAACAAGGTGACTCAAAAGATCGTCTCCGTAAAAGTCAAAGTCAACGATTCTGGGAAGAGCGTTTGTTGTGATTGGTTATAATGCGAGGAACCCAAACGAGGTGATCACGGGTAAGCTATTTATAAATTCTTGCGAAGTTTATACCTTACTTGATACCTAAGATTACCCATTCATTTATCTCTCCCGCATGTGCTCAACGCTTAAACTTGACTCGGAGAAATTAGACTTTGACCTATCTGTGGAAACTCCGTTAGAGAAACTTTCATCACATCCAATCGTTTATAAATCTTGTTTGATTCAAGTTGGCACCATTACCTTACCTATTGACCTTATCTCTTTAAAGATACTTGCTTTTGATGTGATTTTATGGATTGATTGGTTAACTACTCATCATGCCAAAATTGATTGTTTTCGTAAGGTTGTTAGTTTTCATATTCCTAACCAACCCTGTTGTATTTAATTCAAGCAACTAAACCATTAAAATCAATCAATCGCTCATATCTAATCATAAAGCTATTCGCTTATTAAAAACGGATGTCAAGCTTTCTTAGCTCATGTTATGGATTTGAATAAAGACACGTCAAATTTGAATAATATTCTGTTGTTATTGACTTTCCGACGTATTTCTAGAAGAACTTCCCGGTCTACCCCGAATGTGAAGTTGAATTCTTTATTGATCTTGAACCCTGGTACAAAGCCCATTTCTAAAACCCCATATCGAATGGCTCCTATTGAACTTCGTGGAGTTAAAGGTCCAACTACTGTGAATTGTTAGACATCGGTTTCATTCGGCCCTAAGACGTCTCCCTGGGGTGCTCCTGTTTTATTTGTAAAGAAGAAAGACGGGAGTATGCGACTTTGTATTGACTATCGGGAATTGAACCATGTTACCATCAAGAATAGGTATCCACTACCTCGTATTGATGACCTGTTTGACCAACATTGCAAGGGGCACAATTCTTTTCAAAAATCGATCTTCGCTCGGATATCATCACCAAGATTAGAATCGAGGATATTCCAAAGACCGCCTTTAGACTCCCAGACGGGCATTATGAATTCTTAGTCATGTCTTTCGGATTGACTAATGCTCATGCGCGACTTTCATGGATATGATGAATCGAGTATTCAAGGAATATTTGGATCAATTCGTTGTTGTCTTTATTGATGACATCCTCATATATTCCAAAAGCCGTGAAGATCATGAGCACCATGTGAAGTCGGTACTCCAAAGGCTTCGTGAAAACCAACTATATGCCAAATTGAAGAAATGCGAGTTCGCTTGAGGAAGTAGCATTCCTTGGGGCATGGTGTCGAAACATGGAGTATCTGTTGATCCGCCAAGATTGAAGCAATACAAAGTTAGGGAGCAAACCAAGTCGGTGGATCAAGTACGTAGCTTTTTGGGCTTAAATGGTTATTATCGGAGATTCGTGGAAGGGTTTTCTCGAATCGCTACTCCATTAACTCACTAACTCGAAGGATACAAAATTCGTTTGGGGGCGAAGAATGCGAGAAAAGTTTCCAAGAGCTTAAGAGGAGACTTATTTCTAAGACTGTTCTAACAATACCATCCGGTTCGGATGGATTTATTATCTCAAATGATGCTTCGTGCAAAGGGTTAGGATGTGTTCTCATGCAACGTGGGAAAGTCATAGCCTATGCCTCGCGACAACTTAAAGAGTATGAGAGGAATTATCCTACTCATGATCTAGAGTTAGCGGCGAGCAATAAGCTGCGCTAAAGATATGGAGGCACTATCTATATGGGGAGAAAGTGGAGATATATTCGGACCATAAAAGCCTTAAATATTTCTTCACTCAAAAAAAGAACTCAACATGCGGCAAAATGACGTTGGCTCGAGCTATTGAAAGACTACGACCACACTATTCAATACCATCCGGTAAAAGCAAACGTGGTGGTAGTGACGCATTGAGTAGTAGAAGATCATATGCGGAACGAGTGTGATGATGTCAAGTATACGATAGAACCAACTTTAATAGAAAAAGTTAAAGGTCAAGCTCAAGCCACCGGCAGCCGATGCGTATGAAGAAGAAAGTACAAGAAGGAGCTATTTAAGGCGAGAATTGATGAAGAAGGAATACTTGAGTCCACTCTAGACTTTGTGTTCCTAACGACTCGATTTGAAGTACAAGATTATGATGGAGGCACACAATACGCCATTTGCAATCCATCCTGGAAGTACTAAAATGTATCGTGATCTTCGACATACATTTTGGTGGAACAATATGAAGAGAGAGATTGCAAAGTTTATCTCGACGTGTTTAACTTGCTTAACGATGTAAAGGCGAAGAGCATCTTGTACCTAAGGGTCCGTTGCAAC
Source organism: Panax quinquefolius (assembly GCA_020205615.1). Lineage (NCBI taxonomy): Eukaryota > Viridiplantae > Streptophyta > Magnoliopsida > Apiales > Araliaceae > Panax > Panax quinquefolius. The sequence continues at coordinate 26,686,676 of CM035167.1, forward strand.
CACTTGAGATTCCGGAATGGAAGTGGGAACACATTACTATGGATTTCGTTCACGGGTCTTCCTACGGTTTCTCAAGGCATCAATGCTATTTGGGTTATTGTTGATAGATTAACCAAGTTCGCTTCATTTCTTGCCGACACGGAGACTTATTCCTTGAACGTCTTGCTAGTATATACGTGAATGAGATTGTGAGGTTGCATGGCATGCCCTGTATCCATAGTTTTCGGATCGTGACCCAAGATTCACTTCAAGATTTTGGGTTAGCTTGCAAAAAGCTATGGGCACGGATTTGCGATTTAGTTGGCATACCATCCCCAAACCGGACAAACAATCGAGAGGACTATTTAAACTCTTGAAGATCTATTAAGACTACGTGTCCTAGACTTCAAGGGTAGTTGGGATAAGTATTTACCATTGGTGGAATTCTCCTACAACAACAAGTTATCGTGCAAGTATAGGTGTGGCTCCATTTGAAGCATTATATGGACGAAAATGTCGTTCTCCAATATGTTGGGATGAGGTGGGTGAAGCAACATTGTTGGGACCGAAGTTAATACGTATGACTCACCGAAAAGATCCAAATGATTCGACAACGATACAAACGGCACAAGATCGACAAAAGAGTTATGCGGATCTTCATCGAAAAGGACGTGGAATTTAATGTAGGGGATCATGTATTGTTGCGAATTGCTCCATGGAAAGGAGTTACAAGATTTGGGAAGAGAGGAAAGCTCAATCCACGATTTATTGGTCCATTTCAAATTCTTGACCGAGTAGGAAATGTAGCCTATAGACTTGCGTTACCTCAAAGTATGTCTCGTGTTCATAATGTGTTTCACATATCGTACTTACGTAAATATGTGAAAGACCAACCACGTTATTGAAGTTAGAACCGGACGAGATAGTCAAGACTTAACGATGAGGAGGTACTGTCAAGATCTTGGATAGGAAGGAGCATGTCCCACGCTAAGAAAGGTTATACCACAAGTTAAAGTTTTGTGGAGGAATCATGCTATAGAGGAAATGACCTGGGAATTGGAAACGGAAATGAAAGCGAGGTATCCTCACCTTTTCAAAACACTGTGTATCGCACGTCAATTTCGGAGGACGAAATTTCATAAGGAGGGGAGGTTGTAAGACCCCGAAATTTTTAAATAAAAAGGAATTTCCTTTATTTATTATTTTGAAATAGTAAGGGTTGATTTGATTAATGTGGATAGTTAAGGGTTAAATACGCAAATATTTCAAAATAAGCAAGTGGTTATAAAATATTCATTATTGTTTGGGAATATTTGTTTGGTCGTGGAATATTAGATCTTTGTCGGGGAATATTCGTAAGGCACGCAAATGACCAATGTGGGCCCCCATAACTAAAAGCGATTGGATGAAGAAAACGACAAATATAAGTTGTTTTAAATAACGAGCGTAGTTGTTATCATTAATATCTTGTTGGAATACCCCGGTGGTTAAAACACACTAATATCGCGTTGTTGAACAAGAAGCACCTGTATTGCACCAATTATTGATTCTTACGTAAGAAGGCACTACTCAATAATGGTTACGATAATTCTTTATTCGGTATTTTATTGAGTTAATAATTCTTTGCGTTGATATTTTATATTCATTGTTGTTTCAATAATTGTCATTTACAAGTATTTTTCATTATCGAAGCAATAATTCATATTATCTCGAATAATATTATTAGATAACATTATTGGCAATGTCTAGAAAGTTCATTCTAGGAGGAGGTTTGGTCACCTAATTGCGTGCCAGTAAGAAGAAATTCTTATTGGAAAGCCCTCTCTTTCCTGGGAACTGCTTGGTTGTCAATATTGTGATTCTGTAATATTATTTGTGAATAATTAATTATTGATTTATATGAGGAGGAAAATATTGATTTTATGTGGATATAGATGGAGAAAATTTTTAAAATGACAATTGTTGAAAATTAATATTTTATCTTTTTCTGATAAAATAATTCATTTAAATATATTATTTTAATAATATATTAACGGTGATATTTTTACAACGAATGTGGGATATATGAGTATACGAGGAGGAAGAGTATTTTTGTTGCAATAAATGTTTAAAACATGTTAAACATGTCGGTGGACCCCATTTATTGACTGAAATTTGATTATAGCCTGTAAAATCGCCTGTTTGTGGATTTCGGTCAATTTTTGTTTGGAATTTGGAAAAACTTTCTTCTGCAAAGTTGTAGAGAATTGAATTTCCTATAAAAACTCGCAAGATTCGAATTTTCTGATGAAAGGGCTATTTATTATGAATTATTGAAGCTCTGAAGTTCTGAAATAATTAATTTTTGGAAGTTTTAATTGTTTTATTTAAGAAAAACGTTTTTTGCAATCCCACATGTGATATAAATGTGCTGAATTCAGTTGGTCTAAGGTGGGCTTGAATTTGTTTAGTTATATTATTATTTTATTAAATTTTCTGCTTTGGTGTTCTAAGCATTTTCCTATAAATAGGGTGCTTAGGTTAGAATTGAAAATCACACCAGAAACTGAAGTTTTCTCTCTCTATATTATCGAGCGTATTCTTGTGAGTATTTTGAGTATACTTTGAGTATTGTTATACGGTGCAAGTCCAAGTCATAGCCTATATCCGGTGTTTCAGCTAGAAGTACTGATCTTTCGAGGTAAGGGATGTTATTTTCTTCTCAAATGATATTATTTCTTCAATATCATTATCCTTGAATTGTTGATCGAAGTTTTTATCAAATTTGGAACTTTTTCATGTCGGGGTTACTATTCATGAGTTACTATTCATGAGTTACTATTCACGAGTTACTATTCATGAGAGTTCTTATTCACGAGTTACTATTCACGAGTACTATTCATTCATAAGCGTGAAGATGTTTTTGTGGAATTTCTATCTTTTGGTGTCTGAGTTACTATTCACGATATCGGCACTATTCACGATATCTGGTACATTATTCATAGAAAAATAAAATTTCTTCTTTTCGTCAAAACATCTATTCGGATACTAACTCGATTGTATCCATGTTTTGATCATTCTTGAATTTTACACCACTATGATTATTTTGAGGTATTTTTGGACGGATAAAACCAAGTACTAATCCTTAATCCTTAATCCTTGTCATTTTGTTTCTTTGGATTCGTTTCTTTAAAAAAAAATATTTTTCATCATCCTCGGCCTTAAATGATGATATTATGGAATATCTTTGGCTCGTAGTGCAAAGATGAATGATTTTGAAGAATATCTTTGGCCGTAGTGCAAAGATGAGCAGTGTTTAAATGAACATGATTAATCGATGAATATCTTTGGCTCTGTAGTGCAAAGATGAATATTTGATTCAGATGTATATTGATTGATGTTCTGAGGATAAAAGATAGAGCGATGAACTTTTAAATTCATACATAGAAGATAGTAGTTTGCATTCTCTACTTAACTCTTCTAATGAATTATTATTTCACTGCGAATATTGATTTAAAATTTGTTGTCTATTGTATTCTATTAGATTTTTTCCTGTTGAAGACTAACGATAATTTGTTGTATATTATCTTAGTCATAATATTCTTTCTTCGAGCTAGTTGAGCTCACCCTTTTCCTTTTTTGTTCCATTTTTCTCGGGAGGCGAGAATATATAGCGAGTACTTAGCCTGGGGTATGGAATGAAGGTTTTAGAAAGGATTGTTTAGTAATCCTCACCATTTTTGTAAAATAATGTATCAATAAATGTGATGAGGATTTATTTGAGTATAGATAGTGTCTAGAAGATAATATTTGTATTCAAACTCACGCCATTGTTGTAATAATAAAGTTGTAGTTGTTTACGCACCATGTATTGACAACTCGGAATAGGTGATGTATACCTATTTTGGGGGCGTCACAGAAGGTGTTAGGCACCCCCCGACATCCGTGTTACCACGGTGACCTCCTCTTTTCAAGAAACTGTTATATGAATGTGTGTGGATTAATGTGAAATTATTTGGAAGTAGTGCAAGGCCTCGTTCGCACCTATATACACAGGGTTTGAATTTATTTAAAAATTCAATTTTAAACAAGATATGGAAGTGATGTTTTATAAAAGAGGTTTTTCAAACCCTTGTGCTCAATAGTAATTGAGACCTTTTACACTCCCATTTTTATTAAGTGTTCGGCTTGATTGTTTTTAATTTTTGAGATGCGAAGCATCTTCAAGAAAATAATATACAAAATAGTGTCGAACTCCTCGTGGGTATGATAACCATCTGAGAAAATCCGAACACCGCGAATAAATTTACAAGCTGCTTACAGCTGAAAATGTCCATCATGGGAACCGAATCTAGATCCAGTGGACTGAATCTGTGATCACATGATTCCTAGGCTCACATGATGCCGCAATTGATAATAAAGTAGTAAGCAGGTATATATATAAAAGCTGTAATATATATATATATATATGTATATATATATATATATATACAGACATGATCAGCCACCACGAAACACCTCCATAGGGGATCAGAAATGTAAATAAAGCTGTAAAAGCAATCAACCGCTCCAGACCAAAGTCTAGGCTCAATCGAGGCATAACTCAATAATGTTAGTCTATATATAAAAATATATACATATATGTACAAACTAAAATAAAACCACGGTACAAGAGTAAGAAGGCTTTAACGTGAAGAACAGTGTGTGCAAAGATGAAGAAAAAGGCTTTAAAGTGTGTAAGAAGGCTTACAGTGGGCGGCCAAAAAAGACTTCTATATCTTTAAAAGGATGAACACTCGGCTGCCACCGGTACAAGAGTAGCTATATGTGAGCTCACAAGTGTTTAAAATGAGAGAGCACTCAATGTAGAGAGAGTACAGAGCAAATTTGACAGGGCTTCCCTGCCTTTTTCTCTTACAAAATGGCCACCCCAAGCCCTCTATTTATAGAGGGGGGAGCTGTGACGCCCCCAAAATAGGTATACAACACCCATTCTGAGTCGCCAAATATATGGTACAGAAACAACTACAACTTTATTAATACAACATAAAAACTGTGAGTTTAAATACAAATATTGCCATCTAGACAATATCCACACTCAAATAAGTCCTCATTACAATTATTAATACACTATTTTACAAAATAGTGAGGACTACTAAAACAACTGTCTTGAACCATTACTCCACACCCTGACTAGTTCCCGCTATATTCTCATCTCCTGAGAAGAAAAATGGAACAAAAAGGAAAAAGGTGAGCTCAACTAGCCCAGTAAAGAATATTATGACTAAGATAATGTACAAAAAATTATCCTTAGTCTTCAACAGGGAAAAATCTGATAGAATACAATAGACAACAAGTTTTAGACCAACAATCTGCAATGAAAAACAACAATTCATTAGAAGAGTTAAGTAGAGAGAATGCAATCTACTATCTTCTATATATGAATTTAAAAGTCCATCATCGATATTTTATCCCTGTAACATCAGCCAATATACATCTTGAATCAAATAGTCATCTTTGCACTACAGGCCAAAGATATTCATCAGTTGGTCTTGTTCATCTCAACACCTGTTCATCTTTGCACTACGGGACAAAGATATTCGGTTATATCATCATTTAGGACTGAGGATGATGAAAAATATTTTAAAGAAAACGAATCCAGTGAAACAAAAGAACAAATATTAAGGATTCGTACCTTAAACAATCCAAGTTCAAAAATACTTCATAAATAACCAGAGTGGAGTAAAATTCAAGAATGAAGACCAAAACATAGATCCAATCAAAGATAGGAATCATAACAGACAATTTTGGACACAGAAAAGAAAATTTAATTTTTTTGTGAATAATGTCGTATTCGTGAATAGTGCCGTATACGTGAATAGTAACTCCGACACTAAAAGATAGAAATTTCACAAAAAATATCATCATGCTTCGTGAATAGTACTCATGAATAGTATCTCGTGAATAGTAACTCATGAATAGTAACTCATGAATAGTAACTCGTGAATAGTAACCCCGACATGAAAAAGTTCCAAATTTGATAAAAATTTCCAACCAATATTTCTAAGATAATGATATCAAGAAATAATATCATTTTGAATAAAATAACATCCTTACCTCGTAAAGAATAGTACTTCCGACTAGAATACTGGATATAGTGCTGAAAGAACTCACACCGTATAGCAATACTCAAAGTACTAAAATACTCACAAATACGCACGATATTATAGAGAGAGAAAGAGAGAGAAATCTTTAGTTTCTGATGTGATTTTCAATTCTAACCTAAGCACCCTATTTATAGGAAAATGCTTAGAACACCAAAGCAGAAAATTTAATATAATATTAATATTTAAAAAAAAATTCCTACGCCTACTTTGAAAATCTGATTTCAGCCATTTACAACACATGGGGGGCCAACCAAAACAATAAAAACGTTTTTCTAACTATAAATATTTTAAACTTCCAAAAATCAATTATTCTGGAACCTTGGAACTTCAATAATTCATAATAAATAGCCCTTTTATCAAAAAATTCGAATCTCGCGAATTTTTATAGGAAATTCAATTCTCTACAACTTTGCAGAAGAAAGTTTTTTCAAATTCCAAACAGAAATTGACCGAAATTCATAAACGGACGATTTTACAGGCTATAATCAAATTTCAGTTAAGAAATGGGTCCACCAACATGTTTAACATGTTTTAAACAACTTTTGCAACAAAAATACTCTTCCTCCTCATATACTCATATATCCCACATTCATTGTAAAAATATCACCATTATTATATTATTAAAATATAATAATAAATTATTTTATCAGAAAAGATAAAATATCATTTTTTTAACAATTGTCACTTTAAAAATTTTCTCCATCTATATCCACATAAAATCAATATTTTCCTCATCATATAAATCAATAATTAATTATTCACAAATAATATTACAGAATCACAGTACTGGCAACCAGGCCGTTCCCAAGAAAGAGGGGGCTTTCCAATAAGGATTTCTCCTTCATCGGCAGCCGCAATTAGGTGACCAAACCTCTCCTTAGATGTAACTTTCTAGACATGCCAATAATGTTATCTAATAATATTATTCAAATAATATGAATTATTGTTCGATAATGGAAAATATCGTAGAAGTGATAATTATTGAAACAACAAAGAATATAAAAAAAATCAACGCAAAGAATTATTGAATCAATAAAATAAAATACTAAACAAGAATTACCGTAACAATTATCGAGTAGTGCCTTTCACGTAAAAATCAATAATTGGTGCAATACCGTGTGCTTCATCAGGCAACAATGCAGACATCGTATTTTAACCACGGGTATTCCAACAAGATAATTGTGAATAATCGCGCAGATTATTTATAAACAACTTATACTATGCTGCTTTCTTCATCCAATCGCTTTCCAAGTTATGGGCCCACACAAGGTCGCTACCGTCGCATTTAATATTCCCCGACAAAGAAGAATATTCCACGACCAAACTAATATTCCCGACAACAATGAATATTTTATAACCACTTGCTTATTTAAAATATTTATGATTTTACCCATAACTAACCACATTAATCAAATCAACCCTTACTATTTCAAAATAATAAATAGAGGAAAATAAATTTCATTTATTAATAATTTGGGGTCTTACAACCTCCCTCCTTATGAAATTTCGTCCTCGAAATCGAGCACGCGTAGGACATGCTCCTTCCTATCCAAGATCTTGATCGGTACCTCCTCGACGACGTCAAATCTTCTGCTATCTCGTCTAGTTCTAACTCAATAATGTGGTTCGGGTCATCCACATATTTACGTAACATCGATACACGAAAAACGTTATGAACACGCATCATACTTGGCGGTAAAACAAGTCTATAGGCCACAGTTCCTATTCGATCGAGGATTTCAAATGGACTAATAAATCGAAGGTTTGAGCTTTCCTCACATCGCCGATTCTCGCTTTTGGAATAACGACTTCTTGTACCTCATTCTTCATATTCATCAGGTCCGGTGTGTAGCTTGAACGGTTTTAACTTTATCGATTAAAGTCGATTCTACTCGTATATCATCACATGGGTACATAGAGTCTTCAACTCTATCATTTGCAAGTCATACAAAATGGGTCACATAATCAGCCACCTAATCACATGTTAAATGAGTCCCAACAATGTAAAAAAAATGTTTTTGTTAATATAATTATTTAAAACTTCCAAAAATCAATTATTCTGGAACCTCGAAACTTCAATAAGTCATAATAAATAGCCCTTTTATCAAAAAATTTGAATCTCGCGAGTATTTATAGGAAATTCAATTCTCTACAACTTTCTGTAAGAAAGTTTTTCCAAATTCCAAAATGTAAATTGACCAAATTTATAAAGCAGGCGATTTTACAGGATATAATCAAATTTCAGTCAAGAAATGGGGTCCACTGACACACAAAACATGTGTTAATCATTTAATGCAACAAAAATACTCTTCCTCCTCATATACTCATATATCCCACATTCATTGTAAAAATATCATCATTAATATATTATTAAAATAATATATTTAAATGAATTATTTTATCGAAAAAGATAAAATATTAATTTTTAACAATTGTCACTTTTAAAAATTTTCCATCTATATGCACATAAAATCAATATTTTCCTCATCATATAAATCAAGAATTAATTATTCACAAATAATATTACGTAATCACAAAGATCGATGACGGTAGTTCCTGTGAAAGAGGGGCTTTCAATAAAAATTTCTCCATCGACGCACAATTAGGTGACCAAACCTCTACTTAGCATGTAACTTTCTAGACATTTCCAATAATGTTATCTAATAATATTATTCAGATAATATGAATTATTGTCTCAGATAATGAAAAAATACCGTGTGTAGTGACAATTATTGAAATAACAAGAATATAAAAAATCAACGCAAAGAATTATTGAATCAATAAAATAAAATATGAATAGTAATTATCGTAACAATTATTGAGTAGTGCCTTCTTACTTAAGAATCAATAATTGGTGCAATACCGAAGTGCTCATCGGGCAACAACGCCAGACATTTTTGTTTTAACCAATTGGGTATTCCAACAAAGATAATGTCAGAATAACAAGCGCCAAGATTATTTATAAACAACTTATACTTGTCATTTTCTTCATCCAATCGCTTTTCGTTATGGGCCCATACAAGGCGGTACCGTCGTACAAATATTCCCCAACAGTAAGAATATTCCACGACCAAACGAATATTCCCCGACAACAATGAGTATTTTATAACCACTTGCTTATTTAAAATATTTGCGCATTTTACCCACAACTAACCACATTAATCAAATCAACCCTAATATTTCAAAATAATAAATAGAGGAATTAAATTTCATTTATTAATAATTTGGGGTCTTACAGGAGCCGTAGGTGTACCTGTGGCTAGCCGCAGTTGTACCTGCGGTTGGCCAGGTTGCCCCGGGCTTCGTGGGTCCTGCCGTCTCGAAGTACGTGCACACATGCACTGTAATATTCGCTCAAACTTTCAAAATTACAATCCGGGCATCCGACTAAGGTATGTAAGACCTATTTTGGACCGCCGTTGTCGAGAGTTACGCAATGACATGGGATTAGAGGTTGTACGAAGTCAGGAAGATGGGACCATGCCCTCCCGTCTTCAAGCTTCAAATTCTATCTGTTATCTTGCGTAATAGTCACTCGGGATTGGACATCGTTGGTTCTTGTGGGACATTACTATGTAGAAATGTGTGTATTGAAATGTTGAGACGACGTGATATGGCGTTAAGGTGGCAAGATGATGACTTTACCCTCATTTGGGGTTTATCACGGTTTAAATTTGTCAGCGACGCGTTGCTCGTGGTTATCTCTGAGATTGGACTATTGCAAGTGTTGAAGGTCATCAGTGTCATCTCTGAGGTGTTCATGTCTTCCCAGTGTTATCTCCGGGTCTTGTACTGAGTGCTTCAGTGTGAGTGTCGAGGTTAAAGCTGATTGCATTTAAAACAAGCATTTCCGGGGTTATCTCTGGAACTGCATTCCTTGGGGTTATCCCCAAGGTTAGTATCTGCTACTCCTAGTGTTGGGACCGAGACTTAATATCTTGGGGTTATCTCCGAGATGGATCAGTCTTCTCCGGTGGAATTTCCAGTATTGGAACTGCATGCCTCAGGGTTATCTCCGAGGTTGGACCTGATACTCCTGGTGTGTGTTCCAGGGTTGAGACTAAATTTTCGATAGTATATGGACTGGATGTGAGCTGTCTTCCAGGGTTATCTCTGAATGACGAATCTGCCCTCCTGCAATGTCAGTGACAGGTGTACAGAAAATTTCGAGTGTCTACAGATGCCCCTCTTTATCATATTCATGCAAGGTAATGCATGGATAGGATAAAGAATCCTAGACACTTGAAATGAAATAAGATAAACATGATGCAATGTGCAGCAACATGATGCAAATGTATGATGCATGTGTACGAGGTTGTTGCCCAACATGCTGGGGATGATTGTCGGCTCCCTGTTGCTCTTACCGGGGATTGGCAATGATGACCAGATTGGATGTGTGATCCAAATCTTGGAGGATGTTGACATTGGGGTTGTCACCAAAGTCTTGAATCCTTGATATAGACTTGATTCTGAAGATGTGCCTCTTGTGGACAAGAGATCTGTGGGGATAACACTCTGTCTGTTTGAGGATGTGTATAACATATTCCATCATCGATCCTCCTTGATGATGCTGACTCTTCCTAGTTTGTATCGCCAGGTCATATCAATGTTCTGCTGGATTTACTACCAATAGTACATGTTATCAGGGTTGCCTGACCTTCGTTGTCGTGTGGATGCCCTTGTTGGGCAGACGATCAAGGCTGATTAACCTTAATTGATGTGTGAATCAACGGATCATGTCTTTTAACCTCCGTCGGGGATTTGTTTGATTTTCATTGATGTGTGTATCAACGGAACATCATCGGATGTCTTCTGACGCTTCATTGGATTTACTTGCCAACAGTTACAATGATGTCAAGGCTGCTTGACCTTCGTTGATATGGGTGTCAACGGATGAACACGCGTTGTAACCCCCGTCGGGGACTTGTGTAATCTTCATTGATGTGTGTATTAACAAAATATATGTTGTAACCCCTACCGGGGTTCTCTTCTTGAGTCTGCGTTGTGACCTCCATCGGGGATCGTTTTAATTATCACTGATGTGTGTATCAACGGCTGAAATCATCGGATGGCTTCCGATATATTCGTTAGATTTACTTGCCAACGGTATACTGTTGTCAAGGCTGCTTGAGCTTCGTTGATATGTGTCTCAATGGATGAACACGCTTTGTAACCCCTCCCGAGGACTTGTTTAATCTTTCGTTGATGTATGTATCAATGGAACATGCATTGTAACCACCGCCGGGGTTTCTCGTTTTGAGAATGCGTGATGCCTCCGCTGGGGTCTCTTGAGCGGATTAGGGTTACGACCCTGAATTGGCAGCATTGGACATGCATCAGGTATTTCCAAGTATGACTTATAATAGTTGAGATCATCGGCATAGTGTACCTTGTGCTCGGGCGAACACCAATGAGTGATGTGTAGACCCACGGCTCGGTCTGAGAAAACCAGGATCTGCAAGCCATTCTACTCAATCATGTAACATTTTTATTCCTGCTTTGGCTTTTTCATCTTATGAGAACTTCGTTACAACTCGAACTGGACCAAGATGGAGGGGTGGGACCCACGTACGGGTACCACAGGTACACCTGTAGCAGCCGCAGGTGGACCTGCGGCCAACCGTGGATACTTAATGCCATTAAGTTACTTTCATAAGTCATTTTCATATTGCGCCGCTAAGGAAATCTGAGAGCCCTTCTTCAGATTTGTTGAGTTTGGGCAACTTTCTGCAAATTCTGTCACCGTACAAGTGTTCTTCACTGTCCTTGTAACGTATGCATGTATATTTTTCCAGTTTCTATCCGTTGGAAAATGACTTATCATATAAAATGCATCTAAACACATAGTAGTGAATATGCATGCTCAAATGACTTGATAAAAAATATTGAACATAGTAAATGTTAGTATAAACTATGCTGAACATAGTGATGTGAAAAAATTTAACTTTTGAGACAGTCAAATTGGCACCCTTTTCTGCTATTTCTTGTCCTATTTGAGGACAAATGAGCAAAAGGTAAAAATGCAAAGTAATCTTGGTAATTAAACTACCCTTACAGATTGATGACTTTGACTTTTTATGCAAATAGTATGTATATGACTGTGGACAGGTGTGCTACTGAATGGCCACCTAGTCATGCCTATATGCATGTGGATATACCTATTTACAAAGGGGACTATGGCAAAAAATTTCAAAATGAAGGCATTGAAAAGTCATACATTTTTAACTCTACTGTAGATGTATGTTAAAGTAATGCATGCATGCATGTAGTCATAAAAATGCATTTTGAAAAGAAAGCTCTAGGTTAGAAATTACCACACCCTTTCTGAGGTGTTTTCGAGACTTTTGTCCAGATATTATGGATTTGGATTAGCCGAGTAGTTCCCGTAGGACCACTTCTGGTGTACGGAGGAGAGCTTCTGAAGTGCCTCAACCCCGTTCTGTTAGACAGCCTCGTCGGTTGGTGGAGGCGGTGATACGTCCAGTCCGGGTTGATGTGTCGGACGTCGAGGATGAGGAGGAGGATGTTTCAGTTGCAGACCCCGCTCCTACTGCACATGTTCCCCGTAGAAACCTCCCGAGTATTCAGCTGGCAAACCTAGAGCTCCTGGGCGATTTGAGTCGACATCCCTCGATATACTTGAATGCCAACAAGGTATGACTATAGATCTTAACCTTTCTTCTTTCCTACTGATGACGAGTAAAAGGGTTTTGATGTTGATCTGTATTTCATGTAGGTTCCCGGCTTTACATAGCCTCAAGGGAACTGGTTCAATATTCACTCCATGTACTAGTCTCTTCATCCTGACTATCGAGCGATTGTGCATGACTGGGGATTTGAGGCGTTCTTTTCCATCCTTCCTAGTCGTTGTCCCTGGGGTTACCTCAGGGAATTGTCTAAACGACTCAGTCACTCCATTTACTAGACTTTGAGGTGATGATGACACCGATGGATTAACGGTTTATCACAGGGATGGAGTTTGGAGGGGCACCAGTGCCTTGTATGACGGATATTACCCCTACTGCCATCAGATCCTTGCTAGGAGTTCCGGCTGAGGCGCTCAAGGGCGGGATCATCCGTACGGGTCCTTTGAGCGTAGATGCTATGAGTGGGCTGTTGAGCGAGCCCATGCCAGATGATGTTAGAGTCAAGGATCGCATTCTTCGGCGATTGTTCCTGATGATCATTAGAGGCTGCTTCATAGCAGATAACTCTTCTACGGTGTCGTTCGCTTTGATCAACACCACGCGACATGTGGACCGTATAAGAGAGTATGACTGGGGTTCCTACACCTTTGCCTATTTCCTCAGGGGCATGCGTATGCGTTCGCAAGGCTTGACCGAGGCTTGGTTAGGATTCTACACATTTTTGCTGGTGAATATTTTTCTTGTAATTTCCCATATATAGGTTAAGAGTGTTCACTGACTGCATATGTTTGCCTTTGTGTTGGCAATTTTAGGCCTATGAGAGGCTTCCATGTTTGCGTCCTGTGAGCGTGTTAGGTTTAGATACATATCCACGAGGACGGCGATGGCATCATTCCATACTAGCGAAGGTCCCTATAGCTGAGGGTTTCACTCATTGTCGCGTACAGTTAGAGTTGTTGATAGCTGATGTCATCACATGGATTCCCTACTCTGGGGAGCACTTGGCCATTGGAATTAAGGATGGGAACCCGACTGGCGTCGAGCACATGATATCCACCCGTAGGGTTCCTCTCTTCACAGATGGAGGATGGGAACTCTATTTAGGAGAGCGTGCTATTAGGAGCACCACATGAGAGATCCGTATACCGATCATGCCTCCTACCAGGCATTATTGGCCTGTGCCACAGTCACCCGTCATTGATATCCCTTTGTTGGGGGTTGACAGTTTTGCATTATCAGAGGGTCTCTGCACTCAGGAGATGTTCCAGCGTTGGTGGTCCCCTCGCACTATTGGAGCTCAGTCCCGCGCCACTCAATTCATGGGGGATATGGTTCCAGGATCCGTGATGATGACAGATTGGCTAGACTATGTCTGAGATTTGACTCATTTGACACAGATTGACAGTTTGACCCAGCGATTGGACCGGGAACATTTTTTTATCCGTCATTTGGGCAGAGATCCGGCAGAGGCAGATTCGTTTGATCCTTCCAGCTCAGGCGATGGCCCCTCAGATGACCCATTTGGCTTTGCCGGCGCAGATCCTCTTTTGTGTATGTCTGACATCCCTGTTGATATAGATCCAATGACTCAGGAGGAGTTACATCAGGTGGACAAGATTGATGATGTAGATATTGACATCATTGTCTTCTTCTAATGTGTATTCTCATTATCTCTTTTGATAGGCCTCTGTTAGATATTAGGTGGCTGTGCCCAATTCTCGCTATATCTTTTGATAGGCCTCTGTTAGTATTATGGCGTCTGTGCCCCATTTCCCTGTATTTTTAGCTGTACAGAGATGATGTATATAGATGATGTTATACATAGGAATGTATATGATGTTTTCCATTCCCTATATCATATTGACATCTATTACCTGTAATGCATGTATCATGTTATGCATATGTATGTATTTCCAGAGATATACAGCATTGACCCCTGGATGGTCTTATGACACGGCCCGTACAGATGTCTTCTTCGACAGTTAGCCGTATTGATCATACCCCACCCTTATTGGTGGCATCTGGTATGCGATCGTGGTATGATAGCATGTCACCATCATACAGGGTAACTGTAGATCATTTGTCGCAACATACTATGACCATGTTGATTTTTCAGGTTCCCACAGGATTCGTGGAGGGCATACTGGAGTACTGGGTATTGGAGAGGCAGGTTTTTCGATTTGGTACCCATGAGTTGACTCCGACTTTGGAGGAGTATGCACGGTTGATGATGCTGCCATTAGACAGACCTTGTGCGTATATGGTTATTGGAGATATGAGCAGGCAGTTTATGACCCTCACCGTATTGCGGCGTAGGGTGGTACAGGATGAGCTGACGTCTGGTCACATTATATCCCAGCATTATATGTTTGACCGATTTGGTTCTGAGGATAGCTATACACGACACTCCAGGGATTTCACCGCATCAGAGGATTATTGGTGCTCGGCCAGAGTAGATGTCCGGCTACTATACGTTATGTCATATGTATATATGCCACAATACATGGATGAGATAGATATCGGAGTCATCATAGCAGTGAGAGCTCTCAGGGAGGGTTACTCCATTGTACCGATGATCGTGGCAGAGACGCTGAGGTCGGCCACATATTGCTGCACTTATCCGATGGGAGTGTTTACAGGTAGCGCGGTCATGCTATACGCGTGGTTCATGTCACACTTAAGACTGATTGGGACCTTTCGCCGACATGGGTATTGCTTCACCCATGATATATGTGACGCCCCCAAAATAGGTATACATCACCTATTCTGAGTCGTTAAATACATGGTACAGAATACAAATACAACTTAATTATACAACTGTCGTGTAAAGTACGACAAAACATAAGCTGTGAGTTTTAATACAAATATTATCGTTTAGACAATATTCAAACTCAAATTCAATATTATTACATTTATTTTCCACTATTTCACTGAATAGTGAGGACTACTAATGCTATCATCTGGTCCGTCACTCCGTTCCCCGACTAGTCCCTACTACGTTCTCATTTCCTGAAGAGAGCAATAAAAGTAAAAGGGTGAGCTCAACTAGCCCAGTAGGAAATATTATGACTAAGATAATGCAGAATATATTATCGTTAGCCTTCAACAGTATTAAACTGATACAATATAACAACCATCAAGTTTAACTGCAGCGAAACATGCAATCCATTAAAAGAGTCAAGTAGAGAATAAAATCTAATATCTTTTATGATTTAAAATGTTTTTCACCAACTTTATCACTGAGACTCAGCTTAATAAATAATCCACATCATTAACTCATCCCTGCACTACAGGCCAAGGATATTTTTAGTATCACGACCACGAATTATCCATGCACTACAGGCCAAAGATAATCGTGTTTTCATCAACGGTCCTGATCATGCCATAAAACAATTCATCTTTGCACCCTTGGCCGAAGAGAATCCATAGCCATAATCATACCAAAAACTGTCCATCAATGCACTACGGGCCAATGAGGACTTTTACCACATCATTTATAACATTACGGTCATGATTACATCGAATAATCCCTGGTCATAATCATACAAGTACATCTATGCACTGTAGGCCTTAGATGACTTTCAACAAAATATAAACATGAGGATGATGACAATGATATAAGAATTCAATAAAACAAGTTCAAGAATTATTTTATCCAGGAACTAATAACGTCCAAATTGTCAACATTATACTGCTTTGTAGAGTAAAATTCAAGAATGCTCAGAAGAATATTTCCATGAAAAGATACTGGATGAAGCGCAAATATCAAGGATATTCCACTAATTTCATGGAGTATTGAAGTCAAAAATTTAACCAACTGAGTATAATAAGGAATGGAATAACAAAAGAAATCACCAGGCATGCGATAGACCGCACATGCAGGTTATTCCAACCGAATAATAAATAACCGAATCAGGTCCGGCGTAAAACGTACAGACATGATATTCTAATAGAATAATAAAGACGGAATCAGGTCCGACGTAAAACGCATGTAATCGGATATTCCAATGTAATAATAAAGGCGGAATCGGTCCGGCAGAAACGCATGCATGTGATATATTCAAATGTAATAATAAAGAGCGGAATCAGTCAAGCGTAGAACGCATGCATATGATATTCCAACGTAATAATAAAAAGACGGAACCAGTCCGGCGTAGAGAACGATAAACGAGGATGTTCCAATGTAATAATAAAAGACGGAACCAAGTCCGGCAGAGAACGCACTTAGACGTGATGTTCCAATGAATGATAAAGAATGGAACAATGTAAGAATTTCACCAAGAATAGGGTAGCTGCGCGATATCTGAGTTATTCCAATGTAATAATAAAGAATGGAATAATGAAGTTCTCTTCATAGATAAGAAAGAAATAATACTCCCTACCTTAGAAAAAGCTGGATCTTTGGAATAGTGAGGTAAAGAGACTTCTCTTCTTCTTTCTATAATTTCTCTCTATAATAATCGCTCTAAAGCTTTTGTGAATTGGTGAGAAATGAAGGAAGTATGAGCTTCTATTTATAGGAAAATATAGTTTCGATAATTGCACGTTTTGGGGCTCGATAAATTACAGTACAATACCTCCAACTTTTCCTTTATTTGTAATTTAGTCATGGAAGTATTATCAAATTTGCACCACCTCCCCTAATAGTAAATAATGTGGTTCAATAGTAAATTATGTGAATCAATAGTTCTAGACATGTGAAAATACGAATTACAGTATAGTACCTCCATCTATACCTCCATTTTTAACTTAGTCATGCAAGTATTATCAATCTTGCACCAACTCCCCTAATAGTAACAAGAATGTGAAACAATAGTATACACATGTGAACAAATAGTTATAATCATGTGAAATAATATCAATTAATTGCTCATTTATCCGATTAAATACCCGATTGGTCAATATAACCTCCAGACATCAATTATTATCGAAATAATTGTCGATTTTCACTAGCACAAATAATTCCAACACAATGAAACCATTTTTATCAAAAATATAAATTTTGAAATTTTGAAGTTTGACTTTTCCCGAAAAAGTCAACTGTTGACTTTTTGACCAAAAAGTGAATTTCGGAAAATTTTGTGTTTATAGACTATTTTTACTAATTTCATCATTTCGGACTCAAATATCACGTCCGCATCTCTAAATTCATCTCTGAACACAACTTCAATTTTAATAACATTCGTCATTAATATTATAACTCACACTATTTATCAACCAAGTCGTTCCCAGGAAAGAAGGGGCTTTCCAATAAGGATTTCTCCCTATTGGTGCGCAATTAGGTGATCAAACCTCTCCTTGACAGAACTTCTAGACATTGTAAATATTTTAATTTAATAATATGAATAACTTTGTCGTCTCAATTATTGATTTAATAAAATTACATATTATGCAGATGATATTATGACAATAATCGAATTAATAATATGAGATATATGATGCAGTAATTACTGTAACAATAATTGAGTATAACTGAGTGACTTCTCACGTAAGCATCAATAATCAATACCGTGCGCTACTATGCAACCCACAGTAGACATTGTACTTTACTAAGGGTAGTTCAACGCTAAACAGTAAAACTTCCGCCGTTATTTTTATAAAAATATAATTCTGTCATTTTCTAACTACGACAATACTTCCGTTGTGGGGTCCAGCAATGATTGTGCCGTCATATGAATATTCTCCGATAAAAAGAATATTCCCCGACCAATCGAATATTTTATAACAACTTGCATACTTTGAAAAATTTATAAATACTACCCACAACTATAACATTATATCAAATCCATACCATAATATTAAAAAAAATATTTTGATAAATTTAAATCTTTATTCATAAAATCTGGGGTTTCACAATATAGCTATGTCTTACTCCTTTCAGCCATCGGACTATATAGATGTTATGTCTTGGTCGATATTCTTGGCGGATATCAAAGACCCGTTTGGCATTCTATCGTGCACAGGGCTTAGCTCACCCTACAGCTTCATTACTCATGCTCCAGGCATGGACTATCTCCCTTTGACTGGTTTGAGGGGCATGACTACGTATCACTCGCTGGCCGTGATGTCGCAGTTTGACCAATTCCTGGATTTCCATCCTTTCGAGGGGCGCTAGGTCAGTGTTTAGCTTCTTGCCATCTATCAGCAGAGGACCAATCCTGGGTGTATGCATGTTGGGATCAACGTGAGATAGCAGCTTTCTCTATTAGCCATTCGGGTTGTTCTGTAGAGTATTCTGCGTGGATGGAGACAAAGACTGCATCGGATACGGTAGTATCCACAGTGCCGAGTAGTGATTTAGAGGATGCGGAGCCTATGGAGGAGGCTGATATTCCCATCGAGGAGGAGCCATTTACTGGGTTTCCAGTATCTCCTTTAGATTCTCCCAGTAATAGCACTGTTGTGATCCAGCATTCTACAAAGTACTTCGAGCAGAGTCTTCATCTGATGACCATCGAGAGAGATCAAGCTAGATCCTTGATGTTGACAGCTCTTGATGGGAGAGATGCAACTCTGTTAGAGAGAGACGAGGCATTATCTCGTAGAGATGCCGCTGTTATTGAGCGGGATGAGGCCAGATCAGCCAGAGATACCATGATAGTCGAGAGGGATAACGCCATATCTGCTCAGGATATAGCCGTTATAGATGGTACTATAAGGAGGTCTCTTACCACTGGCATGATTACAGATATGAGCACATACATTGATGAACATAGAGTCACCATGCAGATGGCTGTAGATCTGTTAGCTAGCGTGGATACCATTGTACAAGAGACCACCGCTTTACCTCCTTCTGCTGAGAGGGATGCCATGTTATGTTTGATAGCTCGCGTATACACTGATCTATAGATGAACTTGTATTTTCCTGCACAGACTAGCTTAGCCATTTTGTCATGTACAGTTTACATTATGTATATCAAACAACATTATATATAGTAGGGAAATATATTTTTGGATCACTTCTCTTTTAGATATGTCTATTGCTTGCTTGATATTTTTCCTGCTTCTTCAGGGCTTGTGATCTTGATGTATTCTGAAATCCTCCTTGATGGATTGACACTGAGTTATCTTCGGACATTTCAAAATGGATCATTGATCTGTGTGTATCCCTACTATCTTTGGTGTCTTGGGACTGGTTTCTGTATGGAAATGTGGAGAGGAGTGTGGCTTTTCTCTCTGAGATTGACCGCACCACAGATGGTCGCCAGTACTTCTATTTGTCAGAAGCCTAGTTAATTCCATCTCTTATGGATTGGTTTTGCTCTTTGAGGCACAACCGCAGCTTAGATGGTCGTCGAATCTCTTATTTAGGAGGAGTTCAGGTAATTCCATCACTTTGGTCTGAAGCCGGATGAAATATGATGGATTAAAGGATGATCCCCGTACCTGTTGACAAGTATTTGTGTTATGGTAGGGGGTGAGATCGAACCATAAATGGCTGCCTACGTACTCCTATTGAAGAGGAGATCAGGTCTGCGTAGTTGAAACCTGGTGCAAGAGGTTCAACGCTGTATGTGGCAGAAATGGTTATAGGAATTTTTTGTTGTTTTAATTTTTGTAAAGAGAAGGGTAGAAATGTTTTTGTTATTTTTGTTTTATTGCGACCGGGCCATGTAAAATGGTTGCCTATGTACTCCTATTGAAGAGGAGATCAGGTCGACGTAGTTCGCCCCTCAGGACGATTCACAGCCGAAGAGACGTATGAATCCCATGTGCAGGCTATACTGCGGGGAGAAGAAAGTTTGATCCCATGATTAGGACAAACTGCATGTGTAAAAAAGTTTGATTCCGTCTTCAGGACAAACTGCAAGCGTATAAAAGTTTAATCCCATCTTCTGGATAAACTGCAAGTGTAAAAGGTTCAATCCCTGGGGGGGATAACCGAAACTGTATGAATGTAGTGAAACTAGGCTGCTGGTTTGAAGAGTATGCTTCCCTGAGGGGCAAAGTGTGGTGAAGAGTTGTATGTGATGAAGGGTTAAAGAACCGGAATGACTGGTGATCTGATGATCCAATACCATGATGTTTTCTGGATGGTAACTTCAGACATAGTACCATTTCGTGGTGTCTGAGTTGATGAGTTGTGGAAATTCATCGCCCTTCATTTCCTGTAATCTGAGAGCGCCTCCTGTCAATACCTCCTTGACAAAAAATAGGCCTTCCCAGTTAGGGACGAATTTTCCTTTGGACTGATCTTGGTTGTCAAATATCTTTTTTAAAATCAAGTCATGTTGTTTAAACTGTCGTAGCCGGACTTTTATGTTGTAGGATCTGGCGATCCTTTGTTGTTATAACTAACCGTGGAAGATAGCCGCGATTCGCCTTTCGTCTATTAGAGACAATTGGTGATACTTGTCTTATACCCATTGATCTTCATCTAGCTGAGCGTCTATCAACACTCTGAGGGATTCCATTTCAACTTCTATGGGGAGAACTACTTCCATCCCATAGGTTAATACATAGGGGGTTGCCCCAATGGAGGTGCACATTGATGTTCTGTAGGATAACAGAGTAAGAGGCAATAAGTCAAGTCATTCTTTGTGGTTGGTGGACATCTTTTGCATGATCTTCTTAATGTTTTTGTTAGCCGCTTCAACAACACCATTCATCTTTGGACGGTAGATGACGGAGTTAAGATGTTTGATGTGGAATTTACTTCATAACTCCTCCATCATTTTGTTGTTGAGGTTCTTAGCATTATTTGACACAATTACCTGTGGTTGGCCATATCGACAAATGACATTATTTCTGATGAAAGTAATGATGACTTCTTTGGTAATCCTGCGAAAGGAGTCTGCTTTTACCCACTTGGTGAAGTAGTCGATCGTGGTGAATATAAAGTGATGCCCATTACTGGCTTTGGGATTGATGGGTCCGATCATGTCCATTCCCCACATTGAGAAGGGCCAAGGTGAACTCATATTGTGGAGATCCCTCGGAGGGGCGTGGATGGCATTTCCATGAATTTGGCATTGATAACACCTCTTGACTTGATCATCACAATCATCTTTAAGGGTAAGCTAGTAATGACCTATTCTGAGGATCTTCTTAACAAGCAGGGGCCCAATCATGTGTGCGCCACATACTCCACCATGGACCTCATCCATGAGCCTCTGAGCTTGGTCCTTGTCCAGACATCTGAGGAGACCTAGTCCTGCATCTCTTTTGTAGAGTGCATCTCCGCTCAGGTAGAATTTCATAGCAAGTCGATGGATCCTCTTTTTCTCAGTTGGGCTCGCCTCAGCGGGTGTAGATTCATCTCGTAGGTACTCCTTGATATGCTAATACCAAGGATGCTAGATGGGAGGTAGCTCATCCGATACTTCTCCAACATAGTTCCCATAGGTTGGTGCCTTGTGCAGGGCAAATGTGATGCATGGTATGTGTTCCTTATCAAGCATGTGAATCAAGGAGGCCAAAGTTGATAACGCGTCTGCGAAGTCATTCCTATTATGAGGACTGTGTAGAAAGGAGATTTCTTCGAACTCCAAAGCCATCTGTAAAACTTACCGATGGTAAGGCAGCAAATATAGCTCTTTGGTTTGATAGATTCCAGTGGAATATCTGATTACCAACTCTGAATCCCCAATGATAGTTAACAGTCTGATGTCCTCTGAACGGACAAGTTTTAGCCCCATGAGGCAGCCTTCATATTCAGTCGTGTTATTGGTGCTGACAAACTTCAATTTGACGACGACGGGATACTGCTCCCCCATACCGGATACTAGAACTACTTTGGCTCCAGAACCTTCCATATTAACAGCTCCATCAAAATACATTTTCTATGTATAACATGTATCGTACTGATGTTGTTGCTGAACTGTCATTACCCCTTCATCGGGGAAGTAGGTTTCCAAGGGTTTGAAATCCCCTGGAGGTGCGGCGGCCAGTTGATCTGCAATTCCTTGACCTTTGATAGCCTTTTGCGTCACATAAACGATATCAAGTTGTTGTAGGATCAACTGCTATCTAGACAGCCGATAATTTAACATGGGTTTGTTGAACACGTACTTGAGAGGATCCACGCAGGATATGAGATGGGTTGTGTGACCATGGAGGTAATGTTGTAACCTCATGGAAGCCCATGCTAAAGCACAACAAGTCTTCTCAATCAGAGTGTACTTGTGTTCACTACTGCTGGATCTTTTGCTGAGGTAATAGATAGCTTGTTGTTGGCATATATCTTCTTTTTGTCCCAGCATACAGCCCATTGCATTGTCACTTATGGACAGGTACATGAACAGGGGAACATCATCCCTGGGTGGTACCAAAATGGGAGCTTTAACTAGCTGTTCTTTGATTGTGAGGAAGGCCTTCTGGCACTCATCGTTCCATTTCATGGAAGAGTTCTTCCTTAACAACTTGAAGATAGGCTCACAGGTTGCTGTGAGTTAAGAAATGAACCTGCTAATGAAGTCGATTCTTCCCAAAAATCCCCGTATTTCCTTCTCTATTTGAGGAATGGGCATTTCCGTTATAGCCTAGATTTTAGTGGGGTCCAGCTCAATCTCTTTGTGACTGACTAGAAATCCTAGCAATTTGCCTAATTTAACGCCAAAGGCACACTTGGCTGGATTAAACTTCAAGTTGTACTTATGCAACCTGTTGAATAGCTTCACGAGATGGTCTAAGTGGTCTTCTTCCCTTCAGGACTTGACAATGATGTCATCCACATAGATCTCTATCTCCTTGTGCATTAAGTCGTGGAAGAGAGCCATCATAGCTCGTTGATAGGTGGCTCCGGCATTAATGAGGCCGAATGACAACCGTCTATAGTAAAAAGTTCCCCAAGGAGTGATGAAAGCCATTTTCTCACGATCTTCCTCAACAACCATAATCTGGTGTTATCTAGCGAAACAATCCGCAAAGGAGTACATGTCGTACTGAACAGTATTGTCAATGAGAATGTGGATAAATGGCACGGGAAAGCTATCTTTAAGGCAAGCTTTGTTCAAATCCCGATAATCCACACAAACTCGCACCTTTCCTCCAGGTTTAGTCACGGGAACGCTGTTGGATATCCATTCAGGATATGTAGACACCATGATAATACCAGCTTAAAATTGTTTCATAATTTCTTCTTTCACTTTTAAACTCCACTCAGGTTTCAATCGCCTGAGCTTCTGCTTGACTGGTTTGAATCCCTCTTTAATGGGAAGGCGATGAAGAACGATGTCAGTGGACAAACCCACCATATCTTCGTGAGACCATGCAAACACATCCTGGAATTGGGTTAGTAGTGTAACCATGTCATTCCTTTTGTTTGGGGTAAGGTCTGAACCAATCTGGATTAACTTAGGGCTTTCTAAGGTTTCGAGATTAAAGGAAGTGGTTTGAACAAGGTTGGGTGTAGGTTTGTCTTTGACCCATTCTTGAATTTCCAGAGGAACCTCAATGTCATCATGTATTTCCATCAAGGCTGAATCCAACTTTTCATCAAAGTAACAATCCTTGTGGAGAAGAGGCACCTTATCAGCAAGTATCGGAACATCTAAATTCAGAGTCTTGAAACAAAATATGCTTTCACTTATTATATATGAAATTGTCTAATCATACAAAGTGTTAGTATGTACTGACAAAAAAAAGTTGCTAATAATGTATAGAAAAGTAAGCAGTTATGATATCTACAAGGCAGAAAGAGTTCCTGCCTGGTTTACCCCTGTCAACCAATGTAAGGAGTGCTTCTTCAATTTTTGAGGACAAAGTCCTGAGGGACTACAATGATGGAGGGGTTGACATCGTCCTCCTTTTCCCGAATGATGACCATTATGTCTGGGCAATCATCGTATGGGGTGTATCTGTTTATATGTTCATCATGGACAATGATGCGTATGCCTAACATCATCCGGATGATGTCTTGTTTAATTCTTTATTTCTCTTCCTCCACTCTCGGGTCTGGAACAAAGAGTTATTTCTCCCTTACCGGTATCAGCTTGGGAAAGAACATAGCCATGATGCTAGCTGACACCTTTACAGGAGGTTGTGTGAACTCAGAAGTTGTAGGTATAGACAAACGTCGTGTACCTGAAGCTGGAGGAATCTGATGATGTTTATGTGGATTTTTGTGACTGGAACTGGCAGAATAGCCTAGTTCAGCTATCCTAGTTTGACTAACAACTTGAATCGGGTGCTTAATACCCTGATGACTTTTACCCAGCCCTTGTCCCAGCTGATGACCCAAAGATATCATTTCTTGAGTAGCCGACATTACCTCGGCAACAATCTTGGGTGTGAAAGGTGGCACCCCACTAGGGTGGTAGTGAGTGTTTCTCACCTCCAGGGCATGGAAATTGACCGGCTCAACTTCTGAATTGAAGCTGATGAGGGGTATGTCACTCTGTTTAGGACATTCCGGCTCAGCATTAACTGTGACTAACATGTCATTCATGATGTATTTCAGTTGCTGATGAAGAGTGGAGGGGACTGCCCCAGCCATATAAATCCACGGTCTTCCCAATAGTAGGTTGTATCTTGAATCTATTTTTAGCACGTGAAAAGATACGCAGAAGGTATGGGGACCAATCTCGATTGGTAGCTCAATCTCTCTACCTGAATTTTTGGCGGGCTCCGTCAAAAGCTTTAATAACCGTGTGGCTGCTTCGAATCCGTTTGAGATTGACGTTTATCTTTTGTAACGTAGCATAAGAACAGATATTCAGAGATGAACCTCCATCTATCAAAACTCCAGCTAGCATGTATCCGGAGGACAAAACTGCAATGTGTAACGGCTTGCAATGACCGGTCCCTTTGGGCGGTATGTCACCATCAGTGAAAGATATCACATTGTTGTTAAAAATTTGATCAACTAGATGTTGAAATTTTTCTGTATCCACTGATGTCGGTAAGTAGGCTTCTTCCAAAACCTTCAGTAAGATTCTCCTGTGATCCTCAGAAGTTAAAACCAAGTCCAGGATTGAAATTTGGTTTGGAGCTTCTCTTAAGCTTAAAACCACCTTGGCTTCATTATGACTCATAGTGCGGAGGAATTTTTCAACATTCTCCATGGGTATTTTCCCCTTTGACTTGATGGTGGACTTCATCACCAGTTGGGAAAGATATAGTGGATTTTCCTTCGACACTGCAACAGTTGTATGAGAGGTGGATCCTTTAGCTTCTCCATAATTCCATGGGACTTTTTGTATGCTGATAACATGATATTGTGGTCTGAATGGCAAGTTGATTAGCTCAGGAGCAGCCACTTTCAAAGGTTTGTCAATTCCTTTGAGTTGAATTATTTGTTTTGTGAAAGGTTTGACAGTCCCATCAGCCTCAGCGGATACAACTGCTACCAATCCCTTCCATTTAATAGGACAAGTATTCTTATTCTCAAATAGCACCATATCTTCGTCTGCTAGCTGCAAGACACCGCTATCAATTAGATTTTGACTGAGGTGGTGGAGTGCCCAACATTCTTTAGTGTTGTGACTGTGAGAATGGGAGTGATATTGGCATACTCCATCAGAAATAAACCATCCTAAACCGTCCCAACATTCTTTTTGACATTGTAGGGTTTGGAGACTGTGCTTGAAATGGAGTGTAATTTCTCCTATGGATAGGCATGTTCTGATTTCCTTTTTGACCCTGTAGTATCAGGGAAACATCCTTCTCTTTCTTTTTATGGACCCTCCGGGGGTTGTTTCCATAATTTCCGGATTGGATGTGCTCATCAACAGCTTTAAGGGAAGCTAGGTCTTGAATCTTTTCGGACTTCAATCCCATCTCAGCCATCTCCCCATGTTTAATCATTTCAGAAAATGGTTTACCAATGCTAGATAAAACTCTTTCATAGAACGGAGCTTCTTGTATGTCTATCAAAGTTATGACCATTTCTGATTCCATCATGGAAGGAATAACTTGAGCAGCAAGGCGACTCCACCTTTGAGCATACTCTCTGAAAGGCTCGTTGGACTGTTTCCTGACCTTGGTAATTTGGTACCAGTCAGGAGCCATCTGAGACATGAAGCTGTATTGATTGAGGAAGGCATGAGCTAGCTCCTCCCAACTATGGATCTTTGAGTTGTCTAATCTGGTATACCATGAACGGGCTTCTCCAGTCAGACTCTTCTGGAATAGCTGCATCCTGAGCTTCTCATCCTCTGCATAAGATCCAAGTTCTCCAATGAACACCTTCAAATGTGTGTAAGGATCTCCTAACCCATCATATTTTTTGAAGTCAAGAGTTTTAAACTTTTCTGGATAATGAACCCCAGGGAATATACAAAGGTCGGCATATGAGACACTCCCGTGTGCTCCAATTCCTTTGATCGCACGAAGGGTTTCTTCCATTTGAAGGACTTTCTTTCTGATGTCACCGGTGTCTGGATCTCCTTTGAGAGGGGTGATATCATGACTTTTTTTGGTCGTATCCAACTGCATTTCAGGTTCTGTAATGTCTTTATTAGGACCCTGGGTTCCTCCTTGTGTAGAGGATTCAGCATGTGTAGGTATCCTCTTACCCTGAGTAGACTGGTGTAGTTCTTTAAACAGAACAGCCAAATATGTGATTTGTTTACTTAATCCGTCAAATTCTTTGCGCAAAACTAGATTAAGGTCAATCTGGTCTGATGATGACATAATTGACTATAGGCTCGCGGTCTTTTTGGATTTTGATCGGGTAATAGGTCTGATTGCTTCCCTGCAAAAGACTTGTGTAGTTTAGTCTTTAGGGAATGCGTAAATGTTTACATGCTATGTATTCGTTCTAGGAATATTATACTGCAAGGCGGATGTTAGCTGTTTGTAATTCAGGATAACATGTTTTAAATAAAATATGTATGTACACATGTTTCTTCATATTTCTCATTACATGGATGTGATAACCCGGGATTTCAAATAATCCAAAATTTGCGAATAATTTTTTATTTTATTTAATATTAATATTGATTATTAATTTTGTGACAAGTTTTTGTGATACGAGTCTCGAGAAGGTCAATTTGTGTATTGACTAATAAATTTAGAGTAGAGTTGTGCTTAACAAGATTAGAAACCTTAACCCTAATTTCTGGAAAGGGATTCGATAGAAAATATAATTAAAATAATTATATTGATGAGTACGTGTGTACTGTATAGAAATGTTGATCAATAATTGATCGGATAAGGTTTGTAATTAATAAACCCTAGTAAGGGATTAGAAACCCTAATCTCAGATTTAGAAAACCAAATGCACAGTTAAAAACCCTAATTATACGCCGGGAAACCCTAATTTAAAATCTGGGAATCCTAAACCCTAATTAGGAAACCCTAATCCTAATTGGCGAGCATAATGTGTTTATTAAACACTAGTATGATTAAGAAAACTTAATTTAATTAGGAAAACCTAATTTTAGTTTCAAAATTTTAATTTTTTAAATTAAAACCCTAATTTAGAAAATCCTAGAAAGTTAGTGATTTAAAACCTAAGGGTTAGAACCTCAGGGTTAAACCCTAAGGGTTTGTGCATTTGACTAGTATGACATTAAAATCAATTTGTGAATGACTAAAATACCCTTTTTCATTTTTTAAAAAGGTAACTTGTAATTTTTGCTAGCAACTTTAGTTGGTAACCTAATGTATTCACTTTGTGACATTAAAAAACTCAGCAATCAGCCTCCATTTGACATCTAGCATCAGGTCTAGCAATATATCTTGATATATATAGATTTGGGAGAGAGAAAGTTACTACATTTTGATTATTTTTCAACCAAGCTCCTACCAACTCCCTCTCACACAAAAACCTCTGAATTTATCAAGTAGACCAGTCACTTATACAACCCTAGATCAACCAATATTAGATTAGGAAGATCAAGATCAAGCTTTGAACAAGAAGGTATAAACCCTAAAATCTACTTTGATCTTGTATGCTAAGAAAGTTTTTGTGTTTAAGTGTTTAGAATCTTGCTAATGGATGTTTTATGAAGATCTATGATGATCTATCATAAATCCATAGCATCATAGTGGGTAAAAACTATGTTTTTCAAAAACTACCAAGAACATGGTTTGTGGTCTGACAACCGAATGTCAGTGGCCATAGATAATTACTTATTTAAGATTTTTGTTGTTTTAAGGTTGTTATATGTAGCTTGGTATGAGGTCATTAGATGTCTGGATTTGAATATATAATCGGTCAAAACCCGTTGACCGACATTAACCAAGCGAATTCTGGGTAACCCAGAAATTCGTTTTCAGCGTCTGACAACATCTTTAAGCTCTTTTATCTGTCAGTCGTGTTAGTGTTTTGATTATGTGTTGTATCTGGATTGTAGCCTGTTGTATGAACTTTAGAATCATGTCTTTATATCCCTTAAACAAGCAATAGATCGAATGGAGTGAGCGGTCAAAGTAGCCATCCGAGCCTAATTTGGCATTTCTGGGAATTTCCAGAAACGTGATGAACGTATTTTCTGACAGCATTTGACCATCTTATAACTTATGATTTTATTGTTATGGAACTGATCTGTTGTTGTAATGATGTTCCTTGACACAAGGACTATATATTTGAACCATGAACTCACTTGAAGCATGACCAGAACCTTATGAAAAGCGAGCTAGAAAGTGTCTAGTCGACGCTGCTATGGGTTTCTAGGTTGCCCAGTAAACCCAGGCATGGTCTGACAAGAGTTTTGAATGCCCAGATCTCCTTGTGCGTTTGTTGTTAGACCACGATGATGGTTGTTTGTTGTACACAATCATAGTTAGAGCTAGCCCAGAATCGAATTACACTGAGAATTAAATCTGGTTAAACCATGACCCTTGAACTCGGGTCTGACAGTGTTCTAGAGCTCAAGAACACCAAAGACGACAGACAAGTGTCGCTATAGGCTTTATGACGGTTTCTATTTATTTTATTTTTTGATTTTCCAGAAAATACTTAAAAATAGAAAATAAATTATAAAAAATTTACAAAAATGGTTTTAAAAATCATTTTAAATTACGAAAAATAATTTTTAATTATTTGGGACATTTTCATTAATATTTATAATTATTTAAATATTAAAGGTATTTAATTTATTTAATTAGTGTATTAAATAAATTAGAGAAAAATGATTTAATATTATAAAAATCATATTAAATAAGAATAATGTTTTAAAAATATTTTGAGTTATAAAATACAACTTTTAATATTTTTGGAGAATTTTCATTAATAAATTAATATTAATGATATTAGATTTATTTAATTATTAAAGTAAATAAATAAGATAAAATGATTTTATTGATTTAAAAATTATTTTAAATAAGAATAAAGTGTTAGAAAATATTTGGGATTATACAACATAATTTTCTATATATTTTGGAGAATTCTCATTAATAAATTAATATTAATGATATTAGATTTATTTAATTATTATATTAAATAAATGAATTAAAAATAATTTTATTGAATTAAAAATCATTTAAAAATGAGAAAATTGATTTTAAAGTATTTTTAGTTATAATTAATGACTTTTAATATTTTGATAATAATTTTTTAATATTTAAATATTAATGGTGGTGGTTTAAAATGATTTTAATTAATTTAAAAATCATTTAAGTAGAATATTGATGATTTAAAAATATTTTTAGTTAATAATAATAACTTTAATATTTTGACAAGTATAACATTAATATTTTTATATTATTAAATATTAACGATAATAAGATTATTTGATAATTAAATCATTTAAAAATGATTCAAGTGTTTGAAAAATTATTATAAATAATAATAATTGTTTATAAATTATTAAAAGCTTCCGAAAAATATTATAAATGATAATTGACTCATCTAAAATAATATTGAAGCTTAGAAACCGAATTTAATAAATGTGTTAATTGTCGGATAGGGTAACAAGAACACCGAGAATGGACGAAGTCCAACCAGACCGAAATAGTTAGACTTGTTAAGTGTTATATATGTTATAAACACTGATGTGAATATGTGGTAATGTGTCTAGGAGAAGTTTGACTGTAGAATACAATGTTACGTGTTATAAAATATTGTGCTAATTGTGAGACCGGTATTATTTGTTATAGGTCTTACGAACGCAGATAAATTTATTGTGTAGCTGTAATCAAGGCGGAAGGCGAGTTTCCTAACTCAACCTTGAGTTAATATTGTTCAATTATTATAGTGGTTAATTATTATTAATTATACCACATCCAGGGATTTATTGTTGATTATTCGCAGTTAGTGCATATTTAATAATTCAAACTGAATTACTGATTCTAAAAATATATTCGTAGAATAACTGTTGTTGGATATTTAAATTCGTAGAAGCTAATATTGACAGTACAGATAATTCCTGTTTATTGTCGAATTATGTTGTGAAATTTCTTAGCTAATTATTCTGGCTAGAAGAACATTTGTTAGAACTTGATAGGTTCGAGAAAAGAAGAGAAAATAATTTAATTAATATTGATAGATCAATGCCAGTTGTATCGGCTAGATCGAAAAAGAAAACTTGATAGGTTTGAGAAAAGAAGTGATTAGATATTGAAATCATTGCATTTCGTTGTTAAATCAAATTTTGATTCAAAGACTGAGAAGAACAACCTTTTATATAAAGGGAACATTTTAGGTCGATATTATTACCCGTTCTTAAGACTTTATTAAGTATTATGCATAATATAGGGTACAAGGGTTGGTAGGCACTCTAAGTATTTGCAGAGGGGTATAATTTAATCTTTATGGTTATCTGATACAACTGCGTATATATCAAAGTAAATCTTTGATAGATACCCGAGAAGAGAAGTTCTAGATCTCGTGTGATCACTCAGCATAAATCTGGAAAACATTCCACTTTGTTATTGCATTGAATTGATTCTTGATTATTCAATAGAATATCGTAGAAACTTTGAAAGCGTTGTACTCTTTCATTATCAGATTATTGCGTTGCCTAGAATACGAGAAGACTTGTTATTGATTAACAATTTCTTCAACTATTTCAAAGTTCACCGAACTTTGGTTTTATTCTATCAAAATAGATAGTCTGTTCTTATTGATTCGTATATATTTATTTTATGTCTTAACTTGCGGGGCAAACGTGTTGCTCACCCTTGCTATATATAAAACATTTCAGTTAGGATCGAAGAGGCCAGCGGATCAAAGAAGAACAAAGGCAAAGGCAAGATGCTGGAGTAGTATAATGAACAATATTAGTATTATGTTGTATTATATTATAAACCCTTTTTGTATATCTAAGAGGTATTTCTGTAATGTTAAGGTTAGTGGACCTGGGACTAATGTATTAACAATCTCTGTTAATGACTTATGTGTCGACGTCAGGATTTTTAATTGTCCCCTTCCGTTACTTGTTCTTTGGTGTTCTCATTTTAGGTGAGATTTGTTTGAAAAAACAAGTGAAAAAGGTCCGACATGTATAATGTCGACGATGGACTGTTAAGAGTCGCCAATTGGTTTTTTAAATGGTTGTACCAACACAACCGAGAAAAGGTTTGCACATTGACCAAGTGATGTGACACTGCTGCTAAGCGAATTCGGTGAAACCGAGATTCATTAGGGTCCGGGGACTTGGTTATGCGGAGGGAAGGTGTTAGGTACCCCCGACATCCGTGTTACCACGGTGACCGCCTCTTTTCAAGAAACTATTATCTGAATGTGTATGTGTATGGGTTAATGTGCTGTTATTTGGAAGTAGTGCGAGGCCTCGTTCGCACCTATGTACACAGGGTTTGAATTTATGTAAAAATTCAGTTTTTAGAAAGATATGGAAGTGATGTTTTATAAAAGAGGTTTTTCAAACCCTGATGCTCAATAGTAATTGAGACCTTTTGATACTTCCATTTTATTAAGTGTTCAGCTTGATTGATTTTATTTTCGAGATGCGAAGCATCTATAAGAAAATAATGTACAAAATAATGCCGACTTCCTTGTGGGTATGAAAACCATCGGAGGAAATTCAGACACCGCAACATAATTTACAAGCTACTTACAGCTAAAAATGTCCATCACGGGAACCGAATCTAGATCCAATAGGTTGAATCTATGATCACATGATTCCTAGGTGCACATGATACCGCAATTTGTAGGAAAATAGTAAGCATGTATATATATATAAAAGCTGTAAATATATATATACAGATATGATCACCAACCACGAAGCACCTCCATGGGGGATCAGAAATGTAAATAAAGTTGTAAAAGCTATCAACCGCCACGGAGGAAACTCCAGGCGGGACAAAATGTAAATAAAGATGTTCAAAGCAATCAACTGCCATGAAGTAAACTCCAGGCAGAACGAAACGTAAAGAAAATTGTAAAAGCGATCAACCACCACGAAGTGGACTCCAGGTGGGACGAATATATATATATATATATATATATATATATATATATATATATATATATATAAGTATATATATATATAAGAGAATAAACACACTGGATATAAAATCTGTGCTCATCGAATAGAGTTCGATACACAATTATATATATATATATATAAAAAGCAAGTAAGCGCTCGCATCAAGTTCAGCTTAATCGAGGCATAACTCGATAATGTTAGTCAATATATATATATATATATATATAATATATATATACTGACTGGAATGAAACCACGGACCGAAGTCCGGGCAAAAGCAAGCAACACGACTCTCAACGTGTAGAAGGGTATGTGCAAAGATGAAGAGAAAGACTCTAAAGTGAGTGAGAAGGCTTACAACTGACTTATAAAAAAGGCTTCTATATCTTTAGAGTGGGTAAACACTGGCTTTTGTGGGTACAAAAGAGGCTAAATATGAGCTCATAGGTGTTTGAAAGTGGGAAATACACTGTATGGGCGAGTGCAGATCGAATTGTGCAGGGTTTCCTCGTCTTTTTTCTGTTATAAATCAGTAACCCAAGCCCTCTATTTATAGGCATATGAGCCGCAGGTGTACCAGAGGCAGGTCGGGTCGTCTCGAAGTACATGCACTCAGGCACTGTAATGTCCACTCGGATTTTCAGAAGTGCAATCCGGGCATCCGTTTGAGGTATACAGGACCTATTTCGGACCGCCGTTGTCGAGAGTTGTGCGATGGCAAGGGATTAGAGTTTGTGCGAAGTTATTGAAGATGGGACGATGCCCTCCGATCTACAAGCTTCAACTTTCATTCATTACCCCGCACAATAGTCACTCGGATTGGTTATCCTTGTGGAACATCGTTGCGTAGAGACGTGACGTGCCATCAAGTTTTACGAGATGACGATGTTGCCCCTCACCGGTGTTATCGCTGAATTGGGCTGATAAAGAAGACGTTGCTCAGACTTCGCTGAGATTGGACTGCTGCAATTATTGAAAGTCCTCATTGTCATCTTTGAGGTGTGCCTGTCCTCCCGATGTTATTGCCGGGTTGGTGCAGTGTATCTTGTTGTGAGCGCCAAGATTGAAGCTGGTGGCATTTGAAACAAGCATTTCCGGGGTTATCTCCGAAACTGCATTCCTTGGGGTTATCACGAAGGTTGGTGGCTATTCCCATGGTTGGGACTGAAACTGGATACCTCGGGGTTATCTCCGAGATTAATCGGTCTTCTCCGGTGTGTGTTCCGGTATTGTGTCTGCAGGTCTCGGGGTTATATCCGAGGTTGGAACTGTTGCTCCCAGAGTGTGATCTGGGGTTGATGTTGAACTCCTGGTAGTATCCGATACGGATTTGGATTGTCTTTCAGAGTTCTCTCTTAAAAGACGAATATGTCCTCCTACAATGTTAGTAATAGTAGTACAGAAAATTTCGAGTGTCTACAGATGCCCCTCTTTATCATACTCATGCATGGTGATGCATAGGTAGGATAAAGAATCCTAGACACTTGAAACGCAATAGGATAAATATGGTACTATGGATAGCAACATGATGCAAATATATGATGCATGTGTACGGGGTTGTAGCCCAACATGCTGGGGATGATTGTTGGCTCCCTGTTGCTTTAACTGGGGATTAGCACATCTTGACCAAATCGATGTGTGGTTTAATCATTAGGATGTTGATGTTGGAGTTATCACCAAATTCCTGTGTACTTGATAACGACTTGATCCCGGAGATGTACCTCTTATGTGTGAGAGATCTGTGGGGATAAAGCTTGATCTGTTTGAGGATGTGTATAACATATTCCATCATCTATCCTCTTTGATAATGTTGACCTCTCTGGTCAAGATTCGTCGCAAAATATGTCACGAACTGTTGGATTTATCGCTAACGGCAAAAATTTCGTCGAGGATGCGACCTTCGATGTCGTGTAGATCAACGGAGCATTGTGTTGTGACCCCGCCGAGGATCCGCTGGGGAATATGAGCAGCTGGGTATGAGAACCTCAAATAGCTCTATAGCTCTGATAGGTTTAAACGCTATCGGCTGAAATGACGTCAAGGTTTCTTGAACTTCGTTGATATGGGTGTCAACGGCTGAGCATGCGTTGCTAGTCTCGCCGGAGATATACGTTGTAACCCCCGTCAGGGATTTACTGGGGACGCATGAGTACGTATGCAACTATCAAACGGTTCTCAATGCTTCGATGGGTTTACTTGCCATCGGCTGAAATAATGTCAAGGTTGCTTGACCTTCGTTGATAGAATTGTCAATGGATGAATGTGTTGTAACCCCCACTGGGGATATACGTTGTAACCTCCGTCGGGGACCTACGTTGTAACCCCCGTCGGGGACCTACGTTGTAACCCCGGTCGGGGACCTATGTAGGGTAATGACCCAGAGTTGGCGGCATCAGACCTGTATGAGGTATTGCCGGATGTGATTTGTGACAAATGGGATCATTGGTAGGGTATACCTCGTGTTCGGGTGACTACCAATGAGTGATGTACAGGTTCAAAGTCTCATCTGAGAAGACCAGGATTGTATGCTATTTTGTTCAATCGCGTGGCATTTTTATTCCTGATTTGACCTTTCTAGACCGTAAGAACTCTGTTTCAACTCAAACTGGACCAAGCCGGAGGGGTGGGACCCATATAGAGAGCCGAGAGGTGCACCTGCTTTGCTGACCATAGGTGAGCTGCTGCCAAAGCGTGGATGATAAATCCTGCAGCCTGCCTTCGCAAGTTCATTTCTAACTCACTTCGCTTAGAAAAAAGCGCTGAGCCTTCTTGAGATCTCTTTGAAGTTGGGCCGCTTCGCAAATTCTGTCACCATACAAGTGTTCTACATTATCCTGGTAATGTATGCATGCATTTTTTCCAGTTTCTGTCCGTTGGATTGTGAGTTATCGCACCGAATGCATCTAAACACATAGTAGTGATTATGTATGCAAAAATGAATTGATAAAAAATATTCAACATAGTAAATGTTAGTATTAAACCATGCTGAACATAATGATGTGAAAAAATTTGACTTTTAAGACAGTCAAATTGACACATTTTTCTGATATTTTTTGTCCCATTTGAGGTCCAATGAGCAAAAGGTAGAAAGGAAAAATACTCCTAGCACTGAGGTTAGCCTTATGCATGATGATTTTAATTTTTAATGCATATATTATGTGTATGACTTTGGGGCAGGTGTGCTACTAAATGGCCACCTAGACATGCCTATGTGCATGTGGATAGTCCTATTTTAAAAGGGGACTATGGCAAAAATTTTCCAAATGTAGGCATTGGGTAGTCATGCATTTTAACTCTATTATATGTTTAAAGTAAATGCATGCATGCATATAGTCATAAATACATTTAAAAGCTCCAGGTAAGAAAATACCACACCCTTTCTGAGGTGATTTGGAGACTTGTTGTCCAAATATTATGGATCCGGATCGGTAGAAGCGGTTCTTATGGGACCGAAAACGGCGTCGGTGGAGGGCTTCTGAAGTACCTCGTCCTCGTTCTGTCAGACAACCTCGTCAGTTAGTGGAGGCTGTGATACGTCCTGTCTAAGTAGATGTTCCAGACGTCGAGGATGAGGAAGCGAATATTGAGGATCCTGCTCCTGCTGCATATATCCCTCACAAGGAGCTTCCGAGCATTCAGGTGATGAACCCAGAGTTGCTGGGTGATTTGGGTAAACATCCATCGATGTACTTGCACGCTAACGAGGTATTGCATTAGACTTTATCTTCCTTCTTTCCTATTGATGCGGATTAAAGGGTTCTGATGTTGATCTGCATTTCATGCGAGTTCGAGTTTTACTGACCTCGAGGCGGTTTAGCATCCACTCCATGTACTAGGCGCTTCATCCCGATTATAGAAGAAATGTAGTGCATGAGTGGGATTTGGGGCA
Source organism: Panax quinquefolius (assembly GCA_020205615.1). Lineage (NCBI taxonomy): Eukaryota > Viridiplantae > Streptophyta > Magnoliopsida > Apiales > Araliaceae > Panax > Panax quinquefolius. Next base: position 26,723,613 of record CM035167.1, read on the forward strand.
TTTTTCTCCATCCTTCCCCGTCGTTGTCCCCGGGTTACCTCGGGGCATTATGCGAGCGATGGTTTCATCGAGACTCGATCACTCCACCTCTTTGGATGCGAGGTGATGATGGCCGCCTATGGATTGGCGATTTATCGCGGTATGGAGTTTGGAGGGAGCGGTGCCTTGCTTGGTGAATATTACCCCTACTGCCGTCGAGATCCTTATTAGGAGTTCCATGGAGGCGCTCAAAGCGGGGCGTCCGTTCGGTCCTTTGAGCATAGATGTTATGAAGCGGGCTATTGGTGAGCCCATGCACGATGATGTCGAGGATCGGGGATCGCGTTCTGCGGTAATTATTCCTGATGATTATTCGAGGCTGCTTCATAGCAGATAAATCTGCCACGGTATCTTTCGCTTTGGTCAGCGTCACACTCGATGTGAACCGTATAGGAGAGTATGACTGGGGCTCTTACACCTTTACCTATTTCCTTGGGGCGTGTATGCTGCGCTCGCTGGGTTTGGCCGAGAGGCTTGGCTAGAGATTTTACCCATTTCTATTTGGTGAGTATTTCTCTTGTCTTTCCCCATTCATAAGTTAAGAGTGTTTACTGATATCAGATGTTTTGCCATTATGTTGGCAGTTTTGGGCCTATGAGAGGCTTCCATGTTTGCATTCCATGAGTGTGTTAGGCTTAGATACCTATCCATGAGGACGACGATGGCACCATTCTATTTTTCCAGAGGTCCCTATATCTGAGGGCTTCGCTCACTTTCTAGTATCTTGTTGGAGTTCTTGACGGTGACTCTATCACATGGCTTCCATACTCAGGGGATCATTTGACCATCGGTTTTGAGGATGGACACCCTACTGGAGTAGAGTATTTGATTTCTACCCAGAGATTTCCTCTCTTCACAGATGGAGGCTGGGAGCTCTATTTAGGAGAGCGTGCTATTAGGAGCACCAAAGGGGAGATTCGTATACCGATCTTGCCTCCTGTCAGGCATCATTGGCCTGTATCACAGTCACCCATCACGGATATTCCATTATTAGGAGTTGACTGTTTTGATTTATCAGAGGGTCCATGTACTCAGGAGATATTCTAGCGTTGGTGGCTCCCTCACACTATTGGGGCCCAGTTCCGTGCCACACAGTTTATGGGGGACATGGTTCCAGGATCTTTGATGATGACGGATTGGGTGGCTTGTGTCCGAGCTCTAACTCATCTGACCCAGATTAATAGTTTGACCCGGCAGTCGGACCAGGCACACGTATTTATTCGGCATTTGGGCGAGAGATCCGGTGAGAAAGTGAGTCATTTGTTCCTTCCGGCTCGGTCTTTGCCCCTCAAACGACCCATTTGGTTTCTTGGTAGCAGATCCTCCTCTTTATTGGCCTGCCATCCCTATTGATAGAGATCCAGTGACTCGGGAGGAGTTACATCAGGTGGACAGGATTGAGGATGTGGACATCGAGACCATGGTCTTCATCTGATGTATATTCTCATTATATCTTTTGATAGGCCTCTGTTAGATATTGGGTGGCTGTTCCCCATTCTCGCTATATCTTTTGATAGGCCTCTGTTAGTAGTAGGGCGTCTGTGCCCCATTTTCATGTATTTGTAGCTGTATAGAGCTGATGTATTAGATGATGGTATATTTAGGAATGTATGCACCATTTTTCATTCCCTATATCATATTGCATCCATTATCTGTTATGCATGTATCATGTTACGTATATGCATGTATGTCCAGAGATATTCGACATTGACCTGGATGGTCTTATATGACGGCTACCGCATGGATGTCTTCTTGACGATTAGTCAGTATAGATCATACCCCACCGTCAGTGGTGGCATTGGGTATGCGATTGTGGTATGATAGCATGTCACCGCCAGACAGGGTGACTGTAGATCTGTTGCTGTAGCATACCATGACCCTTTTAGCATTTTAGGTTCTTACGGGATTTGTAGATGGGATGCTAGAGCATTGGCTACCTGATAGGCAGGTATTCCGTTTTGGCACCCATGAGTTGACTCCTACTCTGGAGGAGTATGCACGTTTGACGATGCTGCCCTTAGACAAACTTTGCATGCACATGACTTTGGGAGACATGAGTAGACGATTCATGACTCTCACAGGATTGAGGGACAGAGTAGTGCATGATGAGCTGACATCTGGCCACGTGATCTCTCAGAGTTTTCTGTATGACAGATTTGGCATGGAGGATAGCTACTCACGACATTCCGGGGATTTCACTGTGTCGGAGGATCATTGGCGTTTGGCCAGAGTTGATGTACTGTCATACGTGTATATGCCGCGGTATATGGATGAGATAGATATAGGAGTTATCATGGCCGTGAGAGCTCTCAAGGATGGTCGTACCATTGTACCTATGATCGTGGCAGAGACCTGCTGATCGACATCCCTCTGCTGAAAGATTGCTTACCATTATTAGGCGTTTATTGGGAGTTGGTCATCTTGTATGTGTGGTTTATGTCACACTTGCGACCGGTTGGTACCCTTAGACGGCATGGGTATTGCTTCTCCCATGATGTGGCTATGTCATACTCCTTTCGACCATCGAGTATCTGAGATGCTCGATCTGGTCCGCATTTTTGGCAGATATCAGAGATCCATTTAGCATATTGCTATGCTCGGGGCGTTGCTCACCATACAGCTTCATTACTCATGCTCCGGGCATGGATTTCCTCCCTTTGGCTGGCTTGAGGGGTGTGACTACTTATCACCCATTGGCCGTGATGTCGCGATTTGACCCGGTTCGAGATTTTCATCCTTTCGAGGGGCGATAAGTCGGTGATCGACTTCTCGATACCTCTCGGCAGAGGACCGATCTCGTGTATCGCTTTGTTGGGATCGGCATGAGCTATTGCTTTTCTGTCGATCGTCCGGTTATTCCACAGAGTACTCCACATGGATGGAGATGGAGGTTTTATCGGCTGTAACAGTATTTTTAGTACCAGAGAGCGAGTTATACGATGTAGAGCCTATGGAGAACATTGATGCCTACATCGAGGAGGAGCCCGATGCTGGGTTGCCAGCATTTCTTCTGGATTTTCCTAGTACCCGATTACTTTGTGATTCAAATTTTCGGACACGATATTTAGAGCAGAGTCTTCATCGATGATCTTTGAGAGAGATCGATTCGATCTATGATGTCATCGCTCTTGATGTGAGGGCCGCCTATTAGAGAGAGAGGCGAGGCATTGGCTCGTAGAGATGTCGCCGTCACGAGCATGATGAGGCCAGTCACCATACACGCAGCGATGGTAGTTGAAGCGGGATATCGCGCCATATCTGCCGGGATGTGGTCATCATAGATAATCTTGCGGTGAGGTCCCTTACCCTTTGGTATGATCGCGAGAGATGAGCGCTTATATTGATGAGCATATGGTCGTCATGCGGATGGCTCTGGATCTGTTGGGTCGTGTGGATATTCTCACCTGAGGAGACTACTGACTTTACCTCCTTCATCCGAGAGGGACGCCATGTTGGTCTTCTTAGCTCGCATGTACCACGACTTCGTAGATGAGCTTTTATATTCACTGTCACGGACTAGCTTAGCCATTTTGTCATGTATACGGTTTACATTGTATATATATCAAACAACATTATATATGATGAGGAAATATATTTTTGGATCACTTCCCTTTTAGATATGTCCTGCTTTATTTGCTTGATATTTTGCCTCTTTGCTTGAGGGCTTGTAATCTTGATGTATTCTGAATTCCTCTGGGTGGATGGACATTGAGTTGTCTCTGGATAGTTCAGAATGGATCATCGATCTATGTATCCCTACCATCTTTGGTGTCTTGGGACTTGTTTTTTAATGGAGAATGTGGAGATGGGTGTGGCTTTCCTCTCTGAGATTGACCGCACCACATATGGTCGCCAGTACTTCTATTCAGGAGAAGCCTAGTTGATTCCACCTCTTATGGGTTGGTGTTGCTCTCAAGGCATGTGCATGACTTAGATGTTCATAGAATCTCTATTTGGGAGGAGTTTAGGTAATTCCATCCCTTTGGTGCAGGCCAGAATGAAATGTAGTGGATTGAAAGAGGATCCCAGTACCAGTTGATAATGGTTTGTGTTTTGGTAGGGGGTGAGACCGAACCATAAATGGCTGCCTACGTACTCCTATTGAAGAGGAGATCAGGTCTGCATAGTTAGAACCTGGTGTAAGAGGTTCAACGCTGTATATGGCTGACATGGTGTAGGAATGTTTTTGGTTGTTTTTATTTTATGTAAGGGCAAAAATGTTTGTGTTGTTTTTGTTTTATTACGACCGGGCCATATGAAATGGTTGCCTACGTACTCCTATTGAAGAGGAGATCAGGTCGACAAAGTTCGCCCCTCAGGGCGAGAAGAAAAGTGTAATCCCATGTGCAGGTTAGAGTGCGGGGAGGAGAAAGTTTAATCCTAGGTTGAGGATAAACTACAGGTGAAAAGTTTGATCCCAGAAATGGGTAGCCAAACTATAAACGCAAGAGGTTCAATCCGCGGGGGAATGACCTGAATTGTATGAGCGCGAAGGAGAAAGCTAGGCTGCTGGCTTGAAGAGTACGTTTCCCTAAGGGGCAAAGTGTAGATAAGTTGTATGTGGTAAAGGGTTAAAGAAACAGAATGACTGGTGACCTAATAATGATGCACCAGGGTGTTTGCTGGTCACTTCAGACATAATATCGTTTCACGGTGTCTGAGTTGATGAGTTGTGGAAATTCATCGCCATCCATTTCTTGCAATCGGATAGCACCTCCTGTCAATACTTTCTTGACAATAAACGGGCCTTCCCTGTTAGGAGCGAATTTTCCTTTAGCATGATCTTGGTTGTCAAAAATCTTCTTCAAAACCAAGTCATGTTGTTTAAACTGCCATAGCCGGACTTTTTTGTTGTAGGATCTGGCGATCCTTTGTTGATATAACTGACCATGGAAGATAGCCGCGGTTCGCCTTTCGTCTATCAGAGACAATTGGTGATACACATCTTGTACCCATTGGTCTTCATCATCCGGTGAGCGTCTATCAACACTACGAGAGATTCCATCTCAACTTCTATGGGGAGCCTTGCTTCCATCACATAGGTTAAAGCGTGAGGGGTTGCCCAGTGGAAATACGCATTGTGGTTACGTGAGGCTAACAGTCGTCGAGGCGATAGGTCGGGCCAATCTTTGTGGTTGGCGGACATCTTTTGCATAATCTTCTTGATGTTTTTGTTAGCCGCTTCAACAGCACCATTCATCTTCGGATGATAGATGATAGAGTTAAGATGTTTGATGTGGAATTTACTGCATAATTCCTCCATCATTTTGTTGTTGAGGTTATTAGCATTGTCTGACACAATCACCTCTGGTTGTCCATATCGACAAACGACATTGTTTTTGATGAAAACAATGATGACTTCTTTGGTAACCCTGGGGAAGGAGGCTTCCTCTACCCACTTGGTGAAGTAGTCGATCATGGTGAATATAAATCGATGTCCATTACTGGCTTTAGGCTCGATGGGCCCAATAACGTCCATTCCCCACATTGAGAAGGGCCAAGGCGAACTCATATTGTGGAGTTCCCGTGGAGAGGCGTGTATAGCATTCCCATGAATCTGGCACTAATAGCATCTTTTGACGTGGTCATTGCAATCAGCCTTGAGAGATAACCAATAGTGTACCGTCCTGAGGACTTTCTTGACAAGGAGGGGGCCACTCATGTGGGGGCCACAAACTCCTCCATGGATTTCATCCATAAGCCTTTGGGCTTGATCTTTGTCTAGACACCTGAGGAGACCTAGTCCTGCATCTCTTTTGTAGAGCGCATCTCCACTCAGGTAGAACTTCATAGCAAGTCGATGGATCCACCTTTTCTCAGTCAGGCTCGCCTCAGTGGGTGTAGATCCATCTCGCAGATATTCCTTGATATGCTGATACCAAGGAGGTTGGATGGGAGGTAGCTCTTCTAATACTTCTCCAATGTAATTCCCATAGGCTGGGGCCTTGTTCAGGGAAATTGTGACGCTTGGCAAGTGTTCCTTGTCTGATATGCGAATCAAGGAGGCCAAAGTGGCTAATGCGTCCGCAAAGTCATTCCTATTACGAGGAATGTGTAGAAAGGAGATTTCTTCGAACTCCGAAGCCATCTTCAAAATCTGCCGATGGTAAGGCAGCAAATGTAGTTCCTTGGTTTGATAGATTCCGGTGGATTATCTGATTACCAACTCTGAATCTCCAAGGATAGTTAACCGCCTGATGCCCATTGAATGGGCAAGTTTTAGCCCTCGAGAGGCGACCTTCATACTCGGTAGTATTGTTGGTCGACAAACTGTAATTTGACGGCAACGGGATATTGCTCTCCCATACCAGATACTAGAACTGCTCTAGCTCCAGAGCCTTCCATATTAACAGCTCCATCAAAATACATCTTCCATGATTGGCGCGTATCGTACTGATGGTGTTGCTGCACTATCATTACTCCTTCATCAGGGAAATATGTTTTAAAGGGTTTGAAATCACCTGAAGGTGCGGCGGCCAGTTGATCCGCGATTCCTTGACCTGTGATGGACTTTTGAGTCACATATACGATGTCAAATTGTTTTAGGATCAACTGCCATCTGGACAGCCGGCAATTTAACATGGGTTTGTTGAACACGTACTTGAGAGGATCCACGCGGGATATGAGATGGGTTGTGTGACCATGGAGGTAATGATGTAACCTCATGGAAGCCCCATGCTAAAAAGCACAACACGTCTTTTTCGATCAACGTGTACTTGTGTTCTTCTTCTTTGAACCTTTTCTTTGAGGTAATAGATAGCTCGTTATTGGCCTCTATCATCTTTTCGTCGACAAGATGCAGCCCATGGCATTGTCACTTACTGAGATGATACATGAACAGAGGAATATCGTCCCTGGGTGGTACCAAGACAGGAGCTTTGACTAGCTATTTCTTGATTGTAAGGAAGGCATTCGGCACTCATCATTCCATTTCATGGAGGAGTTCTTCCTTAATAGCTTGAAGATTGGCTCACGAGTTCTTTGTGAGTTGGGAGATAAAACGCTAATGAAGTTGATTCTTCCCAAAATCCTCGTATTTCCTTCTGCAATCGAGGAATGGGCATTTCAGTGATGGCTTGGATTTTGGCAGGATCCAGCTCTATCCCTTTGTGGTTGACTAGAAATCCTAGCAATTTGCCTAATCTTACGCCAAAGGCGTACTTAGCTGGATTCAACTTCAAGTTGTACTTATGCAATCTGTTGAACAACTTTCTGAGATGGTCTATATGGTCATCTTCCTTTCAGGACTTGACAATGATGTCATCCATGTAGATCTTAATCTCTTTATGCATTAAGTCATGAAAAGAGCCATCATAACTCGTTGATAGGTAGCTCCGGCATTGATGAGGCCGAATGACAACCGTCTATAGCAAAAAGTTCCCCAAGGAGTGATGGAAGCAGTCTTCTCACGATCTTCCTCAGCAACCATGATCTGATGGTACCCCGCAAAGCAATCAGCAAAGGAGTACATGTAAATCTTCTTAGCGTGATATTGTCAATGAGAATGTGGATAAATGGCGGGAAGCTTCATCTTTTAAGCAAGCTTTATTCAAGTCCGATAATCCACGCAAACTCACACCTTCCCTCCGGGTTTAGAATGCAGAGTGCACGATGTTGTATATCCACTCAGGATATGTAGACACCATGATGATGCCAGCTTGAAATTGTTTCACAATTTCTTCTTTCACCTTTAGACTCCACTCCGGTTTCAATCGCCTGAGTTTCTGCTTGATTGGCATAAATCCCTCTTTGATGGGAAGGCGATGAAGGACAATATCAGTGGACAAACCCACCATGTCTTCATGAGACCATGCAAACACATCCTGGAACTGGGTTAATAGTGTATCCATGTCATTCCGTTGGTTTGGGGTAAGGTATAAACCAATATGGATTAACTTAGGGCTTTCTAAGGTTCCGAGATTGAAAGAAGTGGTTTGATCAAGGTTGGGTTTGGGTTTGTCTTTGACCCATTCTTGAATTTCTAGAGGAACCTCAATGTCATCTGTACATCCATTAAAATTTGAATTCATCTCTACATCAAAGGTACAATCTTGTGTAAGAGAGGCATCGTATCCGCAAATCTGAGCACATCTAAATTTAGAGTCTGAAACAAAATATGCTTTCACTTAGTATATATGAAATGTGTTGATCATACAGTGTTAGCATATCTTGGCAAAATAAAGCGCTATCTGATGCGGAAAAGTAAGCGATTATTATATCTCTGAGGCGAGAAAGAGTTTACGCGCTTTACCTCGTCGACCAAAGCGAGGAATGTTGTCCCAATTAGCGAGGTAAAGTCCGGGTGACCGCATGATGATGGAGGGATTGTCATCATCCTCCATGTCCCGAATGATGGCCATTACGTGCAGGCAATCATAAATGCAGGGGTGTATCTATTGGTATGTTCATCATGAACGATGATGATCGCGATACGAACATCATCCATATGACGTCTTGCTTTATTCTTCGTTCCTCTTCTTCCACTGCGGGATTTGGAACAACGATTTCTTTCTCCTTCACTGGTACCGGCTTGGGAAATAACATAGCCATTACATTGGTTGGCACCTTTACTGGAGGTTGTGCGGACTCAGAGTTTGAAGGCGAAACCAAACACCACATGGTTGAAATTGAAGGAAGGAAGCGCTAATACTAGATTTGGTGAATAGCCTAGCGAGAATTGCCTGTTCGGCTATTTCGACTTGCTTAGTTATCTTAATCGAATGGGGTACTTGATACCACGGAAATCTTTACCAACCCTTGTCGGTTTATGACCTAACGACATCATTTCTTGAGTGGGGTGACATCACCTCGGCAGAGATCTTAGGTTCGGGCAATGGTGCTCCAATAGCGTGGTATTGGGTGTTGCTTATTTCCAAAACATGAAAACTGACTGGTTCCACGTCTATATTGGCATTGATGAACGGCATGTCCCCGTGCTGAGGAATCTCTGGTTCAGCGTTGACTATGACCGGGCTATTATTGATGATGTATTTCAATTGTTGGTGAAGAGTGGAGGGGACTGCCCCAGCCATATGAATCCATGGTCGTCCCAAGAGCAGGTTGTATCCCGAATCTATCTTGAGCACATGGAAAGATACGAGAATGTGTGAGGACCAATTTCGATAAGTGGCTCAATTACCCGGCCGAAGTTACTGGCGGGCTCCATCAAAAGCTTTGATGATAGTATGGCTACTCGAATTCTGTTGAGATTGATATTCATCTTCACCAAGGTAGCGTATGGGAAGATATTAGAGATGAACCTCCATCTATTAAGACTCAGCTACCATATATCCGGAGGACAAGACCGCGATGTGCAACGGTTTGCAATGACCAGATCCTTCGGGCGGTATGTCATCATCAGTGAAGGATATCACATTATTGTTGAAAATGTGATCAACCATATGTTGAAACTTTTACGTATCCCGCGATGTCCGGGAGATAGGCTTCTTCAGAACCTTTAACAAGATCTTAGGTGATTCTCGGAAGTTAGGACCAAGTCCAAAATTGATATTTGTTGTGGAGCTTCTTTCAAGCTTAAAACCACCATAGCTTCATTATGACCCATAGCGCGGAGGAAGTTTTTAATCTTCTCCATGGGTATTTTCCCCTTTTACTTGGTGGTGGGCTTCATCACCCGATGGGGTAGATCTGATGGATTTTCCCCGACACTGCGGTAGGTTGTATGTGAGGTGGATCCTTCACCTTCTCCATAATTCCACGGAACCTTGCGCAAGCTAACAATAGGATATTATGCTCTGCATGGCAAGTTGATTGGCTCGGGAGCGGCCACTTTCAAAGGATTGTTGCCTCCCTTGACTTAAATTGTTGGCATTGTGAGTAAGGCATTAATCCCATCATCTTCAGTGGATATGACTGCTACCACACTTTTCCACTTAATAGGGCCTGCATTCTCACTTGCATGTAACACAGTGTCGTTATCGCCAAGCCTTGATACACCTTATCGATTAGATTTTGAATAAGGTGGCGGAGTGCCCTGACATTCTTTTCCGGTTTGTGACCACGAGACTGGGAGTGATATTAACATACTCCATCAGGGTTGTACCGTCCCGAACGGGGGTTGATTGGAGGTAGAAGGGAACTGATCCTTCCTTCATTGATCAACATATGAAGAATTTCCTCCATGGGTTGGCCCAAATAGGTGAATTCCCTTTTGTTGGCGAAATCCCGAGCTGTGCTTTGGCATTTGCTCTCTTCGTCACTTTGTCTTCCAAACATTTCATTTTTACGAAAGTGACGAGGAATATTCATGACAATAGGTAGGAGGCGGCATGCTCTTGGGCGATTAATTACGAAGTCACTTGATCTTTGATAAGTCACCAGCCCGCTTAATTTTTCAATTTGTTTGCCAAAGCTTTGATCTTTCGTTCCATTGTGAATTGGAACTTGGCATAATCCCATCTATCATCACCGTCTTTGAGGGTATGGGAAGATTCACAGCTGAAGTTAGAATTCTGTCCATTGCTCCAGTTGATCATGTTGACCTCTTCTTCTTTGTGTTGAGGAAGAGGGTTGTCTTATACATGAAAGGTGATCGGGTTTGGTGACTACGATCTCCCGTTGTCTATCGAGTCCACGGATCTTGTGTTTTAAGGCCCAACAATCCACGAGTATCATGTCCAGTTGCCCCGGCATGATAAGCACATTTCCTAGCAGCATTGAAACCCCGTCTATTAGGAATTTGGTGGTGGAAGAAGATCGTGATTTTCTTACGTGTTGTTAGAAGATTTAAAATGTTCTTGAAGGTATCCCCTAAGGGTGTAAACACTCTCGATGGCGTCGACTTCTCCACCTTTTAGTCTTTGGAGGGTTTGCAGTTGTCTTTGGAAAAGGAGTGTAGTTTCTCCTTTGAATGGGCATATTTTGATTGCCTTTTTGCCCTGTAGTATCGTGGAAACATCTTCTTCTTTCTTTTTATGGACCCTCGGGTTGTTCCCATAATTTCCAGTTGGATGTGGTGCGCAATGACTTTGAGTGCGACTAGGTCTTGAATCTTTCTGTCTTCAATCCCATCTCAACCATCTCCCCATGTTTAACCATTTTAGAAAGCGGTTTTTGCCGATCTTTGGCTAAAACTCTCTCATAGAAGGGAGCTTCTTGTAGATACTATGAATGTCATGACCATTTCTGATTCTATCATGGCAGGACTAACTTGGGCAGCCAGGCGTCTCCACCTTTGAGCATACTCTCTAAAAGACTCTTTAGATTGTTTCTTGATCTTGGTAATTTGATACCGATCAGGAGCCATCTGAGTTTGAAAAGCTGTATTGAGTGAGGAAGGCATGTGCTAGCTCTTCCTAGTGTGGATTTTGGAGTTGTCTAATCTTGTGTACCACGAGCGGGCTTCTCGGTTAGACTCT